>CM062805.1:1085932917-1086532917 GCA_031772625.1 Pinus tabuliformis | reverse complement strand
TGTTTTTGTATTTTTCTTTTAATAAAGCAAGTAAATCTAATATAACCAAAAATCAATCTTAACAACTCTTAAAATCTATGAAAATGCACTCATAAGCAAACTAAAGGCAAATTTACTCTAAGCAATCTTAACGAGGCCAAAACTAACAATGATTATTTCTAAGGTGTTTTACTTGATCACAATCAAATCAAGGACTAGCTTATTGCAGAATCAAAAACTAGCCAAAACAAAACTCTAATCTTTTTGTTCTTTTTGTAAAATGGAAATCAATACTTTAAAAACAAGCAATGCGAAATTTGACCCAAAACAACTCAAATGACAAGTTGCTCACACAAGGAGACTTTACGACAGGCTCAACTTCTAAGAAGGTTGACTAACCAGAGATATCTAAGGCTGGACAACTTTCTAAGCTCAAAGTCACTACAAACCTTTCAAAAATCAAACCCTAGGTCTAAACTTCGTTGAAAACCACTAAAACACTCAAAGCTCACAAAACTAGTTCAGGTGAGAATTCTTGACAGGGTACTAAAGGATCTGGGCAGAAAACACTAAGGAAAAACAAAATCTAAAAGTAATTTAAAGCAAAAATGGAATTTTCTTAACTTTTACAGGAAGACGCAGGCCACCCGTTGTCACAGGTGCGGCCCCGCACTGTGCAGTCGACAACAGCGCGTCCAAGGACGCACTGTGCAGCACACAGAGACTGCGTCCTTCTGGAAAAAGGAAGAAAAACTAAAGCCAACTAAATCTACAGCTAAGCCACCCAAATACTAATTCTCACAGTCAAAAACCAGAAAATAAAAATGATTTTCTCAAAGCAAAGTTCATATAAAGGAAAAGACTCTCTCATTAATGGATTCCCCAGCGGAGTCGCCAATTTGTCACACGGAATCTGTCAAGGGTGCGGACACGACTGACCTTCCTAGAAGTCTAAGACATTCTAATGACAAACAAGACAAAATGGAGTGATCTTTCTCTAAATACACCTTTTACAACATGAAAACTACAAGTGTTTAGGCTTACCTTATTCCAAAACGCTGTTGTTGAAGTCCGTTCTTGACGATCCGGATGAGCTCCTCCTTCAAGTCAATTCCTGCAACCACAAACAATCAAACAATTACCAAGCACTTGCATTTCATATAATAAAACATATATTCAACATGCAGACCAAGGAACACATGAAATAACTCATTAACACAAGCTATTGAGAAAAATAAACCAGTTTGTATTAATAACGAAACAAAGAAACTCTTACAACCTGGCCTTGGTGTTGTGCAAGTTCCTCCCAGGGTCCATCAAGGGTTTTCCTCTACTTTGACAAAGCTCACCCTCTCCCAAGTAGAATCAAGTGAAGACAATCTCTCCTCACAAAGGCTCTAATGGAAGACCTAAATCCTGCAGCATTTACCCAAAGAAAATGTATAGCTCCAACCTCCTCTCCTTCTGGCTCAATGCCTTTATTTATAGTGCTGTAAAGAGGTTATTCAGGTCCACTATCAATGGGATCATCCCCCTCTATGGGTGGGATAGCTCCCTTATTGATGGGATAAGTTCCCCCTTAATAGAGATACATGAACCAACTGGAGGCGCATCCATTTCATCAAACCGACCTCTAGAATGTTCTAGAAGTAACCACAAGTAACTTTTTCAAGATAAAACTCGCGCATTTTGCCTTTTACAGAGGGACGCACCTGTCCCTTAACATACAGAGCGTCCATGGACGCAGATTTTGTGAACATGGCCAGCGTCCCCGCAGGTAAGGCTAGAGAGAACCTGCGACCCCAGAGATAAACATAGTTTTTACAAGACTTTCTCTCTTCTTTGAGTTTGAGATGGATAACAGAGGCATGAGACTTGCCTAAGAGGGTAGCATGACTGTTGATTTGAGCCATACTAACTGTAAGTAGTCAAGGTGACATTTTTTAGTGTAACATAGAGGATATACCTCCATTGGATGTCTTTTACAGCTCAAACCACAGGGCCGTAGTAAAGCGACAGCGGAAAAGGAGAAGGATTGATCAACCTTCCTTGTTCCCTAAACAAACATTGATAGCCAACGTAGTTTGGAAGGAGGAGTTTGATCCTTCTGATGACCTAACAAAATTGTCCCAATATGCTGGAGCCTATTCGGTGGCCACCATGGACAAGGCATCGGAAGTGAGTAATTTGTTAAAAGAAAAAGACCAGGCAATCGCTTCATTACAAGCACAGCTATTGGAGGCACAACAGAAAGCAGAACAATTAGAACAGCAATTGTCCATGCAGCAACAGTTAAATAACCAATTGAACAAGCAGTTGCATGAAGAGAAACAGAGGATCAATTCGAGTGCGATTCAAAAGCAGAAAGAACTATCGAAGGCATTAGCAAAATTGAAAACAATGAATGAACAGATGGTAAAGACAAAAGATGAGCAAATTGCTCAATTATCAGGTCAAATAGAGAAGTTCAAGAGTCTTCCGCAGCCTGCCGATTTCAGAGCAGAAGCACTACAGATTAATAAGGCACTGGTAACACAAATAAGATTATTATGTCATAAAATTGCTCAAGTTGAACCCCTGTGTGACATAACAGCGTCAATATACGATAAATCAGTCGATGCTAGACAAGACTTAGAGCAGGCTGATGAGACCTTGACAAATTTTCTTAATTGGCAGGACACTAATGAGGGATAGGCAGCAAATTTTCCTAAAATCCTAGAATCCCATAAAGAAATTTTATTTATGGAGTGGCAGTCCCAGTTGATGAAGGCAGAGAGAGTAGTTTCTAGATGAAAATTATCCACTAGTAATTTGATTGAATTAATTAATGATACTCTCTATTTATCTAATATGATCTCTTAGTGTACACCAGGTAAATTACTATCGGCCAAAACATTGGAGCAATCATGTTATCAAGAGTTGGAAAAGAATGGGAGATTGATCATAGGTATTAAAAGTTTAACTTGGGACACCTATTGGTTGTTCCTAGTAAAACCATACAGCCAGAGAGCCGCCCTTAAGTGCCTAACAGATGCAATAGGGTGTATCATCCCCGATATACATGATGCCACCTATGCTGCTCAACTCAATTCTCGTCTCAGCCACCCTCAAGAAGTGGAACCGATGCTAGCGATATGCCAACTCAAATTGAAAGGCAAACAGCCAGAGTGATGAATCATGCTGCTGACTACCAGATTGCTATGGGGGAGATATTCAAGATCAAGTTGTACCAATTTAGTAGCTTTTTAATTTTGTAGTTAGTTAGTTTAATTAAGTATTTATAGACCCTTTCATGTATTTAGAAAGGGTCGTAAGCTTTTGTATATGACTTAAACCTGAAGTTGCACTACTGTACTTCAGGTATATTTTTTATAAAGACTGGGCCAATTATTCCAATTTTGATAACGAATCTTTTATGTGGATGTGCACTACTGCCTGTATTTAAAAGTATTTCTGAGTCGGAAGAAGGAATTCGAATTGCGATTGATGTTGGGAATGATTTGCAGCTCATATGGTACTACTATCTATGTCTGAATTCATTCTTTTTATGTGAATTGTTATTTGATCATTCTTGCTATTATCGATTATATGCATGTGTTTTAACATCATTCTTTATACTTTCCACTATTGGGTGTTTACAGCGTGCTTTTCTTCTAATCATACATGTATCAGTAATATAAAAAGATAAGTGTAACAATGTTTTATTAATCACTTGTTCGACTATTTGAACAAAGCAATTATTATATGAATGAATGTCTATGTTTATTGAATAGAGTCATCTATATGCCTATTGATGAACAGAGATCATCAAACGTTGCACTTAAGAATAGAAGCTTCCCGGGATAGAATAGTCATTTGTATTTTCACTTTTAGATTAAGTCATCCATTCATTATCACTTATTAGAAAACCAATCACTCATCCATCCCTTTTTATTCATTACTGGGAAACTGGTCCCATTATATCCAGTCGGAGCCACCATCCCAAACGGAAAAGGAGCTGTATTAAGGTCCAGGCCGGGTGGTTATCCCCCGATGTTGATGCAATGGTTTTCGAGGCATCAACACTTTTGGCGCTAGAAGGAGGGCTAAACTGTGAATGGAGAGCAAACCCAAATCTACAGTCCATTCTGAGAGTAAATCTCCCTCCACATCACCTTGTACTTCCCAATTGCATGCTGGTTCTCCAGCATCCAAGCAAGAACAAGAGGAATCAACTACCACTGCTCAAGCCCACAATACTCCAGAACGATTAAGTCCTAAGTCTCCTGAAGTTCAGTTACTTATCCATAAACTTCAAGGCTTCTCGATATCACCACAGAAATCTGAGGTATCTCAAGGCAGTGAGACTTCGCAATTCAATCTACCTCATCCTCTCACCAGACTTCAGAGCGGAAAGCTCGGTATCGAACCTACTGAATTGCCCTTGCCTAAAAGGAAAAGGGCAAATAAGAACATTGAAGGATCTGACAGTGTAGCATTTTCATCCACATCCTCCATCTCATCTTCCCCAGTGTGAAGTCAGCCATCCACTCCCTCATTACATATTGTTGTTCATCAAGGATTAGGAACTTCAACATCCCAACCTACTCAATCCTCAATATGAATTCCTTCCTAAACATTTGGAATTTCATCAGCAATCTCATCCACTACTGGTGTTTCAATGGAAAATCCATGGAATAGTCCTGCTGCGGTCAATATGCCTGCACCATTACATGCATTACTTGATGCTCCTGAAAAATGGCTACCCAAGTTTAATCCAGATGCTGGAACACACGCTGAAGAACATATTAATAACTTCATGTTATCAGTTAATTTGAAAGGATTAACAGAGGAAGATGTTGTCGTTAGGCTTTTCCCTTATACATTGCAAGGATCAGCGGGATCTTGGTATTTTTCCCTGCCCTCTGGATCAATTACCAGTTGGAACATGTGCGAAGAACAGTTTCTTACTAAGTACGGCGATGATAGATATTTAGCCACATTAATCAATGATCTCTCCAATCTTAGGATAGAGCATAAGGAACCAATCAAATAATTCAACTCGCGATTCAATAAACTCTTGAATAAGATTCCAACAGCCTCCAAACCAAGTAAGCAAATCAGAAGCGAATGGTATATAACTGCCCTACCCGCCAATATAGCTATCTTCGTAGATAGGGCCGCAAAACCAACTTTAGCTGAAAACATGAAAGAAGCACTTGCTGTGGAGAAACGTATTAATGCTCTAGAAAAGAAAGATGCTCTTGAAGATAGAAAATCCAAAAAAGTTTCTTTTAAAGATGATTTAAAGAAGAAAACCCGTAAAGATCCATATGATATGGAAGGTTTACAAAAGGTCCTCAAGACTATGTCAAATGAAATGGTTGAAATCAAAAAACAAGTAGCTGAAACCTCACAAAAAGGCCATTTAGGAATTTCAAGAAACTAAATCAAAACCACCAAATGTTATATCTAATGTAGATTCAGATCCTGAAGAGGAAGAACAATATGAAACAATTCCACCATCCGATGAATTCGAAGAAGAGGAAGTTGATGAATCCCATGGAATGTGGGACTTCATATTACCTAACTCCGATACCGAAAATGAACAAGAAGCTTTTCCTATGACTACTAGGATTAAAGGTGCCCCTGAACCTATCCAGGCAAGTTCAAAGAAAAGGAGTGCAGGTGCTATTACTACAAAGGAAAAGGTACCCACAAAGAAGCCGGCTGCAACAGTACCTCAAAACCAACCATCATCCTCAAATATACCTTCAACATCTAAAACATTGGTAGCATCAGATTCAATGGATTACAATATTGTTGATGATATGAACAAGACTAAGGCAAACATCACCATGTTTGAACTTAGAAAATTAAAACATCAGCAGAAATTGCTTCTTAAGGAACTGAATGCAGTTCTTTCTTCACCTCTTCCTAGTGCTAAAGCTGCAAATGATTCAGGTCAACCACCTTCTGGTAGGGTTGAAGCTACTGATACGATTCTAATTGGAGACAGATCAAATTCCCATACTCCACCTTTCCTCTTAACCTACGAGATCTATAATCAAAATCTACACAATTGTTTGATTGATTCAGGGGCATCCTCTAATATAATGCCAGCTTCAGTTTGTTCCAAACTGAACATTGAACCCCAAAAGTCTGCAATTCATATTGTACAGTTGGATAGAACTAAGGTCGAAGTTTTAGGGGAAATCAACTCAATAACTATCAAATTATCTGTTGATCCTAGAGTAGTTCAAAGAATTGATATTTTGATCGCTGATATACTTGAATTTTATGGGTTGATTTTAAGTAGAGATTGGTCCGAAAAATTCCACGGTTATATTTCCACCGATTGGTCTCATATGTGGTTACCTTATAAAGGAAAACCTAATCATATCAAGATTGATCGGGAGAAACACATGACCCATACGGTTACCGAGTTTGAACAGGAGAATCAACCAATAGCATTTAATAACAATATCTTGGGGAATTATTCATCTGAATCATTCTTTGGCAACTTCACCGCCCAACCATCTCCTTTCCGAGTTAATAATTTCACATCTCAGATTGAAATTTTTTCAAAAACAGATAGGTCAAGATGTTTTAATGTTACTGAGGAAACTGTAAATAAAATTGTTGATAAATCTTTATTTTGGTCACTATATTTTGATGGGTCTAAGTCTAGTGAAGGCTCGGGAGCAGGATGTATTTTGGTTAGCCCTCAGGGAGAAAAAACTATGTTATCATGCAGATTGGAATTTGAATGCACAAATAATACAGCTGAGTATGAGGCCCTAGTCGAAGGACTCTACAAAGCGATTGACCTTAATGTTCAATATTTGAAAGTGTTTGGTGATTCAGAGATTGTTATTAAACAGGTGAGAAATACAATTCATTGCCTCTCTGGTCATCTCAAACACTATCAGTCTTTGGTACAGGAACTCACCTCTCAATTTTTAGCATTCAATATTTCTCCCATCCCTAGGTCCCAGAATGAAGCAGCAGACTTCTTAGCTAATGTTGCTTCCAAACTCCTACCTTCCGAAAATTATAGCCCAGATAGATTTTCAGTAGAGTTAATTTTTAGACCATTGATTCTTGACAATGTCACTAATTGGCGAGTGTTCAATCACGATGAAGACATATTACATTTTTTGACTTTCAACAAGTCCTATGATGATAAGATCATTGAGGAAAGAGATCATGATCTTCAGATGAAAGAAAAACACGAGGGAGAATCAATACCAAAACCTGTGGTTAAAATTGAGGATCTCTACGATATTAAAAACAGGTTTAAACAGGTGACCAATGCAAAGCTCCAAAGTTCCACCTTAAGATTTGAATTGATAAACCTTGGTACTGAGCAGAACCCTCAAAACATTAATTTGGGATTAGGACATTTTGTGGAAGAAAGGATAGAATTCATTAGATTATTAAGAAAAAATAAACATGTCTTCGCTTGGAAATATGATGATTTAAAAACATACGATACGTTCATCATCCATCATACCATTCCAATGCTTTCTGAACAAAAACCAATTCAACAAAAGTTGAGGAAAATACATCTGAACTTAGAGAGTCAAATAAAATCAGAACTCAATAAACTCTTGAAAGCTAAGATTATTTTTCCCGTTCGACACTCAAACTGGGTCTCCAATATTGTTATAGCTCCAAATCTCACTCTTATGGTTTGTGATGCTGCACTTATGGCCTAGGGCAACCCCTCCTTCCAGACCTGGTCCAAAAATTAAAAAAACAGTGTTTTATTCCCTGTACGCGACTTTGCCCTGTGTTAAACGCGTGTACACGCGGGTCTGTCATACCCAACCCGCGTGTATCTATTAAAACACTTAAAAAAATATAATTTCCTCTTTTTCGGGCGGTGATCGCGGGTTTACCTGCTGGATCACCTGTTAGTGCCCGTGGCCCAACTGTTCCCAACCAACTCCTAACTAAAAAACTACTTTGGAGAGGGTATAAAAAGACATCAAAGGGAAGGCCAAGGGGAGAGAGAAAGGAGAGCAAGATTATTATGCTGAGATTTTTTCCCTTAGACCAGGTCTGAAGTCCTTGGTGCATCCTGCACTTCCCCCATTTTGCATAGGAAACCCTTGTTTCCATGTGTATTGGTGATCTTTCATCCTTGACATCATCATTGAGTAAGACTTGGAAGGAGCTCTTGTTGAAGGCTGGAGGCTGGAACGAATCCGGGAGAAAGCTTGCTTGGAGCCTGCTGAAGGTGTTCAGGTGATATCTTTCCGATATATGTACTTTATTTGCCTTTATATATAAAGAAACACGTCTTTGTTCCCGAATAATCTTTCTTTATGCTTATGAGATTCTTGTGTTGCATTCTTATGAAAGTAGTTACTTAAAGATTATTTATAACTAACTTTATAGCATAAAGATGATTTATACATAAACTTCTATACATGTACTGTTGAGTTCTTTGATTTGTTTGTCTTGCAGGTCAGAGAAAGAAGAAGGGAACTCCAAGAAGGGTTTGCACCCTAACGGTCTTCTCGGACGTAGGACCTTAGGTATGTACCCTAAAACATTAGAATTTGCTTAAAAGTAAAAAAGATGGCTGTGTGTGTGTGTTTCTTTGTATAAGCAATTTTCAGTCTGGTAGAGTCTCAGCCCAAAGGACTCTAGGGGTACTTTCCCTTCAACCAGAATTGGCGACTCCAATGGCGGAAAGTAAAGCACTTCTCTTATAGCTCCAAATCTCACTCTTATGGTTTGTGATGCTGCACTTATGGCCTAGGGCAACCCCTCCTTCCAGACCTGGTCCAAAAATTTAAAAAACAGTGTTTTATTCCCTGTACGCGACTTTGCCCTGTGTTAAACGCGTGTACACGCGGGTCTGTCATACCCAACCCGCGTGTATCTATTAAAACACTTAAAAAAATATAATTTCCTCTTTTTCGGGCGGTGATCGCGGGTTTACCTGCTGGATCACCTGTTAGTGCCCGTGGCCCAACTGTTCCCAACCAACTCCTAACTAAAAAACTACTTTGGAGAGGGTATAAAAAGACATCAAAGGGAAGGCCAAGGGGAGAGAGAAAGGAGAGCAAGATTATTATGCTGAGATTTTTTCCCTTAGACCAGGTCTGAAGTCCTTGGTGCATCCTGCACTTCCCCCATTTTGCATAGGAAACCCTTGTTTCCATGTGTATTGGTGATCATTCATCCTTGACATCATCATTGAGTAAGACTTGGAAGGAGCTCTTGTTGAAGGCTGGAGGCTGGAACGAATCCGGGAGAAAGCTTGCTTGGAGCCTGCTGAAGGTGTTCAGGTGATATCTTTCCGATATATGTACTTTATTTGCCTTTATATATAAAGAAACACGTCTTTGTTCCCGAATAATCTTTCTTTATGCTTATGAGATTCTTGTGTTGAATTCTTATGAAAGTAGTTACTTAAAGATTATTTATAACTAACTTTATAGCATAAAGATGATTTATACATAAACTTCTATACATGTACTGTTGAGTTCTTTGATTTGTTTGTCTTGCAGGTCAGAGAAAGAAGAAGGGAACTCCAAGAAGGGTTTGCACCCTAACGGTCTTCTCGGACGTAGGACCTTAGGTATGTACCCTAAAACATTAGAATTTGCTTAAAAGTAAAAAAGATGGCTGTGTGTGTGTGTTTCTTTGTATAAGCAATTTTCAGTCTGGTAGAGTCTCAGCCCAAAGGACTCTAGGGGTACTTTCCCTTCAACCAGAATTGGCGACTCCACTGGGGACAACATTCTTGTTGTTCCTAGTTTGGGTAGTCCTCAAGCCAATCTAGGCTCAGTGCCTCTGTTTGTTGGTTCTGACTGTTTGATATTTTCTTGAACTCCAAGCTGTTCCAGTTTTTCAGTTTGTGTTTTTTATTTTTCTTGAAACACTTCATATACGCACTTTTTCTGGATTACAGAAGCGTATATACGCAAGTTGCACTAAGTAAACCCGCGTATACGCAGGTTTCCTTAGTTACAGTCGCGTGTACACGCATTCTGCAAATAATTGCAGGCGCGTATATCACATAATTTTCAAGATTTATAATTTTTCTTTTGGCTGAATGTCTGTCTGGTGGTTTGGGTCAGTTTAAAGCAGTCAATCCCCAGTGACAGTTCTCTGTTTAACAGGGGGCATCTTGTTTCGAACTCTCTCTAGGAGTGCTAGTCTTGTTTTTCGTTGATTGCAAGCGTCATTGATTTTTGACACACAAGGTTTCTGTTTAAGAATCTTGATTGCTCTGTTTCGGCAGAGTGGGAAGATTGTCTTAAAATCTTTGTGTCCATTTTGTTTTCATGACATTTGTGTTTGCTTAACGAAATCATTTTTATGACCATTTGCTCCTTCGTTTCGGGAAAGTTGTTTGTTACCATTTCCTTGAAACTTGTCTTTTGATTTCTTGGACTTTCATTGCTGCTTTTGATTGTCAAAAGCGACTTCGAACACATTTTATTTTTGTTGAGTTCTCATCATTTCATTGGTGTCAATTCACAAAAGTGTTTGGTTGTTTGTTTATCAATCATTGGTGTCAGTATTTTTGAGAGTTTTTCCTTTGAAAAAGACTTTTTGGTTTGATTGAAAGAAAATCTTTTGAAAGTTTTTGAGTTTCGCTTTCTTAAACTTGCTTCTCATCTGATTTCCTTTTTTGCGAAGTGAAAGTGCTTTGTTTTTTATCTTAAAACTTGTTTTTATTGTTTGGACGAAATGATTAGTAACAAATCATCTTCTATCTAAGCATTTCAGTGGCAAGACAAAATTTGGTAAAGCAGCAACTTTCCTTCTTTGTTTTTAGAGTAGTCTTTGAATTGTGCATCCACATTTAGTTCTTGCATTAGGGAAAGATTTGCATCTCTTTTTAGGCATATTTAGTTTTGTTAGTTTTTGTGAGTGTGGAGTCTGAAAAGAAAAATTTTTGTTTATATTACAAGTGCCTTCTGAACCTCATAGAAATTGCTATTCATCGAAAACAAAAGTGCATGTGCATGTAGCTAGGTTTTATTAATTTCTTTTGCGTCCATAAAACACCACAAGTTTCACCTCCATTACCTTTGACTTAAAGAACAGCCTAATAAAATCAAGCGCTTAATTAAAATCCACTAGAACTTTTTGTTTTAGTTATTACACCAACAAGTTTAGGATTTTAGGGCCTTGGATTAGGCGAGTGGAGAGTTAACTCTCCAAGGCCACACAAAACGTCAAACATAAGAGTCTGATTAAAGAGAGTAAATCCAATAGCGTTAGGGAGACCAGGAAGACTCCGGATCTGGGAGTTAAGCACGAGGGTCTGTGAAGACAGGGAAGAGAGATACCCCCTCTCCTACTTGTCCGAACTTACCTCACGACTGTTCCGCCTGGCTTCTGCGACGAGTTGGTACCCATAGTTGCCTCTCCTAGGGATCTGCATAGGTGGCTGCGGAGGGGAATCCCGTGGCACCTGAGGTCGACGTTGTATCACTCTCGACAGTACTTCCGGAGGGCACCCTTGCGAAGCTTGGGGGCTTGCACCGGCGCAGACTGTTGTTAGGAGGTCAGCGTAACTTCCTCTGATACCTTCGCTGATAGGACTGGGCCCTCATCATCCCAGACTATCCTCGGAAGGCCCTTTGATTCACTTTCTCGTATTTTGGTGTCCGGTCTCAATCACCCGGAGCGGAAATACTTGAAAGTTGTTTGACTGGCTGTATCTTTAGGAACTTTTTAGTGTGTGCTCTGTGCTCCTAGTTGGCCTAGCTTTTAATTTTTTGAGTCTTTAGATAAGATCATAACAAAAAATTCAAAGTGGCTGACCGGTCTCCTAGACGGTCTCGAAGACTTCGTGGTCTCTCGCCACCTAGTTTAGAGCCTTCTCCTAGAAGGCGCAGAGGGAATACTACCGGTGGGGTCCGTCCCACGCCGGCTGACGCATCGGGGATTGATCCTCCTCTCGGGGATATTAGCGGCCAAGCAAGGCCTGGTACTTTTGAACAAGAGAGGGACGCTCCAGTCTTTTCTCAAGTTCGCTTTCAAGCGGAGGATAACGTAGAGGTAGAAGAACTTTCAGAATCATTAGTGATTCCAAATTCTCCACTACCATCTAGTTACCCAGACGTATTGCAATACGTTGGGCCTCCATTATATAGACCAGCGAGTCCAGGTTACGCTACGCGCTTACCATTTATGATCACTACTGGAAGCATGGCTTCCACAAGTGCTGCGACTATGCAAACCCCAACATCGGTGCAAGGGGGAGGAACCATTTCCATCCCCTCCGCTTCCTTGTTCGGATCGTTTGCTAGCACATCTTTGGTTGGGTCTACCTCCATTCCGTCCACGAGTGGAAATGCCCAAACCAATGCTTTTAGTACTGGTTCCTTCCTTTTTGGCACCCAATCACAGGGTATTCCGTCAGTTCCGTTCAATGCCGCTACGTCCATGATGGGCGGATCGGCTTCATTTCAGGGTTTTCCTTTTGGAAGTGGTCATATTCCACATTCCAACCCAACGGTAGGATCCATGCCTTTTTCTTCAATAGGACAAAGCAGCAATCCTTTCCAAGGTTGGAATAACCCTGGGGCTAGTAACGCAGGAACTGCGAATCCATTCATCGGCCAACAAGGAAGTAGGCCGTATTCCACGGTTAGCATGTTTCAAAGTATTCCTCCCCTCGCTTCGGCTTGGAACCCATATCAGGGGTTATCGACTCCTTACAATTCTATAGGAGGAAACTTTGCAAGCTATGGAGCTTATACGGCAGGAGTTGGTCAAACTCCGAATTTTGCTGGACCACAAGGCTTGCCCTTTGGTTCAGCTGGTTCTACTGGTCACTTGGGGCAGCCTGGTGCCTCTCAAATCCCAGGACAATCTTTTCAGAACTTGGGGAGTTCTGCCCAGTCTGGGTGGAATCCCCTAGGTCCTCCTAGGCTTCCATTTCTGGCAACGTTAAACTTGCCAGATCTCACTAAGCTAACGAACGACCCTATCAGATACAATCCAGCCTGGCCTCCGGTCCCAACCAAACTCCCTTCGGACATCCCAAAATTCGAAGGGAAGAGTGGTGAAGATCCGGGCGATCATGTAACCACATTCCATTTGTGGTGCTCATCTAACTCCCTCATCGAAGATTCGGTTAGGTTGAGACTTTTTCAGCGCACCTTGACTGGTAATGCGGCTAAATGGTACATAGAGTTGCCAGGGGGCAGCTTTACATCGTTCGCAGACTTAGCTAATATCTTCTTGAATCACTTTCAGTTGCCTGTCCGCTATGATGCCGGAACTGAACTTCTGGCTACCTTTCGTCAGGATAAGGCAACCCACATTTCTGATCACATACAGGAATGGAGACGGAGAAAAAGGCTCATTAAAGCCGAAATCCCTCCGGAGTACCGTCTAGAGTGGTTTTTGAAGTCTTTGCAACCTGAGATCTCCAAGGATGTCTCCATGTCTGGGGTCTATTCTGAGGAGCAAGCCATTTTCAGGGCCCAGCAGTTAGAACTGATCTACTCTCAGTCTGGGATCCTCCAAAAGTACTTGCCAGATGCTCCTGGATCTAAGGTTGATTTAGCTAAGCCAAAGCCAGGTCCGCATGCGGATGGTATCGTGGGGTCTGTAGACTCAACTACAGTGAACTTGCTAAATCAATTGCAGCAGTTGTCATTACAAACTGCTCCTAACAACCAAGTCACAATGTCTAATCCTCCTGCTTCCCAAAATTCTTCCATTAACGCCGTCCAATCCAATAACCCCAAAGGAAATCAAAATTCCGATGGGAAAAAGAAAGGACGTGGTAAAAAGAAGAACTCGGATGGGAAGCCCGATGCAAATAAATCCGGCAACAACGCTGGTGGTGGTAAAGGTGAGTCGAGAAAGAAAGTCAAGTTTCCTTGCAAGTTATGCAGTGGAGACCATCTAACTCATCTTTGCCCTAAAATCGAAGACGCTCAGCGCTTGTTAGCACAGCAAGGGACTTCTAGTTCGCAAGCTGTGTTGACTAACCCGTTTCCCCAAGGGCAGCAACTTCTTGCTGGCGCGAATTCGAATCCTGGGACCTCCTCAGGGGGCAACCAGGAAGGGGAAAAAGCATCAAATGTTTTTATGATGGGTTCAAACGTTAACGTGACTACTCGGTCACGTGATTATGGTGAAGCCGAAACATCTAAGGATAAAACGGTTCCCGGAAGTAATGACCTTCATATTGAGCGACCTCCTGTTGAGACTGTACCTAGGATACCGAAAGGTTCCGCCAAACGCGCGACAATTAACCCCAATGCTAGAGCTGCTCAAAATTACTCCATTGTGGAGGATTTGGCTCAAAGCCCATGTGCTATGTCCGCTTTGGAAGTTCTCCAGTCGTGTCCGTCTCAGAGAAGTGCTTTACTTTCCGCCATTGGAGCAGTCGATTCAGCTAACTCTCTAGTGCTCTCTTTTGACATGTCAAATGTCAAAAAGAGACTCCCTCATCATATGGCTTTTCAAGTAAAGTCAACATACCGGAAAATCAATATTTTTCGCACCGTTATAGATGAAGGAGCTTCCACATGCGTCATGTCCATGTCTTGTTGGAAGGCTATCGGTTCACCTTCGGCTGTTCCTTCACCAACCGTCTTAACTGCATTTGATGGCCATTCTCACAAGCCGCATGGGATTATCCCGGCCTTTCCTATATGTGTTGGAGGGAAGGTCGTTAATATCGAAGTTGAAGTCGTAGATGCTAACCTAGACTATAATCTCCTATTAGGAAGGAACTGGGTGTACGAGATGGAAGCCGTTGTTTCGACTTTGTTTCGTGTCATTTGCTTTCCTCATGAGGGGAAAATCGTTAAGGTTGATCAATTGGACTATGCTCCAATCGATCCTCAAGCAACCTCCGACTCTACTGTTCCTTTGGTGGATAACCCTCGCCCGCCGACTGAGAATTTAGGAGTAGGGATGTATTCCTCATTGATGGGTACGTTTGATCTTCCCTCTCCTTTTGCAAGAATCAATGCTATTTCATCATCCAAGGAATCTTCTCGAGAGGGGTTCTTCCGAACTCATCATTTTTCCGACCCTTGGACCTTGCCTTCACCTACGACCACATTAGTTGAAGGGCAAGTTAATGGAATGGCGTTTCCTATATCTGCAGCTGAGCTTAGATATCAGGCTATCGTAGACTCTGCAGATAACCATTCTACTCCCTTTTCCGAAGAGGAGCTAGATGGTCATGTGGCCCCCGCTTGGAGCTTTGATTCTAACTCTGCCTTGGACTGCTTAGATTCGGTTCTACCTTCTGAAGAAGCAATCCTCGAAATTATGATGGGTATAGATCGACCTTGGGAAGACTTACACCATCGCTCATATTTTCTTCCTCCATTGCAGGAAGTAGAATCTAGATTCTCCGAGCTCGTTGGTAGTGATGTTTGTACGGTATCGAACCCTTTGGCTCCAACACACACACGTGCTGAAGGTAATATGTCGGTAATCTCAAAAACGATACCTATAAACATCTCTAAAAATCCTAACATCATCGAGAATATCTTCATCGGAAGTGAGTGTTCCCCTGAAGAAATTCAAATTTACACCGACCTATTCAAGGAATATCGTGATGTATTTGCTTGGTCTTATGAGGAAATGCCCGGCATTGATCCTTCTATAGTCCAACATGAGATCAAGACGTACGAAAACGCAAAACCGATTCGTCAAAGGCTTCGGCCGGTTAACCCTAGGAAAGCAGCGGCTATCAAAGCTGAGGTTGAGAAGCTGCTAAGGGCGAGTTTTATATACCCTGTTCCTCTTACGGATTGGGTTTCGAATCCAGTCCCTGTGGACAAAAAGCAAGGAACAATCCGCGTATGCATCGATTTTAGGGACTTAAACAAGGCTTGTCCAAAAGACAATTACCCCACGCCATTTATTGATCAAATTATTGACGAGTGTGCGGGTAATGCGATTTTCTCCTTTATGGATGGTTTCTCAGGTTATAATCAAATCTCTATCCGTCCTGAGGATCAGCATAAGACTGCCTTCATATGTCCCTGGGGTACCTTTGCATATCGAAAGATGCCCTTCGGTCTTAAAAATGCTGGAGCCACCTTCCAGCGGGCCATGTCTTACGCTTTCCACGACATCAAACATATCATCGAGGCATACTTAGATGATCTCGCTGCTCGTTCTCGAAAGAGAACTGATCATCCTAGTCATCTTCGATTAGTCTTTGAGCGATGTCGTTTTTACAAAATCCGGTTGAATCCTAATAAGTGCGTTTTCGCGGTTACATCAGGTCGGTTGTTAGGGTTTATAGTTTCCAATGAAGGGATACGGGTTGATCCCTTCAAGGTTGAGGCAATAGTTCAGTTGCCTCCCCCGTCTTCAATTCGTCAACTTCAAAGTCTTCAAGGGAAGGCCAATTTCTTAAGAAGGTTTATAGCAAACTATGCCGAGATCACTAAAGGGTTCATGCGTTTGCTACGGAAAGGAGTTCCATTCCTGTGGGACGACTTTGCGCAGCGGTCGTTTGATGCTTTGAAAAAGGCATTAGTCTCTGCCCCGCTTTTGAGTCCACCGGATTACGGTAGAGACTTCCTTTTATATCTCGCTGCAGCAGAATCTACCATTGGTATGGTTCTAGTTCAGGAAGACGATGCTCTTGTCGAGCACGTGATTTATTATTTGAGCCGAGGCTTGATAGGCCCTGAACTCCGCTATTCTCCTGTTGAGAAGTTGGCCTTGGCAGCAGTCCATGCTGTCCAGAGGCTCCGTCATTACATTTTGCTACGCAAAACTTTTGTCTTAGCGGCGGTCAATCCATTCCAATTTGTCCTCAGTAGGCGAGTGATTGGGGGCAAATATAATAGATGGATAGTCATTTTACAAGAATTCGACCTCGAGTTCTTGTCCGCCAAGTCTAAGAAATCTATGGTCTTCGCGGAGCTAATTTCTGAGCTTCCTTGTGGAGAGGATGTTGTTTATGAGGAAAGTTTACCCGACGAACATATATTCCTCATCTCTTCACAAGACCCTTGGTATGGAGATATCATTGTTTATCTCCAGACTTCGAAGTTTCCCTCTACTTCCTCCAAGGATGAACGTCGCAAGTTACGTCACCTGGCTAAAAACTATGTTATCATTGGTGACACTTTATACCGTCGAGGGGTTGATTCAATTCTTCGACGTTGTTTAACCTTAGAGGAAGCAGAGTCTGTTCTTAATGATTGCCACAGTGGAGCTTGTGGTGGTCATCTATCCGGGCTTGCTACAGCCCAGCGCATCTTACGTGCCGGCTACTTTTGGCCTTCACTCTTTAAGGACTGTGTGGAAGCGGTAAAACGCTGTCACCCGTGTCAAATTTTTACTCGCAAGATGCGCGCGCATCCAGCTCCCCTTTTTCCCGTTGTCACCGTCGGTCCCTTTACGAAGTGGGGTATTGATTTTACGACTTGTAATCCGCCTTCAGCGGCAAATCACAAGTACATTATCGTGGCTGTAGACTACTTCACGAAGTGGGCTGAAGCCATGCCTACTTATAAGAACGACAGTGACACGGCAGCTTTGTTTCTTTTCAATCAAGTTATCTCAAGATTCGGTATCCCAAGAGAGATTGTCACTGACCATGGCAGTCATTTCCAAAATCAGCTAATGTCCGAATTGGCTTTTAAATTAGGTTTCCGTCAAGAGCATTCGTCTCCTTACTATCCTCAGGCCAATGGACAGGTCGAGGCGGTCAATAAAACTCTTAAGACGATACTCCAACGGACAATCGATAAAAATCGGTCCAATTGGCACATTATGTTGTATCCGGCTCTTTGGGCATACCGAACCTCCGTTAAAACGGCTACTGGTTTTACTCCTTTTCAGTTAGTTTACGGGGTGGAATCTATCTTTCCGGTCGAATGTGAAATTCCATCTCTGAAATTGGCTGTCGAGCTTCTTCCTGAGACTTCGAGTCTCGAGGAGCGCCTAGTTCATCTGGAACATCTCGATGAGCAGCGTCGAGATGCTGCCACGACGAATGAGGCCCATAAGAAAAGGGTCAAAACTCAGTATGATAAGTCTGTCAGACCTCGTGTTTTTTCTGAAGGTGACCTTGTCTTGGTCTATGACCAAGATAAGGACGCCTTGGGGGCAGGCAAATTCAAGCCTATGTGGTACGGTCCTTTCATTATCAAACGAGTCTTAGAAAAAGGATCGTATGAGTTAATTGATTTCGAAGGAAACAAGCTGGCGGAGCCCCGAAATGGGCTCTATTTAAAGAAGTATTTTGCTTAGTTTTACCAGGCAATGGCTTCTTTGTATTTTATGTATATTTGTACATATCTTATCGAGCGTTTTTCTGATATCAGCACTTTTGGTCTGCTTTGGCAGGTGTTGATGGATGATTTGGTTTATTTTGGATTCGCCGATGGTGCTAGTCGGCACACTCGGAATCTTGCTTCCGCAGCTTGGGTACTTTATTACCCAACTGGTCAGTTGATGACATCGAGAGGCGTGTGTATCGGTCCTGCTTCAAACAATATGGCCGAGTATACAGCTGTTATCAATTTATTATCCGAGGCAATCTCTTATGGGATCGACTCGTTGGTAGTGTATCTTGATTCTCAATTGATAGTGTCTCAGTTAAATAACATTTATCGGGTTAGAGATCCATCATTATATCGCCAATATTTAAGGGTGAGGTTGTTGCAAAGATCATTTATTTACATTAATTATTTGCACATTCCAAGATCTCAAAATTGGTTAGCTGATTCTATCGCTAATCAAGCATTAGACTGGCATATCAATCATTCATCATCATAAAATCATGCATCAAAAAGTCAAACTGTATATATATATATATCACAAAGCGTCTCGAGTGTACATATGTGTGTCCAAAAATATACAAAATTGGGACTCAAATGCCCATAATCATGTCAGGCATATCTAATGCCTCGGCTCTGGATGAGCAGCTAAATAACTAACTATAGCATTGGCCACGCGCCGAAAAACGCGAACCCAGTCACGTGGCATCCCAACCACATGACGCTGCATATCTGGAGGAAGGTCCTCTATCTCGGCCATCGGTACTTGATAGCTCAATCTCGCCAAGTGTCGCTGCACGTTGGCGAGGGTCCTTTCCGCATCCGCAGCCGCCTCTTCGGCTCCTCGGCCACGCCGTCCGTGCCGTGGGAATCCATCTGGTCGCACAGGCCCAATGTCTGAAACATGATCATCATATCAGTCATTTGAATCTCATCAAAAAAATATATTTTTCAAAGTTCATCATTATGCTTGAAAAATCCTAAAAATCATAAAATCATAAAAATCAAAAAATCTTACCGATCTCGCCCCATGCTGCATCTGGTGGCAGCACTAGGTCAGGATCTCCTCGGAAATCCAGTCCAGCATAGGGGTAGTCGTCTATGGCGATGATCTGTTGCTCCCACCAAGCAAAAAAGTCGTCGTCGAATGCATTCCTGGGCACTTCCCCACCCCCCAGACGTTTCATCAAGTCAGCCCACCGGCCCATACGTGGATCACGTGGACTACTGATGGGAACTGCTACCCTGGGGCGGAGTGCAGGAACCTTCTCGAAGAAAAATGTGCATAAAATGGTCCCATACCCAAAGTTCTTGGTCTGTCCCTTCCTGATAGAAGCAAGCTGCTCCTTCATGTTGGCAAGTAGAGGAGTACACCAGTCAAACACCGTGGTGAGACAGTCCACTGCTACGCTCATGTTTACTCGTGATGCCTGATGTAGCGAAGATGACCCGTTCACTCGAGCTATGGTGAACAGGATTATCCGCAGTGACAAACTCGCCACGTGTGGGATCGAGATCTGACTCCCGACCTTCCGATGACCTGGGCAGTAAAGTTGTACATAGTCGTCTACGCTGAGACTATTCCGGGTCCTGCCCCGGGAGTGGACTACCTCTCCCCTTCGGGAAAGGCCCGTGATGAAATATATATCTTCCACTTCTATCCTGAGTGGCATTTGATCAATCATAAAAGCTTCTTCCTCGACATCCCAGTAATCAATAAGTCTCTCGAGCAGACGCACATTTGCTTTCATATTCGGCAACTTAAAGAATTTTAACAATCCGCATCCCCGTAAGGCATCTAATGCCTCATCATTCTCCATAACTTCATTATCTACAGCTGAGTGCTCTCTTTCACGCCATGTGAGAGTCATCCTGGAAGAAAAAATCAATTTCATCCATTAGTTTTTTATATAAAAATTTTTCGCTGCGCACACGCGGTTTACCCTATACACAGTCGCGTGTAGGGCCGTCGTATACGCGATTTATATACATCCAACCCGCGTGTACGCCGCAGAGCAATTTTTTGCAAAAATCTAACGGTGAAACATTAATTAAACTTCCTAAAAACTATCACAATTGATTGCAAGACAAGTTTAGTGCTTACCTGGAAGTTTTCGGCAAGTTTGAACGGTTGAATAAGTCACGGGGAAAGTTTGCTCCTTTTGCTCCACAATTTGCTCTCCAAGTCAAACGGTGAAAATGGTAAGTCCAAAATTTCTTTTTATAAGTTTTGAAAATGCAAAATTTTTTCAAAATTTTATTTTGTTTGGTTTCATGTCACTTTTAACTTGGGAGCTTGGAATGTCGAGATTGAGTTGTTTTTCAGGACATTTTGGACATTTTTCGACGGTTCGAGACGGTTCCATGACTGCTGACCCGTCATGGCAGGTATCGTGTTCTCACTGGCATATAGGTTAGGGACACCATTTTTCCGTTGCATTATGCATACTAGCCTCCATTTGACCGATACATCTGCCGTAGGGTCGACCCCATCATGTTATGGTTCGCAAGCCATTTTCACTCGCCGATTCTTTAAATCATGACATGATGGTAGAGCCATCCTTTTACATGGGCATCCTAGTTAGCACCTCACTGACATTTGTTGCCCATGCTGCTTCGTTTTGAGTAGGCTCGGGAGTCCTCTGTAGTCCCGCCATGACTTATGCGTTGAAGACTCATTCTTCTTTGCTTCTTCGCTTCGTTCTGGCCTTATACCCTAGAGGCTCCTATGTGTGTTGAGTTGTACTTCTGCATTGCATGTTGACCATTTGCACCTTTTGGCCTATAGCCGGCTTCACTTGGACTCGTGTTTAAGCCCACTTTTGACCATGACGTCTGCAAAAATCAACCTTGCATACCCTTGACCTCTGCAGCTTGACATACCCAGATCCGTGGAAGGGACATACCTCTGAGTGTCACTGACCAGTTTTTCACCTCCCTGCATTGAGCATAGGAACGTTCCTTTCCCAGGAACTAGAGCATCTGTTTCACCGACACTCGTTCTTTCCACTGTACCATAGCATTCTTTTATTCTTTTTCCGGCTTATCAGAAAAAGACAAAAAAATTAAATATTCCAAAAAGAGCGGGAACAGGGACATTATTTCCATTTATTGTTGGCAGCTAGAGTCAGTCGTGTCGCCCTTGAACAAAGCACTCAAAACAAAGTCTCCTCCGCATGGGTGGGATTTAGTTTGACTTAGGTAAGCCATAACCTTGTTATCGAGTCAGTTCTCCCCCGATTGGTTATCTCTTCCAATCATATGGAGGGTTCGTTCGTGCCTCCTGCATGACGAACTTATACAGATTCATTATATGCTGCCACATAGTCACATTGAGTCGTGCTTTTGTTCAAGGGAAGTTAGCCTGAGTCGGCCTTTCTGCGGTGTCTCTTGACTCATTTTTCAGTCGGCCATCCCTGGTTGTCAGTGTCATGTCTATCATCACATCAGTTATATTGGTCCTTCACTCGTGCCGGTTTGAGAAGGTCCCCATTGACTTCTTGCTGGCGGGTCTTGTCCTTATCGACGACGACACATTGCTCTGAGGGCAGACCTAGAGACCGCACCCTGGCCCTATTTTCATTATTGATAGGTCACCTTGTGCTCAGCATCGATCAGTATCATGGGTCTTTGACTGAGTGGTTTCCCTTGTGTTCGACATCAGCATACATTATCACACATTGGGATTCGTGCAGTACCTTGGTTTCCATTTGACCCTATTGGTGGATACCTCGCCTCTGTGTCAGCTTTCATTATTGGTTGGTTCAGAGGGTTTCTGCCGTGCGCTAGCCACATCTTGTGTACGCCGGAAACGTACTTTCGGTTGGGTTACTACATCTTTTTCGTCCGATTCCTTCCACATTATTGGCCTACGGGTTACACTCGCGCTAGATTGATGGAGGATGCCTTAATGCCTTCCTTCTAGCGGATCTTTCCCTATCGACTCCGACTCATTGCTCTGGGGCAAAGATCTAGAGTCCATTTGGCAGTACCTTGGGGTTTGCAGTCATTAGTGGCAGATTCCTCGCTATCGACAGTGGGAAACCATCATTGTCTCCTGATTGATAGATTCTTACAGGTGTTCGACTTCAGCTCATCTATTCACACTTGTTAGATTGTACTGGGTACCTTGACGCTCATTATCATTATCGGTGAGTAGTCTCGCGTTTGTTAACGGTATACATCAATGACCGGTAATCAAACGATTTCTCACATGGTCGACTTCAGATCATTTATTCCCATGGTGTAGAAATGTACCACGGCGGTCGGTGAAGACCTCAGGTTGTATCAGCATTCATTGGTTCACTTGACAGTTGCTCCTGTTACTGCTAGTTGATACCATTCCACCTTATATGTTGCAGTCAGTCATGGCGACATTCTATATGCTGGCACCTGAGTTTGCAGTGTAGTACCATCCTATTCCATCATGTTCAGTTGGTACCTTATGGGATCAGTCTTTGATTTCAGTGATCCGTTGCATCTTTCAGCATCATTGACAGTTTTATATGTGATATTCAGACATGTACTTACTCATTATGATCAGATGATCCATTATGTATTTTTACAGTCATTTATACTTGTATACTTAGTGGATCCGCTTGTACTTGATATGCGGACATGCTTTACTTTTCCTGAGCATGGGTATGCCCGCCTCAGACAGTGTTTCTTTCTGATCTCCTTTCGGTGGCTTGGCAGGCTGAATTCCGGTGAAGTCCTCCTCGGTTTTTCGGCAGAGTTCCTTTCCTTGTACTTACTTAATGTATTTCGGCCATCATGTTCCCCTTCTGACCTCATACATTAGGGGGCATCTGTTATAGCTCCAAATCTCACTCTTATGGTTTGTGATGCTGCACTTATGGCCTAGGGCAACCCCTCCTTCCAGACCTGGTCCAAAAATTTAAAAAACAGTGTTTTATTCCCTGTACGCGACTTTGCCCTGTGTTAAACGCGTGTACACGCGGGTCTGTCATACCCAACCCGCGTGTATCTATTAAAACACTTAAAAAAATATAATTTCCTCTTTTTCGGGCGGTGATCGCGGGTTTACCTGCTGGATCACCTGTTAGTGCCCGTGGCCCAACTGTTCCCAACCAACTCCTAACTAAAAAACTACTTTGGAGAGGGTATAAAAAGACATCAAAGGGAAGGCCAAGGGGAGAGAGAAAGGAGAGCAAGATTATTATGCTGAGATTTTTTCCCTTAGACCAGGTCTGAAGTCCTTGGTGCATCCTGCACTTCCCCCATTTTGCATAGGAAACCCTTGTTTCCATGTGTATTGGTGATCTTTCATCCTTGACATCATCATTGAGTAAGACTTGGAAGGAGCTCTTGTTGAAGGCTGGAGGCTGGAACGAATCCGGGAGAAAGCTTGCTTGGAGCCTGCTGAAGGTGTTCAGGTGATATCTTTCCGATATATGTACTTTATTTGCCTTTATATATAAAGAAACACGTCTTTGTTCCCGAATAATCTTTCTTTATGCTTATGAGATTCTTGTGTTGCATTCTTATGAAAGTAGTTACTTAAAGATTATTTATAACTAACTTTATAGCATAAAGATGATTTATACATAAACTTCTATACATGTACTGTTGAGTTCTTTGATTTGTTTGTCTTGCAGGTCAGAGAAAGAAGAAGGGAACTCCAAGAAGGGTTTGCACCCTAACGGTCTTCTCGGACGTAGGACCTTAGGTATGTACCCTAAAACATTAGAATTTGCTTAAAAGTAAAAAAGATGGCTGTGTGTGTGTGTTTCTTTGTATAAGCAATTTTCAGTCTGGTAGAGTCTCAGCCCAAAGGACTCTAGGGGTACTTTCCCTTCAACCAAATATGGTGCCTGTTAGGAAGAAAAAAGGCGATATCAAGATTTGTATAGATTTCAGAAATCTGAATAAGGCAAGCCGAAAAGATAATTTCCCATTACCTACCATGGAGCAGATACTCCATTCAGTAGCAGGTTCTGAGTTAATGTCATTTTTAGATGGCTTTTCAGGATATAACCAAATTTTGGTCCATCCTGATGACAGACTCAAAACTACCTTCAGAACAAAATGGGGAACCTACGCTTTTCAAAAAATGCCTTTTGGACATATTAACGTAGGAGATACATTCCAAAGAGCAATGGATATAGCTTTCAAAGGATTGATCAACAAAACAGTAGTTGTCTATTTAGATGATATTACTATATTTTCCAAGAAGAGATCCAACCATTTACATGACTTGAATCAAATATTTGAACGCTGCAGAAGGTATGGTATTTCACTCAATCCCAAAAAATCCTTCTTTGCTCTTAATCAAGGAAATCTCTTGGGCTTTATCTTCTAAAGATGGTATTTATATTGATCCGAATAGGATTAAAGAAATTTCTGAAATTCCATTTCCTCATAACAAAAAATCCATGCAGTCATTTTTAGGTCAAATTAACTTTGTCAAGAGATTTGTTCCCGATTTTTCCCACATCATTTTACCATTACAAACTATGATTAAGAAAAATTCAGTGTTTAGATGGGGATCTGCAGAAGAGGAAGCATTTGATTCAATCAAACAATCAATAATCAATGCCCCCACTTTAAACACTCCTAATTTTTCTAATCATTTCACATTGTACACTATCGCGTCTGATTCATCTTATGCAGAAGTACTCACTCAGATTAATGATCACAACTTGGAAGCACCGATTTCATTTTATAGTTCAAATCTGCAGGGTGCTGAACTAAATTATTCCGAAGTTGAAAAACAAGCCTTTGTTGTGTATAAAGCTGTCAAACATTACAGACCCTTCCTTTTAAAAGCCCATACAAAAGTCATAGTGCTTTTCCTGCAGTAAGGAAATTACTAATCCAAAGGGAATTAGGTGAAAAAAGGGCAAACTGGGTTATAGCACTTCAAGAATATGACTTGGAAATCAAGCCAGCAAAGATTGTTAGAGGCCAAGGTTTTTGCAGGTTATTAGCGGGAGCATCCAACATTCAAGAACCAGGTGATACCGAACATATTGAAGAAATCAACCAAATAAGTATCACTGATTATGAATCGCAATATGCAGACTTGATCTTTTATTTGAAAAATGGATATGCACCTCCTAACCTTTATTAAAAAAACAAACGGGCCATTAGATTAAAAGCAAAAAACTTCATAATCATTGATGATGTACTTTTTAGGCAAAATTATGATTCAATTTTATTAAGATGCCTAGAAAAACCTGAAGCACAAAAGGTTTTGTAGGGACTACATGATGGACCAGCAGGAGGACATTTTGGAGCTGACACAACAGCCCACAAAATCATTCATGCTTGATATTATTGGCCAACCCTATTTAGAGATACTCAAGAATATGTAAGGAAATGCCAAAGTTGTCAAATCTCCAGTGGAAGACAAAGAAAACCAGCTTTCCCGTTGCAACCAGTCGACATTGATAAACCTTTCGAGCAATGGGGATTAGATATCATTAGGGAAATAACTCCACAGTTCTCCAAACAACATAAGTATATCCTTACTGCTACTTATTACTTTACTAAGTGGGTTGAAGCAATTCCTTTAAAGACAACAAACTCTGAAGTAATTATAGAGTTTATAGATCAATTCATCATTACCAGGTTTGGTGTCCCAAATGCTCTTGTTTTTGATAATGCATTTTATTTCTTTGGAAATGCTATGTTTGACTTCACTATTAAAAGAGGATTTAAATTGAAATATTCTGCAAATTACTATCCTCAGGGTAATGGTTTAGCAGAGTCTACCAATAAAAATCTAGTTAAAATTATTAAGCAAACTATTGAACAGAATCATAAAAACTGGCACAAATCTTTAATATTCGCACTATGGGCTGATAGAATAATGCAAAAGGCTTCCATAGGTACTTCTCCATTCAACCTTGTATATGGGAAAGAAGCAGTGCTACCAACCAATCTAGTGCTTCCTTCTCTAACCCTAGTTCATTTTATTGAAGAAAGCCCCTCTTCTTCTATTCAACTTAGACATGATCAAATCTTAAAATTAGAAGAAGAAAGAGAAAAGGCCAAAATTACTCATGAAAAACATCAGCAAATTATCAAGTCATCTTTTGATTCAAATTCATCCAGTTCAAAACAGTTACAGGTTGGTGATCTAGTTCTAAAATGGGACAAAGCCCATGAGGATAAAGGAAAACACACCAAGTTCCAGAAGATGTGGCTTGGAAAACTTCAGATCTACGAGAAGATAGGCCATTCGACATTCATATTACAAGATTTATCAGGAAAGAGAGATTCTCTTCCTGTTAATGGCCTCATCTTAAAGAAATTCTTCAATTAAGGATGTAACCCCTTCTCCTTTTTTTTTAAGTTCAGTAGAATTTGTAGTTTGTAGGACCATAGGAAATAAAGTTGTAAGATATCTTCCATTGGCCTTTGCTATATTGAAAAGTTGCTCAAAAGAAGTAGTTTTAATATTTACTTTTTAAATAGAAGCCTTAAACAAAAGGGACAATTACTAGGAAATTAGGTATATTCACATTCTGAAACCCCATTTCATTTTTGTAAAATCTTCTCAAGATTTAGAAGTACTGTAAATCATTTTATGGTTTTCAAACTGGCCACAAAAAGGTTATCAATATCAAAACAGAAACTAATTCAATCTAGCATCTTCAACTCTTACCCTGTCATCCATTCTCTCTTAAGGAGAAAATTGTCCATCCCATGCATCCAAGTTTATGATTACTCAGAGTGTAATTCTAAAATATTTGATATAAAAGATAAGGGGTCTTATTACAAGCCTACTTACCATGATCATTGGGAAATAGTTTAACCGACATTACCAACATTGCATACCAAAACATGGTAATGGCTTATAATCATAAGACAAGGGCTCTCATCACGAGCTAGCTTGTTCGGTTAGATTACAACCAGTGAATGGAATTGTCAAAAAGATGGCCACCAAACTAGGACAATGGCTTTTTATCTTACAAAATAATAGAAAAGGAAAAAAGAAATACAAAATATGAAAGCATATTTTGGAATTCATTCTTTTAATCATATTCTCAAATGGATGGGATAATGGATAGTCAAATGGTTAAAAGGTATCCCTATCGAAACTATGAACGTTTGCTGGCAGCAGAGGCTCTACCTATGACAAAGGAGGCAATTAAAAAGGCTAAGTTGGAAAGGTTTTTTGTTTTATCATTATCAACCAATAGAGGCCAATTTAAAACTTAGAATGCATCTAACTTTAACAAGAGAAGAAATTAGCAAAAATAGCTCTTATTATATTCAGAATGTATGTATACCTAGTTATATTAGAATTTTCCTCTTTGATAAGATTTCTATTCAAAGAAATTCTAAGTATTTCAATATTTCTCAGAGATAATTGTTTCTCCCAGCGAATCGCCAATTGTTGTGCTGTACAACAACCCCCCATTTCATAAAATTTTACTTTCAAAACTATAATATGAAATGGGTCCCTTTTAGATTAAATTGGTGTCAACTTATCATTCCTCAAAAGGTCCGAAAAGAAAAAAAACATTATAAACCTTTCGAGACAATAATATAATCGGTCTTAAAATAAAAAATGAATAATTCTTTATTATTGCAATAAAGCGATCGCAAGATCGTATATCGCAATAACAAAGGATGCATAACAAAAGACCCATCGTTTTTCCCCGATGCGACAAGCGCGAATAACTATCGGATATCGGGAAGGTAAGCAATCATAACAAAAGGTCCCTCTCTTTGCTCCGATGCGATATCGCTATCGGCGATCGGAGAATGTAACACGCATGCAACTAAAAACCCTCTTCTAAAAACTCCCGATGCGAATTGGCGATATCGTTATCGGCGATCGGGGATCCGGTAATAACACCAATATAACAACTTAAGCATTCCTCTGATCCCCGGTTGCGATAAAGCTAAGCGTGACTTTCAAAAAGGATTGATAAGGCTTGGGTATATTATGTTTAATTATTATTAAAAGCCTTTCTCTTCCCGATAGTGATTCACTTACGCCCAACCGCCAAAACATCAAAGCCACGCTTAAATGAATTATTCGGCCAATAAACGATATGATGAGAATTTAAATGATTGACAGGTTTAAATGGCCAATTAATGGAGCAGTAATGCCAAAATCTCTTCAGATATTGTATCTGCGGCCACCTTATGTTAATCCTCCATTATTCATTGATTGATATAACTCTTTCATATTTGGTTTGCGCCACCTATTCTCCACATTACGTTCATTTTATATCATGTGCAGAGCTCTTCCGAAGCAGCAAATTTAGGCCAAATGGTGAAGAAGTCTAAGAAAGTTGGAACAGCTTCAGCTTCCGTAGTAACAGGACAACGCACTGCCGATCCGGGACCAAGTAAAAAAGGATTAATCTCAGACACCACATGTCTTGGTCTTGGTAATACTACTTGGCAGAGCATCTATAATCTGGTTGATGCCGAAGAGCCTCAGGAAACATCAGTAAAAGCTACAGCAGACTCAACCCGAAAGTCCGAGGCAACCCTAAAGGATTTGGCTGATTCTTACCTACACCGGATAGCGGCTCGAGAGCAAAATCTTCCATACACAGATGTGGTAAGATGGACGGTTGAGGAAATTCCAATTACAAATAGAACATTTTTCACTATCGATGGGAGAGTATTCGGTTCATTTCAACCCGATGATTTGAGACAAATGTACCATTTGCCCGAACCAGAGAAGAAGTATAACAAAGCATTCCTGGAGAAGTTCAGAGATGAAAATGAAATTGAATCAGCACCTATACGGGAATGGAGACAAAACCCAGCAAAACACAAGCATGAGTCCTCGGGTAAGTACTATGTCGGTTCCTTGTGTTCTCCTTATTGTTATGCTGGAGCGATGATGTGTATAGTTTGGGGGTTGCATGATTCCTCAAACTTATCCATAGAGATGGTACCTTTAATGGAAGCAGCATGTAATAGCGAAATAATGGATTGGGGGAATATATTATCTGATAAGTTAGCAACAGCTATTCTTGAGTTCAGAAACAAATCGCGCGTTACTGAAAGGTTCATTCCTCCATTTTACTTTAGTGTCTACATCTTAGATACTCTCTATTTTAACTCCGAATTTCCTGTGCTGGGGTGGAGATGGACTCCACAGGACCCCATGCCCATTCATATCTATCACCAGAAGTTGTGGAAAGCCCATTATAAACACCACCTATATCAAGTTTGCAATGGATTTATGTTACCCATTTACTATGCAATTTTTGACAAACCTGCTCCTAAGATTTCCTCACAAGCACAGATTGACTTGATAGCCGTAGGAACCTGGTTTGGAGAAGAAAAATTTACATATGTAAGAGTTTTTGGCAGTCATGCCAGGCCTCACGTCCTCCCCTTGTATATACCCGACAAACTATTGGCTCGAGAAATAGCATATCAGCTTACATCCGAAGGAGTTACAAAGACTCTGAGGAATAAAAAGAAGCAAGTCTGGCCTCCTTTTCCTCTAAGGTGTGGCGTTTACACTCTGCATGACTACAAGCATGCAGAGAAAGAAGCAGAAAAGATAAATACACTACATCTTGCCGCTCTTCCTAACAGACGATTTGATCCAAACAAAGTCGTCTATAATGCACTAGAATAGGCAAAACTCACTAAATATGAACATCAAGAAGATGATTTGAGGACCTATTCTCCTGGGCCGAGTCATTATTTCAGATTAAAGCACTAGCTAAAATGGGATATCACGATGACAGGTTAGTCGAATTTAACAAACTTAGAGAGTAGAGGTTGCAAACTCTGCCTCTAGATTTGTTAGCCACTGCCCCAATGACACAGTCAAGTGAGCCTGAACAGCGACTTACCAATGAACCTCCTGCTACATCAGAAATTTTTGGAGAAGTCCAAACAAGAGAGCAGGAGGAACTCCAGAGGAAAGAACAGGAGGAAGCACAGAGGAAAGAACAAGAGAGAATATGTGAAGAGGAACAGAAAAGGCAGCAGGAGCAGAGCAGCAAGGATGTGAATGTCGATACCCAGATTGACCCAAGGTTGCTCCAGGAATGGTAGCAATTCGATTCAATCATAAGAAATCTAGAAAGCTCAAGAGAAGCCGATACATCCAAAGCGGCTGAGACACAGGATAAAACATAAAAAGAGGTTCCAAGCAAAGGAACCAACGGTCTACCCCCTACTACAGACATAGAAATAATTCCCAAAGATCCTTCGGATCAAATCATTTTGCAAGTGGAGGATATACCTCCATTGGATGTCTTTTACAGCCCAAAGCACAGGGCCGTAGTAAAGTGACAGCGGAAAAGGAGAAGGATTGATCAACCTTCCCTGTTCCCTGAACAAACAGTGACAACCAACGTAGTTTGGAAGGAGGAGTTTGATCCTTCTGATGACCTAACAAAATTGTCCCAATATGCTGGAGCCTATTCGACGGCCACCATGGACAAGGCATCGGAAGTGAGTAATTTGTTAAAAGAAAAAGACCAGGCAATTGCTTCGTTACAAGCACAGCTATCGAAGGCACAGCAGAAAGTAGAACAATTAGAACAACAATTGTCCATGCAACAACAGTTAAATAACCAATTTAACAAGCAATTGCATGAAGAGAAACAAAGGATCAATTCGATTGCGATTCAAAAGAAAAAAGAACTATCGGAGGCATTAGCAAAATTGAAAACAATGAATGAACAGATGGTAAAGACAAAAGATGACCAAATTTCTCAATTATCAGGTCAAATAGAGAAGTTCAAGAGTCTTCCGCAGCCTGCTGATTTCAGAGCAGAAGCACTACAGATTAATAAGGCACTGGTAACACAAATAAGATTATTATGTCATAAAATTGCTCAATTTGAACCCCTGTGTGACATAATAGCATCAATAATTGATAAATCAGTCGATGCTAGACAAGACTCAGAGCAGGCCGATGAGACCTTGACAAATTTTCTTAACTGGCAGGACACTAATGAGGGACGGGCAGCAAATTTTCCTAAAATCCTAGAATCCCATAAAGAAATTTTATTTATGAAGTGGCAGTCCCAATTGATGAAGGCAGAGAGAGCAGTTTCTAGATGCAAATTATCCACTAGTAATTTGATTGAATTAATTAATGATACTCTCCATTTATCTAATATGATCTCTCAGTGTACACCAGGTAAATTACTATCAGCCAAAACATTGGAGCAATCATCTTATAAAGAGCTGGAAAATAATGGGAGATTGATCACAGGTATTAAAAGTTTAACTTGGGACACCTATTGGTTGTTCCTAGTAAAACCATACAGCCAGAGAGTCGCCCTCAAGTGCCTAACAGATGCAATCGAGTGTATCATTCCCGATATACACGATGCCACCTATGCTACTCAACTCAATTCTCGTCTCAGCCGCCCTCAAGAAGTGGAACCGATGCTAGCGATATGCCAACTGAGATCGAAAGGCAAACAACCAGAGTGATGAATCATGCTGCTGACTACCAGATTGCTATGGGGGAGATATTCAAGATCAAGTTGTACCAATTTAGTAGCATTTTAATTTTGTAGTTAGTTAGTTGAATTAAGTATTTATAGACCCTTTCATGTATTTAGAAAGAGTCGTAAGTTTTTTTATATGATTTAAACCTAAAGTTGCACTACTGTACTTCAGGTATATTTTTTATAAAGACTGGGCCAATTATTCCAATTTTGATAATGAAGCTTTTATGTGGAGGTGCACTACTGCCTTTATTTAAAAGTATTTCTGAGACAGAAGAAGGAATTTGAATTGCGATTGATGTTGGGAATGATTTGCAGCTCATGTGGTACTACTATCTATGTCTGAATTGATTCTTTTTATGTGAATTGTTATTTGATCATTCTTGCTATTATTGATTATATGCATGTGTTTTTACAACATTCTTTATACTTTCCACTATTGGGTTTTTACAGTGTGCTTTTCTTCTAATCATACATGTATCAGTAATATAAAAAGATAAGTGTAACAATGTTTTATTAATCACTTTGTTCAACTATTTGAACAAAGCAATTATTATATGAATGAATGTCTATTTTTATTGAATAGAGTCATCTATATGCCTATTGATGAACAGAGATCATCAAACGTTGCACTTAAGAATAGAAGCTTCTTGGGATAGAATATTCATTTGTATTTTTGCTTTTAGATTAAGTCATCCATTCATTATCACTTATTAGAAACCCAATCACTCATCCATCCCTTTTTATTCATTACTGGGAAACTGGTCCCATTATATCCAGTCGGAGCCACCATCCCAAATGGAAATGGAGCTGTATTAAGGTCCGGACCGGGTGGTTATTCCCAGATGTTGATGCAACGATTTTCGAGGCATCAACAGACCATAGTTGCAAAAATTAACTCTCCCTCTCAACTAGGGAGAATTCCACTTGCCAAAGTATGTCCATCAATCAATATGCATTATGGAGTATTCAAGTGTCATCATATATCATCCCTGATCATCTATGTCATGTAGCCATCATGCCATGAACACATCAAGTATATCATCATCACATATCATCAATGTACATCTCGATCTCTCGTACTTATCCTACTTATATCTTAATCGTTGCTCCTTGTACGATGAGCATTCTCAAAAATAGAAGAAGAATAATTTGTTACCAGAGGGGAGCTAAAGCTACCACCCTCTACCCATCAGGCTGCCACTTGGAATCTCTTCCAATAGGCTACTACCTAGAATATCATCATCAATTGTCATCAGAGAGCATATATTCAAGGAGCATATCCAAACCTGGAACCACATTGGGAAACACATCTCGACCCAGAGTCTCATGGCTGATATCCAAACACACAGGGGATCACAACGTGACCCTGGAGTCTCATCAGAGAGCTCAATCTCAACCTGGAAGCACATAGGGTTATCTCAACCCATCCTATTTCTTACTGATTTTCCCATTGATGACCTTGAATAGTCATTTGGTAGAACACCTACATCATAATCGACCTAGGTTGTAAACCCCAAGTACACTCTCAACTCGTTGACCAAATGAGAAGTGGTATTCTTGACAAGCCCAGCTTGTGGGTATGATGCCAACTGGGGTATACTTTAAAAATACCAAATAGGGGAGAAACATTTTCTAACCTTATGAAGATAAGGGAGAATCATATTAAACCCTGTGGGTAATAGATATGGGTCATCCCTATTGTCCAGAGTTCCCTTAACCCCAGAAGCCCTCCTTCTCAATTCCTCACCCTAGGAGCTCAGACAAGGAGGAAGAGTTGGTTCAGTGTTCTTGATCAACGCTACTCTCATCATACTCAAATATGGTATCAACTTGTTTCAAAAGAAAGTGTTTCCTGTTCATGCATGACATCAAATCAAATATCATGTCGGAACATAAATAATCATACAAATCACAAAAGGATCCCAGAATCATCCTCCCTCTCAAGGAGGTGACAACCACAAGCCTAAGTTTGTTTTGAACAACTTCACTGTCTCAATATGTGAGAGTGTCTCGGTCCCAACTATAAATATCGGACTTTTTTCCAATTAGATCCCATTCTCTGTCATGACAATTTATCCATGTCATATCCAGATCATGCTCAGACAACTCTCTAAGGATTTTCTTCATCCTGCCTTATAGCTAGCCATGCTAGTAAAATCATACTCATCCTCAATCCTACTATGGACCTCTCATCCAAGATATCATGGCATATAGCATACTAAAGAAACATTCAAATGTGCTTAACAATATTCTCTATCAATAACAATGCATCCATGCAATCACATATCATAGGAAAAATATATTAGCCTCAAAAATAGAATATCTCATGTGGATATTTCAAAGGATTCTTGGTGGTACCTCTATGTGAATGAAGCGTCTCACTCATGTTCTATGCACATTAGATATATATACAAATGGATGTTCAAAACAGAACATCAATGCTTAAAAAAACTGTTAGATTCCATGTCCAGTTCAACATCCTGAACTTCAAATTAGAGTATCCAAGGATTTTCATTTCCATTATTCAAGAAAATTTTCAAATAGTTATGTAATATGGAATTTCTTTCCCAAAATCCACAAATCAATACATCATGCCATGATACATCATTTCAAGATTTAGAAGCTATCTCCCTCTGATGTAGATCATCAGAGGCTCGTCACCTATCAAAATTAGACCATCGGTATGTAAAACCAAAGCCATAATTAATATCAAATCTATACCTTGGAACTCATCATCCTCACTTCATCAGATAACTGTCAAATATAAGTATATCTGTATTGGGGAGATTGCTTCATGCAATTCTCTAAGCGTAATGCCTTACTAAGCCAACATAGTTAGCCTTACATAAATAAATGTTGTACCATCACAACAACAAAGTTAGGTCATCAGAGTTTAGAAGTGAAATCACGACCATTATCAAAGTCATTATTATTATAGTATCAATACTTTCAACCAGGAGACAGATAGAGCACATATCAAGTATCAACTTCATTTATTATTATGACAACAAGTTGTCATCAACCATGCAATATTAATATGAAATTTATCAAGTCATTCTCATAATCACAATATAAGTCATTTCTGACACTAGGTGAAAATTCTTACACCAAGGATGAGTCACATAAGTTTCAATTTCATGTTGAATCACAACTATTAGTACCTCAACCATTGTGCTAGAAACGAGGACGCCGAAACAAAATAATTTTTTTGAATACCCACATAAGTCATTATTCCAACATAGCATAGACATTAGGGAAAATCAACAATCATCAAATTATATCATTGGACATTAGGTCAAGTCCAAATTCGCTATCGTAGAGAGATTTATAGTCAAAACATATCTCAATCATCAATTCAAATTTATTGTCAAGCATCATGACAAAACAATGTTCATCTATATCAATCAGCCGAATCATGCCAACCTCTTGTAGCACAAACATAATGACATATCTATATGTATGTCTCAGTCACCTGCAAATACAAGTTCAATCTACATGTTCATGTTATGGTAGACATACAAGATTTTCCTACTTCCAGATCTTGATATTATCTGAAACACATATGTGGTACTAACATCTTCTAGGTGAACATCTAATTTCATCCAAGATACTTCATTCTTATGTGATTATAAATGTAACCCAACAACTTCAGAAATCAGATTATAGTGGGAGGATATGTTACAAACATCTTCATTCACAGTTCAGACAACTTCAGAAATATTTGGATGATGGTTAACTAAATTCAAACCCTAGGAAGTTGCCTTCAGGTTAGCATGGGAGCATATTTAGCTTCCTAGACACTCTCTAGGCCTTAGCATGCGTGCATCCAGGGAAGAGATCTCCTAGTTCTATGAATGTGTCTAGGGAAAAAACCCTAATTTATGTACGAGCTTTAGATTTGAGACTCTGTTGTAGATCATGTCTATCATATGAAAACAAACCATATTTCAGCAACACATCATGAAAATAGTAATATGAGTAAGAGCCTTGAGAAGAGATTCTCCCTCTAACTAGGTGTTGTAGGGAAAAGTATCCGACTCGGATGACCCTAACCCACTCTAAGGGTGACAGTTCCTTAGCAACAACTGTAAAACAAACTACCGAAGGTTTACTTCTTTATGAAAGCAAAAGAGGATGGAGAAAGCACTAACCGTTGCCTTGCGCTTAATGTCGAATCCAAACTCTCCTCTTTGGCCGCTTGCTCCTAGCTCTTTGTCCTTCTGCTCGCCCAGCTGCAATGAGATCCCGCACAATGACAAAGAAGGAAACTACAAGAGGCATGCAATCATAACTGGTTCATGGATTAGTGTAAACCAAACATGCATTCATCACAATACATAATTGAAACAAGAGCACATAGAAGAACCTCAATAGTTTTTATTAATGAAGAAATAAAGGTTCTGAGAGGATTACAACCATTGCAGGCTCCAACCCAGCAACACCTCCCAGCAGAAAGAATTGCTCTTCTTCACCTCTCTCAAACAATCACCCAATAACTCAAGAATGAAACCAACAGCATATCATTACTTTGCACAAAATTCCAGCCTCCTGAGCTCATAGGAGAGAGCTCAATATATAGATGAATTGAGAAAGGATGAGTCAGCTTGCAACTGATGTGTAGCTGCCTTGTGTCCTCTCTCTCTTTAGTTAATCTTTAGTTGATCTTCAGTTCTTGAGTCCACTTGGTGAACCTTGCTTCCACTTGGAGAAACAAAGCCTCTGACTCATCACAAGGCGAAATACCTGATCCAAGTGTCATTTTTGGAAGATTCCAAAGCAATGACTCACTGTGCCACATGTCCAAACTTGCCCAACGCAGGTGGGCTTTGTTCTACCTGCTTTGCAACGCAGGTACACCATGGAGCAGTTGTGTTTCAGCGCAGAAGCCTAGTGGAGCACCTGCTTTGATTTCAGGATTGCTTGTTTTTGAGTGTTTTCAGGTGGAGAACTGATCTGAGAGCTGTTGGTTTGCTGACCTTGTTCCTCTAGGGGTAGGAACATCATGTTTAGGGAACTTTGGATCCCTTGGATTATTGACAATTCATGCTTATTGCTGTAAGGCACAAAATTGTCTATAACAGATGCCCCCTAAAGTATGAGGTCGTTTATCGGGTGAAATGCTTTATTGAGAGGATCCGAAGTTCATTCAATCTGCTGAGAAGTGTCCTGTAATAAGATACAATACAATACATTATTTTTCATACATTTTTCATGATCTAGCTGAGGCGGGCATTCCCATGCTCAGCTTTATAAATACATTTTGGTACATAGAACAGACGATCGTCTGATGCTAGACTGATAATTCTCTGCCGAATTTATCATCCTTTGAAAAGGATGATCATCTGTTGCAATGATGTACATATCAAATGTCTTTATGTCCTGAATATATATCGCAGCCCGGATGGATGAAACTAGATCCGGGGTCTTCAGTCTCTTCCGATCTTCACTCGATGTACAAGTCGATCCATGTGAGAATTTCTTGAAGTCGAACATGGAAAGACATCGCTTGATTACCGGTCAATGATGTAAACCGTTAACAAGCGCAAGAGGAATCACCGATAAGGATGATGACCCTCAAGGTACGGCAGTACAATCTGCATGGTGGGAATAAAGGACTTGGCGTCGACCACCATGCAAAATCTTCTGGTCGAAGGTCATTGATGTATACCTGTCGCCGGAAGTGAGAAACTTGCCATTGAGGCAAGCAAGCTTCAAAGTACTGAGGGGGGTGTTCCTAGATCAACTCCTTGGATAATGAGATGATGTCGACAAGGAGCGATCCGTCAAAGGAGGGCCTTAATGAATCCCACATCAGTGACACGGAACGGAGCTAGTGATTATGATGAGGTGAAAACAAACTGTGATGTATGATTCAGGGTGGCAGTCATGAAGTGGATGAAGGATAATGTATGGCAGTGGGTGGAACACGGTTGACTCTTTACAGAACCACATCTCTTGAACATATAACGACACTGATGTGATGGATTGGTAGCATTACCCCAATTGTGGACGGTGTGGCGAGGACCATGGTTCTGCGACCGGTGAATGAAACAACCCAACCCGATGCGGTACGGAGGACAAAGTGTCATGTTCAAGAGCGACTTGCTACCATTAATACTGTGAGGTTCTCCCAATTTTTCCCCAGTCATTGCTGACCAGTACCTCTTTATTTTTGTCAAGCTTGAGGAGGATAACATATGCTTGTTCTATAACCTGCCCTTCGGGCAAGCCCATCGCTATGTTTTAACGAGCCTAGTGATAGGGAAACTCGTTCTCGTCTAAAGACAAGTTTGTCGCTATTTAATCATTTTAACGAGTCTAACGACAAGGAAAACTCGGTCCTTTTCATTTTTAGAGAGTCTGAAAAGGTACGAAAAGTTAACTCCAAAATTCCTTTTTCGTCATCTAATCCCTTAAGTCCGAAAAACTTTAAAACAATACAGAAGGGATGAATTTTCGGTTGCTTTAACGAGCCGAACAAACAAGCGCTCGATCTTTTTGTGCAATAATCCCTCAGGTCCAAAAAGATTAAAATCTAGAGGAGGGATAGCTTTCCGGTCGCTTTAACGAGCTGGAAGGCCAAAACTCGGCAAACTTTTCATATTTTACGAGTCAGTGAAAAGAGCTCAAAGAAGACTCGTCTTTTGAGGAACGAGTGATGAACAGGGATAGCAGCAGATTCCAGGTACAGGTTGGAATTCTCCAATCACGGCAGTGTCACAAGGATGGCTAAGTGAAATCACTCTTCACAGCTGTTCCTCAAAATGGGTAAACAAACATATGGAGGTGAACGATTGGCCAAATGAACAGATGGAGGTGATGGCATATAAACACGACCAAGGGCTTTTAATATGGCTTTCAAAGGTTACATTTCTCGAGGTTGTTTACCGGTTCATTTTTCTGGATGAGCTTGAACTGCTAGGGAAAGATTGCTCACAATTTACGTTTATTTTTTAACGAGCATGAACTTCTGCACAAAAACTGCTCGATGATGCCCCCAGCATAATAATGCAGACGAGGCACATGCCCCCTAAACTTTAAGGGGCAGTTCATTTTTTAACGAGCTTGAATACGTTCAAACCTTGCTCAATCCTGATGCCCCCAGCATAAAAATGCAGACGAGGCATATATCCTCTAAACCTTAAGAGGACATTTCATTTTTTAATGAGGTTGACATCGTAAAAGAACTATCCTCATTTACTCCTTATTTCATTTTTTAAACGAGGTTGACTTGAAAAAGGAACTATCCTCGAAACTTTTAGATCCATTAAAAATAGAAGGCTTCATATCCCGTTGCATCCAACTCTGCGAGATTACTTGGCGGTGGTGGGGTAAAAGTGCCCATTAAAGAAGGGCTTTTTGGGAAAATTACTCTGATATATTGGATAGAATGATTGCTTCCATGGATCGATGGAATGCTTCTTGTGTTGGATGGCGGCTCAACTTCTGTCGAAGTTGTTGTCGAACTGCCTGGTCGACCTTTTCTTTCGCCATTCAACGGCTGCGGATTCCCACGGCTTTTGTTTAATGTTGAAATTAAAGCATCATCTTGGCGCTTAAAACTTGACAACATCATGACTTGTGATGGGGAAGCATTTCCACTGTCAACCAGATTCTGACTTGGGTCGGGAAACGGATCAGTTAATACGGCTGGAGTGTGCGGATTCTTTACGAATCTCTTAAACTCAGCGTTGTACGGACAATCTGCCATCCGATGATCGTCGTCACATATGTGACACGGAAACCGTTTCCTATTCCCAGGAGGGTTTGAAGAATTTTTCTTAGGGGATGACCCACCTTGTTTATTCTTCCTCCCTTTGTTTTGATTCTTCTTGCTTCCTGGTTGATTGGTTTCTTTGCCCCTATCTGTCGATACGGCATTTACTTCCGAAGCAAGAACTTCTTCATGCGCATTTTGATTCGAATCCTTACGGGCCTTCTTTTAATGGGTCCTTTTCGGATTTGTGTTTGCCGTGCCAATCACGCCATCGCCGGCATGAGAGTCACTGTTTGATTTAGGAGGAGGAGGGATTGAAAACTCTGGTCTAGGGGCGTCTGGTATTTTGTCATAGAGCGTGCCGGACTGAGTATATACTAAATCCAAGTATTGTGCACGAGCGATAACTTTCTCTTCTGTTACGACTCCTCCCTTTGCTACATCTTCCGTTATAGCCGGAAGTAATGACTTTATAAACCACTCAGCTAAAAGCTGATCAGGAACGTATGTTTTAACCATTCTTCATCGACGTCACCACTCATGTATATGATCTGATATATGAGTCGCGGTTGTCTGTTTGAAGTTAGTTAATATCTCTGTTCCTGTTTCATACCTTATTGGTAATTGAAAGTGGGTCAAGAATGTTGTGGCAAGGGAGCCAAAATTGTCGAACGAAGCTCTAGGCAATTCTATATACCATTTTGCCGCTGGACCTGTCAATGTCCTCTGAAAGAGGCGAAGCCTTATCGAATCGTCATTCAAAGTGTTCGACGAACACCATAGATGAAATGTCATCACATGATTCGACGGGTCTTCACCTGGATTTCCATTGAATTTAGGAATGTCGGATGGAAGTTTGTGTGGAATCACTGGCCACCAAGGGGCGTAAGCAATTGGATCGTTTGTTAACCGATGTAAATCAGGCAACTCTAAAGTTGCCACGAATGGTAACTGCTGGTTCAAGTTAGGTGAAGTGTAACCAGGATACGATGGAATCGCCTGAACAGTCGGTCTTTGCATACCAGCATAATGGAGTTGATGTTGGTATGATGAATACGGTTGATGGACTTGGCCACTATAAAGTGGTTGATTTTGACCATTTTGAATATATGGTTGTCCAGTATTCGCAAATATTTGCTGTTCAGAACCTTGGTATACTTGTTGGAATTGCGGCTGTTGGTATTGCATTATCCACGGTTGCGACACCATGGGTTGTTGCGCTACACTAACCATTGGACCAAGATGTGGGGTAGTCGTACCCAACTGTACTTGTGTTGTCCCACCAGTAGGTGATTGTGATTGGGTCGCAGGGTCAAGTGGCTGTTGCATGAGAACCTGAGCAATCTGAGGTTGACACACAATAGGCATTGTTTGAACTTGCGACACGGTCACAATAGCCGGTGTAGTTGGGATGTTTGTCACAGGTACACACTGTTGCATAGAATATACAACTCTCGGTGGCTGGGATAGCACAGGTACCCAACTACTCGTTGCAATTCCGCCATAACTTAAATAAGGTTGAGAGCTCCCGTATGGGTACTGCCCCCCATACGGTAGCAACCCAGAACTCAAGGCAACTGCCTGCCTTGGAGGACTGGATGGCCTAATTAGATTCCCAAAAGGGTCAATTTGATGAGCCTCACCATGAGAGTTACCAGACATTACTCCGGAACAAACAGGAACAGACCATACTGTCGAGATAGTCTCTTGATGGACTCCTTCTAGCGACTGCGAGCTAGTTGGGACAGATGGTATGCTGGCGAACATTGTTGGATTTGCAGCAGGTAATTCTGTCGTCGCCGTGTCATTCGACACAGTCCTAGATGTCGACGGTTGTTCAGTCATTTTTAGTCTATCCAATTCATCACCTAGTGATTCTACAGGAACTTCCACTGGTGATGGACAAACTTCTGTTGTAGCAGGGAATAGAGTGACCCCTACTCCAAATTGAATTGGAGTGGATACTTGCGGTTCCTCTATAATTTCCTCTATCGCAATCAGACCAGGTGGAAGAGGAAGACCGTCAGGTCCGTAAAAGATTTATGGTGCCGAAGAAGGGGTTGTATCGACCGCGACGGATGTTTGAGGAACAAAACTCTCTGGACCGGTTACAGATGGAACTGGTTCAGTCATACGAGTATTTGCCCCCAAACTAGGATCAGCATTACTGTCCCTTTGTGGCGATTGAACTTCTTCTATTGAGGCAGGGTTTCCAGAAATGTTTGGAGTGACCAGAATCTCAGATGTTGTTGGAACGCTTGTTCTAACTTTTAAAGGAGATTTTGAACTGGTTCGACGAGCTCGCTTTGTCCGGATTGTTTTCGATTCCGGAGACAAAGACGGTTGACTCGCAAGCCTCCGAGAACGACGGATATTCAATTGACTTTCTTCCACGATTGCGGATTACTCGATCAACTAAAATATAAAGGGGAAAATTTGTGTTTCCGATTTGAATGAATTTTATTAGACGCTTTTAAACATAACTTTGCTTTTTCATGTTTTAAGAGTCGAGAAAAAGCTAAAGATGACTCTAGTCGCCTTCGATGTATTAACGAGCCCGAAGTGACAAATGCTCGGTTGGACCTTTTCAGTTATAGAGTTTGAAAAGGGCCAAAAGAAACTGCTCTGGAGATCTAGGCAGAGGGTGTGCCAAACCTTTCGCGAAACCACAGAATACGTTTTACGGTACGGGTGGTCGATCTTCGTGAATGCTGTGTTCACTGCATCGCGATCAGTAGGGCGGCCGACACGGCTTCCTATGGATAAAGGATAATTGCCTATAGGGGTATCCCAATATATACTCGACGGTACGTGGGAGCACAAGTCCATATTAGTGCCACCGACTCTCAGGAGGAATCACCCACCTTCGTAGAGATCGACAGTCACTATGTTTAACGACGCCGGAACACGTCTCTACCTAGACCTCTAGATGTTTGCGTTATGTTTCAAATGCGTTGTTAGGTTCATTCAGTATATTTTAAGTTGATCTTTTTAAAGTTTGCCTTTCAAGGTTCACCACGAGATGTATATGACAAATTCCTAAATGCAGCCTAAGATGAGAAGCAAGCTTTTTCAAATCTTTTTGACTGATGAAAATCTTAACTACTGAGAGAGAAAGAAGGCAAATTCTTTTCACACAGTTCATACAGCACAAACTAATGCACTTTCTCCTAAATCATCATGCAAACTTTTTCAAATGCAAAATGCACAATGCATGTATTTTCTTTTCCCTTTCTTAATGTGGATGGATACAAAAAGAAAGTGGTTATATAACTTTGATTTCGATTTAAAGCGAAAGTAAACAAGTTTGTCCAAAATCAAAAGACACCTTAAGATTCACTTGCTTAATCACTGGAAATACATGAAATCAAACCATACGAACGAAAGTAAAATGACTAACCAGCTATGGACAGCAAACAAGCTAACTCTTTAGACTAGCAAAACGCCTAACACAGGTTCAGATCTAAGAGGCCAAAAGCATGACTAGTTTACTTTTCGCTATGGGAAATTGTAAATGAGTAAGAAATACAAAGAACAAGTACAATTTCATTATATAACAGAGGCAGAATGATGGCAAGTAATATTGGTTTCAAAACAGGCACAAGACTGACACCTAGCAGCAAAACTAAGTGAAAACAGGCAAGAGAAAGGAGGAAACCCCAAATGCACTAAGCAAATTTGGGCCAACGCAGGCTCTGCACAGTCAAACTGGCTCTCAGCGCAGGTAGCTAGTTCGGGACCTGCGTTGCAAAGCAGGTAGCCTGTGTACTACCTGCTTTGGAAAACGAGAATTGCGTTTTCACAGTTTCCGGGTCATAATTTTCTCAAAAATGCACGGTTTTTGCTCAAATCAGAAGCATTCAGTCAAGCATAATCAAAGGGATGATTTAGAAGGTGCAAAGCTATCACTAAGAGCTTACAAGGATCTTTGTAGATCAGCTCTTCAAATCATGAATCTGCTCAGACAATGAGCAAGAGTAGCAGCCCCTCTACTTCGCTTTTGATATAGTCAAAAGCTTTTCGATTTGGTACTCTTTTCTTCAGGAAATGAATAGCAAAGATACTACAAACACAATCAAACGGATACGATCCCCAGTGGAGTCACCAGTTTGTTGTAGGGAAAAGTATCCGACTCGGATGACCCTAACCCACTCTAAGGGTGACAGTTCCTTAGCAACAACTGTAAAACAAACTACTGAAGGTTTACTTCTTTATGAAAGCAAAAGAGGATGGAGAAAGCACTAACCGTTGCCTTGCGCTTAATGTCGAATCCAAACTCTCCTCTTTGGCCGCTTGCTCCTAGCTCTTTGTCCTTCTGCTCGCCCAGCTGCAATGAGATCCTGCACAATGACAAAGAAGGAAACTACAAGAGGCATGCAATCATAACTGGTTCATGGATTAGTGTAAACCAAACATGCAATCATCACAATACATAATTGAAACAAGAGCACATAGAAGAACCTCAATAGTTTTTATTAATGAAGAAATAAAGGTTCTGAGAGGATTACAACCATTGCAGGCTCCAACCCAGCAACACCTCCCAGCAGAAAGAATTGCTCTTCTTCACCTCTCTCAAACAATCGCCCAATAACTCAAGAATGAAACCAACAGCATATCATTACTTTGCACAAAATTCCAGCCTCCTGAGCTCATAGGAGAGAGCTCAATATATAGATGAATTGAGAAAGGATGAGTCAGCTTGCAACTGATGTGTAGCTGCCTTGTGTCCTCTCTCTCTTCAGTTAATCTTTAGTTGATCTTCAGTTCTTGAGTCCACTTGGTGAACCTTGCTTCCACTTGGAGAAACAAAGCCTCTGACTCATCACAAGGCGAAATACTTGATCCAAGTGTCATTTTTGGAAGATTCCAAAGCAATGACTCACTGTGCCACATGTCCAAACTCGCCCAACGCAGGTGGGCTTTGTTCTACCTACTTTGCAACGCAGGTACACCATGGAGCAGTTGTGTTTCAGCGCAGAAGCCTAGTGGAGCACCTGCTTTGATTTCAGGATTGCTTGTTTTTGAGTGTTTTCAGGTGGAGAACTGATCTGAGAGCTGTTGGTTTGCTGACCTTGTTCCTCTAGGGGTAGGAACATCATGTTTAGGGAACTTTGGATCCCTTGGATTATTGACAATTCATGCTTATTGCTGTAAGGCACAAAATTGTCTATAACACTAGGAGTCTACTTGTTTCAACTTCATCCATGTCATCAACTTGTCTCTACTAGATTCAATCAAAAGCAAATCCGTTACATCATAAACATATATCTATCATGGCTATTAGCACTCAGACATCAATCTTTCATAAAATTTTAGACTCAAAGCAACATATATATGAAACATCATATCTCAAAGATTATGAACAAAATACCACTTTCTATCGAGTCACTTCATCAGGTTAGGACATTCAGTTTAACTATATGCCATCAAGACAAGACCATAGGTAGAAGAGATCTAGAATATCAATCTCATAATTATACCTCTAACATCAGGGTTACCAAGCTTATCATGATCAATAAGATCAATTATGGTCATTCAATAAATCTTTACCAAAATAATGAGAGTGACAATATCTCTTTCCATATGCTTTCATCATGCTTATCACAAGTATTTTCAACAAACTCATGTATATGAGTCAATGAGCTATACTTCTATATGAAATCCATCATGACAAGTATCAAGAGTATCATTTACTAGATTCAAGGTGTTAGCCTTCTTTATAGGATCAAGATATCTGACAAATAGATGTTAGCCAAACATCAAGTATATCAATGTATCAACAGTGGATAGCCTCATATAATATCAAAATGTTCAACACCAAGTGCATCATTTCATCACAAGAAACATAGATCCAGGTCACTTTCATATTCATGTATGATCCATCAAATAAAGAGACATTATCATCATACCTTAGAGCTTACCAAGCTATCTAATGTTATAGCTAAAATACAATATATCATGCATACTTGTGGTATTCAAATACCTATGCACCTTTTCATTAGACATAGGCTTCTTGAAGCACTTTGTCTCTTTTCATATAGTGATTTTTAACCTTTTCCAACTCTAACCATCTTTCCTACATCTCAAATGATCCTCGAGAGGGATCCATTTATCACATCTCATCAAGGAGGTTAGAAACATCCATATACTCAAATACATATGCAAGAAGTATAAGTAATAAACATAATCATTAGATCCGTAGGTCTAAACAAAACTAAGAAGCATCATAAGTCAAGAAATACTTATATTCAATGAGAGGTGATCCTCTCCCTCTTGAAAAAATCTTCAAGAGCCATCAATGTCCGTGGTACATATACCAATGTTTCCTTTAGTTGTCCAACGAGGTCTGTTAGGGATTATCCCATCTAAGGCTTCATCAAATCTCCCACAGGTGCTTGAGGATCTTCACATTGACCATACTAGGTTTCATATCTCATATAATTTCCATAAACCACAGTTACTCTCAAACCCTAACTTCATAGAATCCATCAAAACCTAACAATCAAGTGTCCTAGGGTTTTCTTCAAACCCTAGAATTCTTTTAGGTCTCCACCATCCTCTTCTTGCTTCCATCAAAGGTGTTATCATCAGGGTGATCTCCATGGATTTTATTAAAATTGGCTCTCAAACCAAGTTAATTTTTTATAGGGATACATTGTTCTTTTCTTTAATAAATGAATTTCATCATTAATACATTAAGTTTACCCCATATCCTCATTACAATATTTAGATCTACACCATTATTCATCATCATATGCAATTATATAAAAAGAACAACATCATCATCATCATCATCATCATCAATGTAGTGAAACATAAAAGAATAATAGAAGAAAATCATGCACACACATAGAGACACCAGGATTGGTCCGAGACCACGGAAAAGCCCACTATGGGGAAAACCTTGCAAATATTCTTCTAGTTAGATCATCATAAAATGATTCAGCAAAAAAGAGTGCAATGATCCATAACTTTATCTGTGTAGCAAAAAAACTATTATATTGAGGAAACAAATCTAATCATGCTTGAAAACAAAACCCTAATTTTGATGACTGTAATATGTTGTCACCAATTGTCGACAACTACTAGGCACTACTGTCACTATGTCGAACATTGTTGAACACTATGCAAAATCTTTGAAATACTGAAATATCATATTTGAGTCCTAGACATCGGTAGGAGGAGTTGTGCGAGAGTCTATTGCAGATCTGGAAGCTCTCTGTGAACTATATGCCAACGTCTATGGCAGCTCAGACACTCCCAGACCATTATGTGCATGCTTTATGGGTCAAACTCACAAGATTTGTTCCAAAACCCTCAGACGCTCTCTTCTAGTTGTTATGTGTGTGTCTAGGATGATCTGGATGGTCTCAAGACCACTTTGTATGAGCGTCCAGGGACTGATAACTAGAGACATGCCTCTGAAACCTTAGACACTCCCATAGGCTTCTTTACGAATATCTAAGACTCTCTGGAAGCTCCCATAGGATTCTGTGGGAGTGTCTAAGACTCTATGGACATTGTCATGACGACTGTGTGCCAACGTTCAGGGACTAAAATTTTCAATTTTGTGTGAATATTTGAGATCCAAGAGACCCTAGATTAGAGCAAGCTTTGCCCCTGCAATTTCAGACTTTTATGCGAACTTTCATCTGACAAACCTGTGCGAACCAAGACAATAAGAGAAGAGAAAATGGCCTGGTCAATGTGTTTAAATGAGCTTGAGGTCTCTTCTATTTATAGGATTTCCTGAGGGTACACATGGGGTTGAGTCCGACCTAAGCAGTTACACATGTGGTTAGCGTCAACCCATTCCATAATACATGTATGAATAAAATAATTCAAAACTCAACTTCCGCTTGACCAAATTGGGTGATCTTTAGGTCGATTTTGGTCCTCTCGAAAAGAGGAGTATATTGAAATGATTATCTTAATCATATGATCTCTCCAAAGTGTAACTTGACCAAAGTTGAAAAAATTAACACTCTCGAGTATTGTTTTATACCTTTCCGGACTTAAGAGACTATATACGAAAAGGGACATTTGGAGTTTTATTTTTCGCCTCTTTTCCAAAATATCTAAACATGAAAAATATGTCAATTTTTACCTTCGTTGGACTCCTTAAAACATCAAACAATTATGGAATTTTTGAACATGACAAGGATTAACCTCTCTTTCTTAGTGCTCATTAAATATACTCAGAGGGATTCATCCGAAGGGTGAACTTACAGATTAAGTATATGTTATCTTCCTCAAGCGTGTTAAAAAATAAAGAGGTACTAACCAGTATCTTTGGGGAAACTGGGAAAACAGGGAATTCCATTTTCTAATGGCAGCGAGTCGCTCTTAAACATGACACTCTTCCACTTCATCTCAATGGCTATTGGATTGGGTAATCTCCTTGTATTTTGGTTATCATACTATTTTCAGATCCTCCATTTCAGTTTTGGGTCAATGTTGCCAACTCCATTCAGTGTCACCGGTGTGTTCAAGATAAGTCATTTGGTTAATGTCCATTAGAATACTCTTAAGCCTTCATTCCATGTTTTCCTTTCCTGATCCAGTTCTGTATTAGCATCATTCCGATCATTATATCCTGATCAAGATACCTGTTTTGTGTTGTTGATGGGGGATATATCAAGTGCCTCCTGGAATAGGTAGCTTCTTGTCGACATCAACGCATTGTCCAGGAAGTTGACATAGAAAAACTCCTTGGTACCTTGGTGCTTGTATACATCAATAGAAATTTTACCTGCTCTTAGTGACATGTTTACATCAATGGCCTTCGACTAAAAGACTCTGTGTGGTGTTCAACATCAACTCATTTATTCAAACCATACAGATTGTACTGTAGTACCTTGAGATCTATTAACATCATCGATGGTTTCTCTCACATCTATTAACGACTTACATCATTGGCGGGTAATCATATGGTGTCTACCATGTTTTACCTAATCTCATTGATTCACATGGTTAGACTCATACATTGGTTGGTCGTGTGAAAGAGATAAAAGACACTAGATCTAGTTTCATCCATCCAGGCTACATTTTCACAAATTATACATAGATCACAATGTATGATGGCCATGATCATAGAAACAGTCATCTAGTCATGGTTGCACCAGTTTTCATCTATGGACGTATCTTTTGATCGTTGTACATGTTATGTTTTCTTATTCTGAGTATGGGTATGCCTCCATCAACAAAAAACATGTCACGATGAAATTGTATTGTAACAGATGAAGCTCATCAACATTTCTTGATCCAAACTTGTCACAAGGTGAAGAACTTCAGTCATCAGTCGTCATATCTAACTTTTCACTTTAGGGGGAAATCTGTTATAGGCCATTTTTTCACATCCTATCAACGGGCCTCCTAATGGGATCAATCAATGTACTATTCCCCCTTGTCATCATCTTGCACAAATACCTAATCATGTCTCTTTCATTACCCAATGTTTTTGCCTAAAAATGCATCATCTGAGCTAATTTTTGGACCAATTCTCCCCAGCCTCTTGTTGGGCAGCATTTACCTACAGGTTACTCCACTGTGGCCTGCATTTATCAACTACATGTTACTCCCCTTTTCACCTGCGTTGGTTCTAGAAACTCAGGAAAAAGAGATAAATTCTAGGAGTCTCCTCTTCAAGAAGCTTCCAATTTTTTTTATAACCATTTACCTCAGATCAAACACTCAGATCCTATCCTACCCTACTTTGGAGTTTCCAACCGTTATCCTTTGATCTCATCCTCCCATCAAAGGTGGACCTAAAAATGTTGATTGGTAATTGGATTAGAAATCCCAACTTACCCCACTCCTCTATATATTTACAACCTTCCATATGCAAGGGGCTGGCATTTGGAGAGTGATTCTACCCTTATTCCATTGTTGTGAGAGGTTTCATTTCATGCATTTAGGGTATTGGAGGTGCACATTATGACAAGGAAAGGAAACGTCATCCTGGAGGAGCTCTTCTACAAGATCAAAATCGTTTTATGGTTGTAACTCCTTCCATTTATATTAATGCAAAGAATTCTTTGTTTTCCTATATGCGATGTTATTATTTCACGTATTTCAATACCATGTTGATATATTGAATAGAGTATTTAGATGATACTACATAGATCTCGTAGTTTCTTGGCTTGTGTTGTCTAACTGTGCAAGCTCTAATTTTGGAAATCAAAGCTAGAATTGGAGCATTCAAGCTAAAGAAGGAGAGAATCTTGCAACAGATTCTAGGTAGGATTATATATATATATATATATATATACATAAAAGCACACATCAAACAAATTGATTTTACAATTTCTAGATAATAGCTCTACTTGATATCCAGATAAAATATTACTTGTAGCATGTGATACAACAACATGGAGGTTCTCATGCCCTACTACAGTGACTACTGGCCCATCCAAAGGAAGAACAAATTTCTATGGAAAAACATAATATTAAAATTATATAGACTATATATCACCAATTATCAAAGTAATAAGGACCTCACAACTACAAGAGACAAAAGGACAACAAAATCTAGGTCAAGCTAAGTTGTAGTGTGATATTGCATGAGGAAAGGGGATATAATTTTTCATTTATAACATGTGTTGTAATCAATCAAAGGTTTTAGTTTAGTTCAATTGATGTCTTATCTCAATTGAAATTCAATGGAAAAATTTATCTTGTATGCCTTGTTTCTCTACTGCATATGATTAGATCGTCAACCTACATCTTTTGGGGTAAGTCATACTCCTAGAGTTCTTGAACTAGGGCATGTTGCACTGGTGATCATCTTTTAGATTAAAAATAATTATTATCAAATGATGAGGGAATGATATCACTTCATGGGGTAGTGGTCTCAATGAGGATAACATTAATCTCTAACACTTGGCATCCTATAGTTGCAATTCAAGTTGATTGGGAAAGAATCAAGCCTTTCTCACGTGATAATAAATCCTTTTGTGTTTAACATTTTTTTAAAGAAAGAATGAAAATAAAATGCATGTTCACACTGACGATTAAATGGGATTACCTGGACTAGATGGTGGGTACTAGTATTATCTTTTCAATGGATATCTAAGGTACAAATTGGTGAATGTCTCTTCTCAAAATATAAAAATAATCTTGAATAAAAAAAAATAGAAGTGAATGTAGCAACACATCCCTATATAACACAAAAATGTAAAAATGAGGCCACCCAAACTTGCAAGACACCTTTTCACTAAATCCATAGGAAATTGAGACTTGTCACTGCTGTAACCAATCGTGAACCAAGAGAAACAACTTTAACCTCCTCTTCCATTGAAAATCGCATGGACCACTGGATCAACAAATAAAATATATTTACTAACTTAACTGGTGACAAGCTACCTAAAAACTTTCATGACTATAGTAAATAGATGTCACAAAACTCACTATTGTTCACCCAACAACTAAAAGGTCAATACATAAGTGTACTAGGATTCTTATCACCTCCTAAGGACTCCCAAAAAATTCTGCACCTTCATTAAGGAGGCCAGAGTGAAACCAAAATAGTCAGTCATGGAGGGCACATTGTTATTGTTCATTTTGTCACATCTACTCAAATGGCCTAAAAATCAGATCAATCAAGATGCTTAACACTTTTTCATCATCCCTTTGTAAAGCCTCAAGCATTACCTCTCCAAAAAGTCTATGAATTCTAGGTTTATCAGCTTAAAAACTATTTTTTGGACCCATCGCACCTTGTCCTCTATGCCACCTATACTGGTTGCATGTTGCATATTTGGGCACTTGCACTGACTAGCGTAAGTTTCCTATGTTGCAGGTACGATGGTTCTAGAATTTACAAAAAAATAAAAATAATTACGAATATTCTCTTTCAGAATATTCTAAGGTGGTCTTAACCATTTACTATTGATTTTGATCTCGAATCCTATCATAAAGGTATTATCTCTGATTTGCAGTCCTCCTTCATATGTGGATCTAATTCCTAGATTGGTAAAACCCAAACTACCTTATTTACCCTTTAAATTCACTATTTTCAATAGAGTCTAGGTTGGATTTTGGAGACTCTTAAATATGCCCTGATGCTGCTTCTTTTTTCCTAAGGATCCATTACTATCCTTGAGTTTTTATTAAAGGTTTTCTTTGTGTCTAAGGAAGGACAAGTTTGTTGGGAGACTTCTACACAGTCAAAATTTGTAAAAGGATTGTAATCTTCTCCTACATTTCATTAATGAAAAAGTGCTTTGTTTCTCTATACTTATTTTTGTTCGATGCATATGTATTTGAATGCCTTCTTGACTCATTGATTAGAGATATTAGTATATGATATTTTTATTTTGTATTTCTCATGCTTATTATAGTTGTTTTCTAGGTTCCATTTATAATGTTTGGAGATGAGCTAAAGTGCACAAGGAGGGAAAATAGGAGAACTTGTGTTCGGCTCAAGGTAAGTCCTTCCTCCATATTCTAATTTATCTAAGGAAAGCAAAGGTGTTTTGTTTCTGTTATTTCTACATCAAGCCACCAGATCCAGGGGATTCACTTCTGTCTACAGGAGAGAATTTCCATATAACACAGATGAAAACCTCTCCCTATATCATGGAAATCAACCTGTAGTAAAAACATTGAGTGAGTGAACATATTTTATATTCCAAAAGATAAACATTGTTATGGGGCACAAATATCTAAAGAAGTAAATATTTCAAGCATTTTTGTAAACGTGGATTCAAGAACTATGCTATGAAACAAAGTATATCTGATATATGGCTCACCTCTATTATGCTTTTGCCCAAATTTGATCATTATGTTAATAATGAATCCTTATTAGCTAACAATAGAATTGCAGTTATGCTATGAGAAAGTTCATATGTTTTTCCTACCTATCATGATGATGCATATTTTAGGTGCAAATATGAGATCTAGTTAATATGATTATCATGCATGGTGGTTGTCTATGTTGTCTCTCTCCTTCAAAATGTGAATGTGTTCATTGGCATGTGGCTGACAAAAAAAAATAGAATCCTATTATGTTGCATTATTTATATTATATATTTTCACCAAGAATAGTACATCCCTTCACATAGTAGAATATTCTCCCCCCTCTCATCAATTAGGAAGGTCTTCAAAGTAGATTGTCTGGTATTTCTATACAAGTTTCCCTAGACCATAGTTTTATAAATCAATCAAAATTTTCATTTAGCTCACCCTATCGAAAGATTTTTATCATGGGGTCACTCACATAAACAATGATAGAGATAGTGATTTTGCAAGAAGCTGACCCATGCATGCCAGCTGGTACACTTCTCACTCAGAAAATCATTTGCAATGATGTCACAAGAACAAGTGCTTATATATAATTATTAGATCAAACCTAAGAAAACATGGGATAACCTAACAATTTACAGAAGTGAAATACAAGCAAACCTTTTTGCATATCAAGGTCACGGTGGCTTCACTAGGAGAGAAATACCATACCACGTGGGTTCATATTGGGGTAAATATAATGAGGAAAAATTGGCATAATATATTGGGGGATATATAGGGGGTAAATGGTTTTTATATTGGAAGGTATAAAAAATGGAGCTCAAAGTTAATGAAAAAATATAAAGAGGTATACAAAATTTGAACGAAAAATGGATATTTACAATATCTAGTGGAAGTAGGGGTTTTTTAAATTGGGAAGGTGTATTGGGTTTGTATTGGTAGGGGGTTAAATAATGTGATTTTTAGGGGTATTTTCCAATATGTAGTCAAATTAAGGGTATTGTTTAATATGCCATGAACGCACGTGATAGGTCAGAGGTTCATTGAGTGAAGCCCCCGTGATCAAGGTATAACTTATGTTTTATCTTTCAGTAATCACTCACTCTATCTAGCTACGAATTAAGAGCAGAGATTTCAACCCAACTTCAATCTGGCAGGGTAAGAAGCTTCATTTACCTGAAATGAATCGTGCAAATGAAAAGCACTTACATTCATTACTGTGATGAAAGGTCTCACCCTACCTAGAAGGGTTGGTCCTTCACCTAGCTTCATTAGAATGACCAATCCTTATTTTAGGTTACCTAACTCCAGAACATGAACTAGATCTATTTATTTAATATTAAAAAATACAAATTTTGAGATTTCTGGGAAATATCTAATTATAGGTGCTGGATGGGGCAAATTCTCAAGATGACTATTTTCTTCTTACTTAGTTATAGAATATGATTGCAAGTTGCAATTGATAAATGAGATTTATACTCAAGAAATAAAAAGGACAAGGTGAAAAACATTCTCCAACCATTTGAGAATATAAGGTATTTGAGTATAATCCTAGCAAATATCTTATTTTTTTTTTTGTGATAACAATTATAAGCATGTTATAAGAAAGAAAACTCCACTTTCTAGATTTTTGATACATTGCACTAGGAAGAAATGTATCTTGCATTGCTGATTTTAATTTGTAGGAGTCTTCAATGCATTTCAAAACCTTATAATTTCTCTCTTATTTGGACTTTTCAACTTTGATTGAATTCTTATATTGTTAGATCTTCCTTGAAATCTTACCCATTTCATTGTGATCATTTATTATCTCGTTCAGGCTTCCAGATACACTATATTCTAATTATTCTTCATATATAGCCATCAAGGGTTCTTCATCTTCCATGTTATCGCAACACTTTTAATTATCTGCAAGGGACTTCATATGATATGTAATATGTGATTCCCATACCCAAATTTTCCCAATACATCCATCAAAACCAAAGCATTTTCAATGGGATTCCAAGAAAATGAACATATTCAGTTTTCAAATAATTTCCTCTCATATCCCGCCTCTTATCAGCATCCTAATCCATGACTTGTTGATTAACCCTAACTATGAAAATATAATTCCCATTAGGCGATTAGGCTGAAGAGAAAATAGATCTGAATTCCCACCTTTAATGATGAAAAGCTTCTCTGTAGTATACCTACCATACATTTAAACCTCACTCTTCCTTCCTCAGACAAATAGTATCTCACCATTAGGATGCCAATTTATTTGATTTAAACTCATTAGATTGGAGTTTGTATTGGGTGCAATTTTTCCCAATGTATGTACAGGTTTCCCAGTTGAAAGCTCTCAATAACGATAGTGTCATCATTGTCTGAAGATGGAAAGCACTTATTTTTTGGGTTGTAGGAATGACCAATAACAGGGCCATTGTGGACCTTGAGCACCCTTGCAATGGAAATATCTATGGTGCTAATTACCTTAATGCCTTCATCGTCACCTACAATAACGAGTAACTCACCAAACTTTTTGAAGGTCAGATATCATATTGGTTGAGTAAACCATGTTACATTGCTTTGAAACTCACCCCTTCAAATATAGCAAAGTTAATTTAGAACCAAATGCAAGCAATAGAAAACAACCCCAACCCCGAAAAACACACACACACACAAACACAAACTTTCTCCTAAATGGATAGTATACAAACACATCATATTTATAATTTTATTAGGGTCACAAATAATTGAATTGTTCAATCCTAAAAAAACCCCTTCAAAAGAAAAATTACCAGTCAATTTTTCATTACTTCTCTACTTTCGTTTCAAAAGTTCGAACAAGCCAGATAGATCTAACCTAGATAAGAATAGAGGTTAACAAAGTGATTTATAGACCCGTAGGGAATACTTGTCACATTGGAGTTAATAGCAAGGGTCATGACTACATCCCTATAATGGAAAATAGTGATGGATTTAGAAGATGAAGAAAAAGGATAAGAATGGATGGGAATAGTGTTATCAATGCCTATATTGATGAGATGCTTGGCAAGACAATCCCACAGAATGCAAGATACTAATATTTCAATGTCCTAATATTGACTATAATCTTGTAGTTGGATTATTTTTCCCTTCATTCTTGATCTTGCTTCTCCTTATGCTACTACTGCTACTATTTCTTGATCAATGATATCTACTTTTTATTATTTTTTGGGTTTAAAAACTTTCGTGGAAAAAGAATTCATCGAGGGTAATTTTTTATGACACCACTAACATTGAAAAGTTATCGACCCTTTGAATATCTGGTTAAGACACACCATTCATGAACAAAATGATGTACAACCCCATATGATAGGTGAAATGTTGTGTAGTAAGAAATACACTCCTCCATGTTGAAGGAACATCTCTTACATAACATTAGCTCTCCTACAAACAATTTTTCTTTAATGAAAAACAACTAACAAGACTCTGAGGTAGTCCATTTTGTGATTCCAGTAATAAAGACTTTCATGCCATCAATTGATGGTCCTCATTCAAGTTTAGTCACACTAGCGACAATATATTCAAACTATGTCAGAGACTACAACCCACAAGAGGTTCTTACCTCAATAGGTTCCAACCTGATATTTATAAAGCCACAATCTCAAAGGATACCACAATCCCTTCATTAGAAATGAAAAAAATATGTTTTTACCTGGTCATCAAGTCTGCATATCTCCATCTTAATTTCTACCTCTTCTCCCATTCAAATCTATTTCAAATCAATTGCATATGTGACAGGTAACTCACAAACACTCAACCCTCATATGCTCTCTAACTCTCTCAGCCCCTTTGGATTCCAAAAACAACATCTTTTGTAAAGAAAGTTTGTTGTTTGTTTGTATTCCACACAAGAATATGAAGTGAACAGGCTTTACTCTTTTCCTTCCATTCATTTGTTTCTGAAATTTACATATTTTGAATATAATAACACAAATAAGTGTTCAAATATTATTTTTACCCATCTATTGTAACACCCTCCTCCCACATCTACCCAAGTAACCAACCAACCAGGATAAACATGTGACGAGAAGTTACTATGATATGACTCGACCTCCCAAATCATGTTAAGGAAGTGGAACCAATGAAAACACACCATACAGACCTTCAACATTAGAAAAAAATACTCCTAAGAACCATCCCAACCTTTTTGGTAACCGGCCCCTAGGTCCCATTGAGGTTTCAAATCACCTGACCCTCGGATGCTCCCATGATATGGGTCTAACAGTGTCCAAGAGGCTCTGGACACTCGCATGACAAGGCATGCCAACATCCATGGATTATTTTTCTCAATGTTGTGCCAGCGTGCCCAGGATTTGAGCCACTTTTCTAGGCCCAGAGCCTAGGTCACTGCCCATAATTGAATGAAACCTTCAGAAGAGAAAGATAACAAGGAAATGATGACACAAGTGAAAATACTTGAACAAGCCCTTGACTAGACCCCTACTAGCCATGACAAGCATTTCACAAAACATATCACAATTATGTAATCTACATGTGTAAATAAAAAATATAAGCATAGGGGTCTCACACTTATCTAATATTAGCTATGAAGCATTGTTCCCTTATCACATTAGCTACAATTTCATACGTTAGGCCATAGATACATTTTTCATTCATATACAAGTAAAAGCATAATGAGAGCCATACATAGTTACTGTCATAAAACATATACATAACCAAAATAATAGCAACAAAAATACAAAGGAAATCACAGCCATGTGATCCACATATAAACTAGTATAATACTCACATAAATACAAGGAGAAATAACCTCATATTGATGATGAAAAATCCAAACCTGGGATGGGACTACCATGTTCCAGCCGACCGTAGGATGGCTGAGCCAAATCTCTCTTCAGCCATTGACCCCCGTGCCATATTCCAATTATGAATGTGGAATCTCATAGAACATATCAATCCAAAACCATCCAAAGCTTCCAGAGGCCAAGCACCTCAACCCATCAAATAATGATTTCACCTCATGGTTGGTCATCACAAAACCATCATTAAATTGGTCTCTACCTAAGCCTTTCAGGCCTTTAGAGCATCTTTTCCAACCAAGGCTTCCAGTACTAGTAACTCAGACCAAAACTTATTCCAGGCTTCCATAACATTTTTCCAACAAGGGCTTCTAGGACTAGTAACTTCACCAACCTAGGGCTTCCAAAGAATTTTTCCAACCAAGACTTCTAGGACTAGTAACTCAACCCAAGTGGTTACAGGGCTTCCCCAACCAGGGATTCCAGGAACTAGTAACTCAACCCAAGCTAAAGGAAACATGAGAACCAACCAAAACAAAGCAAGGAAATAAATCCACAATCACCATGCTATCCAGGAAATGACAAAGCTAGGGAAATCCATTATCAATCGAGGAAATCCTGCATGCCAATGACATGTCATAACCAAGAATTCACATGCATGTTCCATGCATGCCAAAACTAGTGAGGAAAACATACATGCAACTTAGTACCTGCAAGAAAAACCCACTCTAGCTATTGATCTCGATGTCCTCTTGCGCTTTCCTGCTCTTCCTTTTCATTCTTTCTCCAAAACTCCAAGTATGCCACACCCTCAAAGTGTGCTCCAAGAAAACTCTAAGTGTCCAAGAGTATGAGAGAGAGAGAGAATAGAGAGAGAGCTCCAAAAATGAACTCACCAAGATTTCCCACTGATCCTCAGAAGCCTTTTTATGAATGAGGCCTATATTTTCTTCATTTTCCTCCTCATGTACAACATGTGACCTTTCAACTCCCTTTTCTCCTAATTTCATTTATTTTCATAAACAAAATGACAATAAATGCCCCATGCCTTTCCAAAGCCTTATCCATTTCCTTTTCCAATTTCCTTAGCCGTAATAAACCGAATGAGCACCCACTAGGATGTTTTTCCCACTATTCAGCTTGGAATACATGTCCCATGACCATAGTCTTATATATTTTTACATGAATTTTTAACCAGGTTGTTGCAGAACCCCCCCCCCGAGGGAACACCGTCCTCAGTGTTCAATGAAACCTATAACCAGAAAGGCCGATGAAAACAAAACATACTGCCCATGGAGCTTTATGACATAGCTCATTACAGTATTTACAATGACCATTTGCTAAAACATGAGAAACATACCGTTTATTAGAGATTTATAACACAACTCATTATGGTATTTATAATAAGCACCTATACATATACACATTTTATTCATCCAACAAATAACCATAATGTCTATGGAGATTTATAAACCATCGCGATACAGTATTCAGAATAATATACACATACACACATTTTCACAACTAGTAAATAAAAAGGATACGATGTCTGCATCCACAACAAGGGAATCCAGAGACTCACACATCCACCCTCAAATTAATATCAGGATTAACCTCCTTCTTAAGAAGTCCATAATCCATTGCAAGGTTAAATATTCATCCAATGTCCAATGTTATAATCCTTCCTCACTTATATTCTCAGTGAACAGTTACTGTCTCATTGTTCTATGGCACATTCCCAATGCGCATCTCATTCCATATGTAAATACTAATGACCAAAACAAATATATCCCCAACCTTCGCTTCTTTGCTACACAATCCCTTTGGCAATCCATCCAGCCCCTTTCGTGAAGTCACACACCTTACATGTTTCGTTGGCACCCCTATCCCGGGAAGTCCATCCCTTGGCAAGGCTTCCTCACATCAAAAGATACATAAACCAAGGCATATCCTTGCCCTAAAATGATCATACTGGTCGTAGCATGCTCATGGAAATCAATGGACACTATTTGGTACCAGAGTCCCACAATGGCCCTGCCCCTGAATGCTTTACCAGCATACTGTTGTATTTTCCAATTCCTTTTGTTGTTGCAAATTCTTGCAGTCAATTTCAACCATCCAACCAGGCATGTTCATGAATTCCTGTACCATGCACATAATTTCCATTAGATGTAAAATAAATTGAAATCAATTCACGTCATACCTCATTAGTAGCCCGTCAATAAGGTGCACTTGCAATCATGTTTACTTCCTGTCACAACAAGTCGAACTAGCATCTTTAACCAAATCAACATGTATAAAAATATCACATCATGTTAGCTCAAAGCACAACCATCATAGATTAAAATCATGAATAACATGCAATCATCATAATCCAGAATCATAGATCACATGTACTAAGCATAGACCAGAATCATAAATCACATTTGTAATAAAACTTAAAAAAATTGTTGATACTTATCGTTTAATCAATCCGTATTTTCTACCTTTGTCTTTATTCCTTACACACTCTAGATTGGTGTCCACACCCGACAAACACTCAGTGCCTTTACCTCAACCATGTGCACATAAACATACTATGGATCACACACATAGGTGTAGGTGCATGTACAACACAATGAATACACATGTCATGATACCATGACTACACAATGCACATACATAGTATTGCATGCCTACAACACAACACGTATGACATGCGCACAATACCTCATGTACACCAGTACCATATGTACAACATGTACCCAGTACCACCTATACACAACACCATCTGCACATTGAGTGCACAACATCACATGTAGACCACACTACCTGCACAACGTGTACACAATGCCATATGTACAACACACCACCTATACAATGGGTAGGCAATACCACATGTACACAACACCACATGCATGGTATGTACACAAAACCACATGCACACAACACTACCTGCACATAGCACCACATGTGAAACATGTACACGACACCATGTGCACACAACACTATATGTACATAGTACCATATGTACAACACGCACACAACACCATATGTACATAGAACTCATATACAACATGTACATAGCACCCTATGTATGCATCACTGCATATCCAACATGTGTACAACACCATATGCATGCAAAACCACATATCCATCATGTGCACAGTACAATATATACACAACATCACATATCCAACATGTACATAGCACCATCTACACCCAAAACTTCATATGCAACATCTGCACAACATCATCTATACCACGTTGTGCATAACATTGCATAAAAAACATGTATACACACTATATATGCATCATGTCGCATCCGCACAACATCACAGATGCAACATGTACATCATATACAACATATGCAAAATTGTAGTACCACACATCCAAAACCACACTGTCTCTACCAAGCAACCTTTCTTCTAGTGTCTAACTGTCATCCTTGCTTATCTTAGCATTCCGCAAAGCACATTGTTTTCATTTAGTTGATGTATCCTTCAACATCACCTGTCATAACATAAACATAGTCATAGTGCAATCATACAATATTAATTCATATCCACATGATATTGACCTCATATATTTTTCATGACTACTCTTCCCACTTGATTCTTCATAAACTAGGAACCTCTTCATACCATTTACCTGCCTAAGGAATCATTCCTCCACAATAATGATGCCCAGTGACCCTGTCAGACAACAACATACATACATCCATAGATTTACATATAAATATTAGCATTAATAATCGTGATCCATGATGACCTTATCAGAAATGACATACATCCATCCATACATACATGTATACACATATAACCATCAATATAATCATGGTCACAACATAATTACTAGATCTCAAGGTCAAGGTTGAGAGAACTTCCTTTATTCATGCACAACATTGAGAACAACGATTCCCAACATAAACAAGGAATCTAATACCTCAAATCTATTTACCTTACCTTTCTTGTTAGCTTTCTAATGATTGTCCTGCCACCACATTTACATTAATGGACCCAACTAGTACAACTGGTTGTGATGCTCTTGCATTCAACTACCCTTATACATGCACCAAGATTCATCCAGGTCTTATCTTACCTGTAGGGTACCACACAGATATCCCCGAACTCCATTAAATTCCTCATTTCCCAACCAATTTCCAAGAATCTCAAAATAATGAAGGAATAAAAACACAAATAATAAGGAAACCATGAAAACCAATAACAATACAACACCACGAACAAAGTGACAAGGCCTTGCACTGTACATAAAAAAACTACAAATCAAGCTCACCAAGTCACAAAAGACCAAAAGCACAAGACCAACAACAAACATCATGACTAAATCCCCATGGTTCCCAAGGAAATATCAACTTGACCCTCCTTTAAGATTTCATGGTAACCTCTCCTTGCTATACAATTCCATGCATCATATTTCCATAAACACATAACTGTTAGTGCATAAATAAATATAACAATTCATTGGTTACCTTACCTTGTTGTTCCAAGCTCATTTCTTGTAACTGAACACATCCATGCCACCTCTCAAGGGACTCCAATCCTTTGATGAATCTAGGCATAACTAGAACCAACTATTATACTTGTTAAATACATGTCCATGAACATAACACATATCCACATAATGTCAAACAAAATGAAGTTTAATAAGACTTCCTGTATGCAAACGACTCATTCGCTTGGAATTAGGGTTTCTAAACATAGCCTAAGGAATTATTGCCCAATTCCTTTCTTTTACCTTTACTTTGATGCAATGAAGTCCTACTATGTACTGTCACATCACCCAATGGATATTTATATAAACAAATCAACTATTACCTTGTCACGCTAATACCAAGCATGGTTTTTGCAACTATTTACACATGCCAACCACATGTTCCAAACATCAAGATAATCATATCTATCAATTTGAAATCAACCTTTGCCAAGGCTAACAATCATGTCATGATCCATAGTCAACTCAGTCTTTAGAAATAATGCTACAACTATCACTTACTTACACTCAAGTACATATAAGTTATCTCAACACATATGTATTAGTACAACCATCTTAAAACAAGGTCATTTGAACACATAATCATATTATGCAATTCATCAAACATTCAACTAATTTGCAAACATACCATATTAAATAATCAACTAGATGACATAATATATACCAAACACTCAAACAAAAAATAAATGACATAATCAAACACTCAAGCACACATTAGACAACATAAGCATGCTCATATCTTAATGTATCTTAGGGGAGGATATCTTGTCTTCACAATAAATCTAGTTAGCATGATATAACTTCGCAAAACATTAGCTCAAACACAAATAAGATCATGATATCCATAACAATCATTAACTAACATTTTCACATCATAAACTCATAAACAATTATCATTCATACATAATAATCACATATGAACCATCATTCTAGATTAGTATAACATTATATCACAACATATTAACTCATACATGAATGTCATAACCCTAACCATTTGCACAAGCCAATCCAAGTTAGCACAATACATATAACATCAAGTTATTAATGTAATAACCATAACCATCAAGTTAATATCACATAACAAGAAGAAGTTATATATTATGCTCATAAAAAACAAATAACCTAATCATCAAGCTAACTATCATATAACAAAAACAAGTTAACCTATGACATACTCGTCAACAACATATATCATAATTGTCAAATTATCTAACACAAAACAACAATAGAAATGCATACAACCACATGTTACTATCATTCATGACTATTTGACACGTGCATATGACCACACTAATCAACTAGCATCTATCATGTATGTAACCATAACATCAATAAAATGACAAGTATATAAGTAACCCTAATTCTTATAACAACCATTAACAACATACTTGCATGCCAAACATACAATACTTGTATGATGATATTCACCAACCCGAAATCCTAGTGCTAGAACCTCACTCTAATGGTCTGCATCTCCTGCTCTAACTCAGTCAACACATTAGAATCATAACATAACAACTACATCATGATAGCATAACCACATCCAATGACCTCAAAATGCATATCTAACCTATCATACATGGATAACCATAACTATGATAATGCATGCATATAGAGACCGTTATGCATAACAATGCACATACACCCATACATGCATGACGATACATCCCACAAAATTTGTGATTTGATTAGTGTCTTCTCTCTGTCAGTTCTTGCTTCCACTTGGAGGCTAAAGGCCTCTTACTCATCCTTTGCCGAATTCAGTGAGGCAAGTGTCATAGGGGAAGATTCTGGAAGCTTCCATTGTCTCTCCACCTCGCGGAATGACACTACCATTTGTCATTTCTCGCCCAACGCACCCTCATAGTGCATTTAGGTGCGTTGCAACACACCTAGCTAGTGTGTTTAGGTGCTATGCAACGCACCTAGCCAGTGGAGCAGCTGAAATGATCCTGTTTTGACTTATTATGAGCAGTTTCTGGTGGAGAACTTCTGGGAGAAGCTGTAATTTGTTGACCTTGTTCCTTTAGGGGTTAGAACAACACTTTTAGGGACTTAGGAGCCCTTGGTTTATGGACATTTCATGCTTAGAGCTGTAAGGCACAAAAATGTCTATAACAGTTGCCCCCTAAAGTATGAGGCCATTAATCGGGTGAAATGATTTATTATGAGGATCCGAAGTTCTTTCAATGTTGGGAGGAGACCTGTAATAAGATACAATACAATACATTATCTTCATACTATTTTTCATGATCTAGCTGAGGCGGGCATTCCCATGCTCAGCTTTATAAATTCATTTTCATGTACATAGGACAGACAATCGTCTGATTGTAGACTGATGATTCTAATAGAGCCATCATCCTTTTGGTAGGATGATTATCTGTGCTGCAATGTTGTACATTTGATGTCTTTATTTCCCTAAATATATATCGCAGCCCGGATGGATGAAACTAGATCCGGGGTCTTCAATCTCGTCCGATCTTCACTCGAAGTACAAGTCGATCCATGTGAGAAATGTTTTGAAGTCGAACATGGAAAGACATCACTTGATTACCAGTCAATGATGTAAACTGTTAACAAGCGCGAGAGGAATCACCGATAATGATAATCACCCTCAAGGTACTACAGTACAATTCACGTGGTGTGAATAAAGGACTTGGCGTCGAACACCACGCAAAATCTTTCGGTCGAAGGCCATTGATGTAAACCTGTCACCGGAAGTGAGAAACTTGCCATTAAGGCATGCAAGCTTCAAAGTACTAAATGGGGTGTTCCTAGACCAACTTCTTGGATAATGAGCTGATGTCGAAAAGAAGTGACCCGTCAAAGGAGGGCCTTAATGAATCCCACATCAATGACACGGAACGGAGCAAATGATTTTGATGGAGGTGAAAACAATCTGATGATATACGGTTCAGGGTGGCGATCATGAAAGAACAGAGTATAATGTATGGTAGTGGGTGGGACACAGGTGACTTCTCTGGATGACTTCTCTTGAACATGTCGGCGACACTGATGTGATGGATTGGTAGCATTAACCCCAAATGTGGATGGTATGATGTGACCATGGTGATGTGACCGGTGAATGAAACAACCCAACCCGACTCGGACACGGAGTGGAAGTGTCATGTTCAAGAGCGACTTGCTACCAATAAAGATTCTTTGAGTTTTCTTCCCAAATTTTCCCCAGTCATTGCTGACTAGTACCTCTTTATTTTTGTCAAGCTTGAGGAGGATAACATATGCTTGTTCTATAATTTTCCCTTCGGGCAAACCCATCGCTATGTTTTAATGAGCCTAGCGATAGTGAAACTCGTTCTCGTCTAAAGACAAGTTTGTCGCTATTAATCTTTTTAACGAGTTTAACGACAAATATAACTCGGTCCTTTTCATTTTTAGAGAGTCTGAAAAGGTACATAAAGGTAACTCCAAAATTCCTTTTTCGTCATCTAATCCCTTAAGTCCGAAAAAGTATAAAACAATACAGAAGGGATGAATTTTCGATAGTTTTAACGAGCCGAACAAAACAAGCACTCGATCTTTTTGTGCAATAATCCCTCAGGTCCAAAAAGATTAAAATCTAGATGAGGGATAGCACTTCCTGTCCCTTTAACGAGCTGGAGAGGCCAATGGCTCGCAATCTTTTCATATTTTACGAGTCAATTGAAAAGAGCTTAAAGAAGACTCATCTTTTGAGGAACGAGTGATAAAATGGGTAGCAGCTGATTCCAGGTAAGTTTTGGAATTTTCCAATCACGACAGTGTCACAAGGATGGCTAGTGAAATCACTCTTCGCAGTTGTTCCTCAAAATGGGTAAACAATCAAATGGAGGTGAATGATCGGCCAATGAAAAAGTGGAGGTGACGGTGCAAACACGACCAAGGCTTTAATGGCTGAAGTGCTACATTCATGGTGGTTATTTACCGGGGAATAGTTCATTTTTTAACGAGCTTAAACGCGGGTGGAAACATTTGCTCGGTGCGGGTTTATTTTTTAACGAGCTTGAACCTTGCGGTAACACTGCTCGATTAATCCAGTCATATGATAAGAATGTCTCATATAAAAACGGCAACTTTTAGAGTTTTTCCCCACATCCTTTCTTTATGCAAGTTAGGAAACGACCAATCCTACGGGTTTAAAGGGTTAGAGGTCCTAAAAATTTTAAAAAATAAATAGTCGCTCTTCGCTTGCACTCCAAAAGGTTTGCATGCCCCCAGGTATAAAACAGAGTTTCAAGGTTACCTCTACTTCTATCCGCCAAAACATTTGTTTTACCGAGAGAGGCCTACCTCTTACAGGTTACCCAAAGATTGTTCTGTTCACGGCGCAAACAAAACACTTCTTCGGCAATGTCTACCGAAATAAACAAAGGTGAACGGATGATATAGTGAGACCATCCCTGACATAACTTTGACAAGAGGATCTTGTTCTAGAATAACCCCCTCTTCCAATCACGGACGGGGGTACAGACTAGTCATATTCTCCTGCGGAAACCTACCCTATACCCGAAGTTTTCCTGCCGAAGCAAACCAGGGTGCATGCCCCCTGGGTTTCAGTCATATCCCTCCGAATTACTCGCGCTTATTGGGAGGACGGACTGGAGATTGAGACATTTCTTGCGTGAAAAGACCATTCAGGGATGGTATATGACTATTTGCTCTGTATGATCCGGGAAATGAAAGCTGGTCCACAAGCTTGACCACTCTTCCTTCGTGCGGAAAACACATTACTCTAAAGAGTGAGGAGACAATGGCTCCCATGCAATAAATATAGTCTCGTCCAAGGAGTAGATTGCAATCTAGGGGTCCTTGAACTACCATTACGTTCATGTGAATGGTTTTCCTTCTCAATGTTATGGGCACATCGGGAAGGATCCCTAAAGGTCGACTGGTTCCTTTATCAAAGCCTGTCAGATTTCTCATCTCAGGCAAAAGCGATGGCGAACCAAGCGCTTTCCAAGAAGTTGAGGAAAGGATACTCACAGAAGCCCCCTCATCTATGATGGTACCAGCCATAACCATTCTATATATTTGAACAATAATTCGGAATGGTATGCTTGCTGGTAAACGGGGTCTGCCTAGTTGATTCCAGTTGAAGGAGACAACTAGATTGCTTGGAGGTGGGACCGAATAGACGGCCTGGTATGACTCTGACGAACTTCCTTCCTGTGGTAAAGGAACGGGTAAATTTCCCCCATGTTCGTTGGAGTCTGTGCTTATGAAAAGAATTTGGACGGTGTCATCCTTGTTCTCTTCAGTGATTGTATCATCTGAAGATGAAACCTCTGGAGGCAAGACTGGGTCAACTGCCACCTCGACCTTTTGACTTTCGTCTGGTATGGATCCAGATGGTTTATCTTCAATGGTAAGTGCTTCAGCCGACCACCTGAGCGGGCCAGCCGGATTTTCAACTAGTGACGGACTCGGCAAGAGCTTTTTATATCCAGGAGGAAGTCGTAACGGTGAAACCGGACGATCATCCAAAACTCTTTTAGCTTCATCTAAGAAGGGACAACGTTGAACAGCATGATCACCTTCACACAGTTTACAAGGAAATCTATATTTTCCTTTTTGTCCTGGGGCTTCACTTTCACTAGTCGACGGTGTGCTTTCAACATGATCATCAGAGGTTGATGACACTGGGTTGTGCAAACGAGGAGACCAGTCCCTTAATATCCAAGGGATGCAAGGACAATCTCTGTGAAATTGGTCTCCTTTGCAAATGACACATGGCGATTTAGGCCTGTTCGGTGCAGTGTGTGGATTTTTGTTAGACGACACTCGTTTTCCCCCATTCGCCTTTGGCTCCTTCTTCTTCTTCTCTTTCTTCTTCTTTTCCTTCTTCTCCTTAGGAACTTGACTTTTGGCTTTACCAGCCCCATCAAGCGAAGAGGAAGGAGGAGAGGAAGAATTAGAGGAAGTAGAAGGTTGGTGGGCAACTCTGGACTCGTCTAATTGCTGATTCGATTGTTCAGGAATAGTAGTGTTCTGAATGACAGAGGTTGAGAAGAGCCATACAGGCAAAACAATTGTCAGTCCTGGAAGCGACAATGTGGCCATATGGGGCACACCAAAATCTCCCCAAGAGGAGAAGGGACTAGGATTTCCTACAAGGGGAATTCCTTGGTTGGTAGACTCCATTTTCTCAACCCAAGATCAACGTAGGAAAGGGTAATGAATATTCCATTTAAAATAAATTTTTATACGCTTTGACACAACTTGTTTTTTCAGTTTTTAAGAGTCGAGAAAAAACAAAAGATGACTCTAGTCTCCTTCGATTTTTAATGAGCCTGAAGTGACAAGTGCTCAGATGGACCTTTTCCGTTAAGGAGTCTGAAAAGGAACGAAAGGGACTGCTCTGGAGATCTAGGTAGAGGGAGTACCAAACCAATCGCAAAACTACAGAATACTTTTTACGGTGCGGCAGTCAATCTTCCCAAATGTTGTGTTCAGTGCATTGCGATCGATAGGGCGGCAGACACGGCTTCCTATGGATAAAGGATTTAAGCCTATAGGGGTCTCCCAAAATATACTCGACGGTACATGGGAGCACAAGTCCGTACTGGCACTTATCGTCTCAAAGTGGAGGAATCACCCAACCATCAATGAGGACAACAGTTACCAAGCTTTATGACGCCGGAATACGTCTCTAGCCTAGACCTCTAAATGTTGTGCGTTAAGTTCCAAAGCGTTGTTAGATTCATTGAATTTATTTTAAGTTGATCTTGCTTATGAAGTTTTCCTTTTGGGTTCACCACGAGATGTAGATGTAATTCCTAAAATGCAATCTAAAGATGATAAGCAAACTTTTATCTCTTTTGTGCAATGAAAATCATAGCTACTAGAGGAAAAGAAAGAAACAATATTTTCACAAAGAGCAAAGAGCACACTGTAAATGCACTTTCCTAAATCAAGCCAAACAGACTGTCAATATGCAAATGCACATGCATGTATTTGTTTTCGACTTTCTTAGTATTGATGCTAAAAAGAAAGTTGATGTACAAATCTGAATTTGCTTTCAAGCGACAAACACAAACAAGCTTCTTTTCGAAATCAAAAGATAAAGACAATTACGACACTTTACGATTTTGAAATGAATACTCGTTTTGACACTAGAAAATCACAAATTCAGACCAAAGGCAATAGTAAAAGTATAATCGACCATCAACAGCAATCAAACTTTCTCCTATGATCGAAATCGACACTTGCGACAGATCTAAATCAAAGGACGACAGTACGACTATTCTACTTTTGCAATGGAAAACTGTAAACGACTCAACAAACACACAAAAACATCTATAGTTATTTCGTACAAAGGAGGCGGAATGACAGTAAGCAAAAGGGGTTTTAAACAGACATACATATACTGATCACGGGCAGCAAAATTCAGAGACAAAACTGGAAAGAACGAAGCATAAGAACCTCAGATGCACAGGGCTAGTCTGATCAGCGCACCTGTAACACAGAGAAACTGGATTGCAGTGCAGGTTGCCCTTTCGGGAAGTGCGCTGAAATGCAAGAACTCTTAACAGTACCTGCGCTGGGCTAGAAACGAGAATCTGTCCGGGTTCTGGGTCACGGTTTGCAGTTCAGTCTTTGGTTTTTGGCCGAGTAAAAGCAATCAGTAATGCACAATCAGGGGTAGATCTAAGGAGGGTCTAAGATCTATCACAAGGGCAATCAGATAGTCTGTGAATCAACTGTTCAAATCATAAATAGGTCCAGTGAATGGATTGAAGCAGCAGATGTCTACTTTGCATTTGTTATGGCAAATGCAGTTCGAATGCTACTTATAAGTTTATGAAACAAACAATAAAGAGATACACAAACAAACTAATTAGACATTCTCCCCAGCGGAGTCGCCATTTTGTTACCGGGAAAAGTGTCTATTTAGAACTGCTCTATCCCACTAAGGTGTGACAGCTGCCTTAGAAACAAACAGAGAAAACTACTTTTGTATTTCCTTTATAAACTATAGACAGAGAGGAATAGAAAGAACCAACCTGTGTCTTGCGCTAATCCTTTGATCCAATCCCTCTCTTCTTTGACAGCTTCCAGCTACTTGCTCTCTTACTTGCCCAGCTTCACCAAGTACCTGTAAGATCACAAAAGAAGAAAACTATACAAAGACATGGATCTATATTCATAAATAACTTAGGATCAGATTTAAGTTAACCATACAAATGTAACAAGCATCAATGATACAAAAGCATGGAGGAAAAACTCAAATAGTTTTTATTCATAAACAAGAAGATCCAGGAGGAGTTACAACCGATGATTCCTGACCCAGCATCAACCTCCCAGCAAAGAAGCCCCTCTTCACCTCCAACAAAGCATAGATCACCCAATACTCTGATGTTTGTCTCACAACCAACAACAATTCCTTACAATGTGCAAAATTCCAGCCTCTGGATCTCTGGGATGAGGGATCCATATATAGATGTGTGCAAGGAGGATGAGTCAGCTTTTGATTTGATTAGTGTCTTCTCTCTGTCAGTTCTTGCTTCCACTTGGAGACTGAAGGCCTCTTACTCATCCTTTGTCGAATTCAGTGAAGCAAGTGTCATAGGGGAAGATTCTGGAAGCTTCCATTGTCTCTCCACCTCGTGGAATGACACTATCATTTGTCATTTCTCACCCAACACACCCTTATAGTGTATTTAGGTGTGTTGCAACGCACCTAGCTAGTGTGTTTAGGTGCTATGCAACGCACCTAGCCAGTGGAGCAGCTGAAATGATCCTGTTTTGACTTATTCTGAGCATTTTCTGGTGGAGAACTTCTGGGAGAAGCTGTAATTTGTTGACCTTGTTCTTTTAGGGGTTAGAACAACACTTTTAGGGACTTAGGAGCCCTTGGTTTATGGACATTTCATGCTTAGAGTTGTAAGGCACAAAAATGTCTATAACAGTTCCACTTCACCCTTCACATAGCGACATCACTAAAACCATCATAAACACCATGCCAATGCAACAAACACATGGAATACAAGTCCAAGGAACGCATATGGAATTGACATGAATGCATGACCAACACACCACCCATCTACTCTGAGGGGTGAACCATGCTCTGATACAACTCTGTAACACCCTCCTCCTACATCTACCCAAGTAACTGACCAATCGGGGTAAACATGTGACAAGAAGTTATTATGATATGATTCGAGCTCCTAAGTGACATTAAGGAAGTGGAACCAATGGAAACACACCATATAGACCTTCAACATTTGCAACATGACTCCTAAGAACCATCCCAACCTTTCTAGTAACCAACCCCTGGGTCCCAGTAAGGTTTTCGACCACTTGACCCCCAAACACTCCCATGATATGGGCCTGAAAGCATTTAGGAGGCTCTATATTCTCTCATGACAAGGCATGCCAACATCCAGGGACTATTGTGCTCAGTGTTGTGTCAACGTCCCTGGGATTTGAGCCACTTTTTCAGGCCCAAAGCCCAGGTCACTTCCCAAAATTGAATAAGACGTTCGAAATAGAAATATAACAAGGAAATGATGACACTAGTGCAAATACTTGAACAAGCCCTTGACTTGACCCCTACTAGCCATGATAGGAATTTCGTCAAACATATCACAAATATTTAATCCACATGTTAAAATAACATATCTAAGCATAGGGGTCTCATACTTATCTAAGATTCAATATGAAGCATGGTTTCCTTATCACATTAGGTGTATTTTCATCCATTAGGCCATAGATAAATTTTTCATTCATATATAAGTAAAATCATGATGAGAGACATACATGGATATTGTCATAAAACATATACATAATCAACATAATATCAACAAAAATACCAAGGAAATCATAGCCATATGATCCACATATAAACGAGTATAATACTCACATAAATACAAGGATAAATAACCTCATATTGATGATGAAAAATATGACTACGTGGTGATCCCGAGATGGGACTACCACATTCCACCTGACCATATAATGGTTGAGCCAAATCTCTATTTAGCCATTCACCCTCGTTCCATTTTTCCAAGCATGAATGCAGGATCTCATAGAACACATCAATCGAAAAGGATCCAGGACTTCCAAAGCCCAACAACCTCAACCCATAAAACAATGATTCCACCTCATGGCCAGACATAAAAAAACCATCATCATATTGGTCCCTACCCATTCCTTCCAAGGCTCCAGAGACTTCGTTCCAACCAAGGCTTCTAGGACTAGTAACTGAACCCACAACTTATTCCAGGCTTCTAGAACTTTTGTCCAACCAAGGCTTCCAAGACTAGTAACTCTACCCACCTAGGGCTTCCAGAGCATTTGTTCAACCAAGGCTTCTAGGAATAGTAACTCAACCCAAATTTTTACAAGGCTTCTAGATTGTTTGTCCAAGCAGGTCTTCCAGGAACTAGTTACTCAACCCAAGCTAAAGGAAACATGAGAACCAATCAAAACAAAGCAAGGAAATAAATCCACAATCACCATGGCTATCCAGTAAATGGAAAGGCTAGGAAAATCCACTGTCAATGCAGACAATCCTCCATGCTAATTACAAATCATAACCAAGAATCCAGATGCATGTTCCATGCATGCCAAAACTAGTGAGGAAAACATATATGCAACTCAGTACCTCCAAGAAAAACCCACTGTAGCTACTAATGTCGATGTCCTCTTGCAATTTCCTTCTCTTCCTTTTCCTTCTTGCTCCAAAACTCCAAGTATGCCACACTCTCCAAGAGTGCTCCAAGAAAACTCTATCCAATAGTATGAGAGAGAGAATAGAGAGAGAGCTCCAAAATTGAACTGACCAAGCGTGCCCATTGATCCTTAGAAGCCTTTTTATGAATAAGACCTATATTTTCTTCATTTTCCATTATTTTCCTTCATTTTCCTCCTCATATGCAACCTATGACCTTTCAACTCCCATTTCTCCTAATTTCCTTTACCTACATAAATAAAATGCCAATAAATGTTGCATGCCTTTCCAAAGCCTTAGCCATTTCCTTTACCAATTTCCTTGGCCGTAATAAACCTAATGAACACCCACTAGGATAGTTTTCCCACCATTCAGCTTGGAATATGTGTCCCATCACTGTGGTCTTATATATTGTTACATGAATTTTTAACCCAAGTTTTTACAGAACCCCCCTCCCCCTTCGGGGAACACTGTCCTTGGTGTTCAACGACACCTATAACAAGAAAGATTGTTGAAAACAAAACATATTGCCCATGGAGCTTTGTAACATAGCTCGCTGAAGTATTTAGAATGACCATTTGCTAAAAAATGACAAGCATGTCATTTACTAGAGATTTATAACACAACTCATTATGGTATTTAAAAAAACCACCGATACACATACACATTTTATTCACCCAACAAATAACCATACTGTCAGTGGAGCTTTATAAACCCACTCAATATAGTATTTACAATAATATACACATATAGACATACACATATTTTCTCAACTAGAAATTAAAAAGGATATGATAACTGCATCTGCAACAAGGGAATCCAGATGCTCACACCTCCACCCTCAAAGTAATACCAAGATTTACCTCCTTCCTAGGAATTCCAGAATCCATTGCAAGGTCAAATCTACATCCAATGTCCAACGTTATAATCCTGCCACACTTGTCCTCTCAGTGAACAATTACTAGCTCATTATTACAGGGCACAATCCCAATGTGCATCGAATTCCATCTGGCAATGCTAATGACCAAAACAAATATATCCCCGAACTTCCCTTCTCTGCTACATAGTCCCTCGAGAAATTTGGACACCCCCTTCCGTGCAGTCACACACCTTCCAAGTTTCACTGGCACCCCCATCTCGAGCAGTTCATTCCTTGGGAAGGATTCCTCGCATCGGAAGATATAAAAACCAAGTCATATCCCTACCTTAAAACCATCATATTGGTCATAACATGCTCATGGAAATCAATGTACATTATTGGGTACCAGTGTCCCATAATGGCCCTGTTCTTGAATACTTTATGAGCATACTTCTACAGTTTCCAATTCCTTTTGCTGTTGCAAATTCTTGCAGTTAATTTCAGCCACCTAACCAGGCATGTTCATGCATTCATGTACCAAGCACATAATTTCCATTAGATTTAAAATAAATTGAAATACATTCATGTCATACCTCAATTGTAGCTCGAAAATAAGGTACACTTACAATCATGTTTACTTCCTGTCACAACAAGTCGAACTAGCATCTTTGACCAAATCAACGTTTATAAAAATATGACATCTGGTTATCTCAAAACACAACCATCATAGATTAAAATCACGAATCACAAGAAATCATCATAAACCAGAATCATATATCACATGTACTTAGCATATACCATAATCATAAATCACATGCATAATAAAACTAAAATAAAATGTTGATACTTATCCTTTAATCAATCCTTAGCTTTTGCCTCTTCCTTTATTCCGTATGGACTCTGGATCTATGTCCACACTCAGCAAACACCCAGTGCCTTCTCCTCAACAATGCACACATATACATAGTATGCATCACACACCTACAACCACACACGACATACAATACCATGAAATACATGCGCATACATCTGACATACAGCAAATATAGCTACATATATATCCGATGCATAATGTCACACAATACATACTCCTACATATGATGTACACCATAAAAAAATACATATACATACACATAGTACAACATAATGAATACACATGTCATGATACCACAAATACGCAATGCACATACATATTACCGCATGCCCACAACAAAACATGTATGACATGCTCACAATACCAAATGTACACTTGTACCATATATACAACATGTACACAATACCATCTGTAGACAACACCACCTACACAACATGTGCACAACATCACATGTACACAACACCACCTGCACAACGTGTACACAGTGCCATATGTACATTGCACCACCTGATCTGAATTGGATCCATGAAGATTATCAAAGTTCCATGACTGTATTAAGACAGGACGGACTTCGAATTTATGAACACAGAGCAATCAGGAAGACCTCTGGACAGTGGCAGATTGCAGCTAGCAAGGAACAATGAGGACCTCGGTCAAAGCGCACTGACCGAGGCCCATGGAGTCCGTGCAGGAGGCAAAACTGGCACTTGGGAAGCCCGGATCGGGAAATGGAGGCCATTTCTGATGCATGAAGTGCTAAGCGCTGGGAAAAACCCCTCGAGAAGGAAAGGCCCCGAGCACTCAGTTGCATGGGAAGCCGGGGAATCGTAGGGAAAGCGCTAAGGTGAAAGGCGGGACCCACGCTCCAAAACCCGCGGTATATCGGGGGCACACTTGGGCGGTAAGCAGATTTCGCTGAAACCGAGCGATTCCATTCATTGCATGACACGTGTCCTGTGGTTGAGAGGGAAAACTTCCTCTCATCGCGTGCTAATGGGCGAGCAAGTAGACCGTGCGAAATGAGTGAATAACGTAGGATCTGGGGGCTCTAGATCTGACGGCGGAGATTGCGCTCGATGGAGAAACCGAATTTCACAGGGGAATTAAGTCGTGACACAAAGAAGTTTGAAGTTAGATTTGACCACTGAGTTGGTGGATGAGTCATTCCATAGTGTAACTGAATTACTGAACCATCAAGGAAGAGCTGGCGCATTTCATGCAAGCTGTGGACGATGGCGATGACGCAAAGGCAGGGAACTCTAAGCGAACAGTAGCAGGCGATCCGAAGGGGTGGAAGAGGAATCGAACAATCGTGAGATAGGTCGAATTTAAGCCATGAACATATAGAGAACAGGAAGAAGAAGAAGAGAGAAGAAGAGAACAAAGACAAAGAGAGCGAGAGAAAATAATAGACAGTGAAGCAAAAAGCAGAAAAGAGAGGGCTATGCTGACCTAAGGCGGCATCGAGTAGATAGAAAGCTTGAGTGGTTCAAGTAATCCCTGAGAGGATCTGTCAAGAATTGAGCACCACATTGGGCTTCTCCCATTAAAGACTAGAGAGGTCAAGTTCTAGTAAGGAAAAGAGTCTGTGTACTCTAGTGGCTTGGGGGATCCAAGAACCACCCTACCAAACATTATCCGTTTCAGAAGACTCAAATTGAGCTCCTCATTCTAAATCTCTACTTTAAATACACAATAAAAGAAGGCCACCACTGAAAGCTGGACCGGAGATGTAGCCCTGGAGGATAGGGCGAAATCCTTATTAATTTGTTGTGTTCTTGTATTTTCTTACTATGTTTCTCCCACTATTTTCTATTCTTCCAGTGTCTGTGTATTTTGCAATCTAATCGATCCATTGCCTAAGATAACATAGACACACACCAGCACATGAGTCTGTAATACCTTCATTTATTAATTAATTAACTGAGATCACTCACGAGTGATTTTTAGATCAAGTGGTATTAGAGCTTTAGGCTATTAAGGTTAGACAAGCTTGTGTTGGTTTAGCTGTTGAATTCTAACTAGATCAAAGCTCAAATTAGGAGAAGGAGAGTTGGTTGAAACTAATCCTAAAATTGGGAGAGTCTATCCTCAGAAGACAATGTTAGAGGAAGGTTCTATAGGGCCAGACCCTCAATTCATAGATAGTTTCCTAGCCATAAAGTCCATGGTAGAAGAAACGTATAGGGACTTTAGAAAACATAAGGATGAAGATCCATCAGGCTCTAAGCAAGACAAAGGAGAAGATGAGTCGCATTCCCATGACCACTCAAAATGCAAAGGGAAAGAGAAAAGCTTTCTCACACCTCCTGATAGCCCTAAAAAGAAAGCATCTTTGATAAAAATAGATGTTAAATTTTATTTGCCTATATATGATGGAGAGTTGAATGTAGAAAAGCTGGACAATTGGATTAGACAAATTGATGTTTATTGCAGAGTGCAGAATATCGACTCAAACAAGAGCAAGATTCAGCTGGAAAGCCTACGCCTTGGAGGCACTGCCTTGGTTTGGTGGGAAGGTAGAACCGAAGTTGACATGAAAATACATGGTAAGACCATCTCTGTCTGGAGTGAATTTGTTTCTGCAATCAAAAAGCAGTTCTATCCATTGGCCTACATGCAGCAAGCCATGATGAGTTGGAAAACTCTTCGACAATTGAAAGGGGCAAAGTGTGCAAGGGTACACTCAAGAATTTAGAGAGAGAGCATTGATTCTAGGAATCTCATTAGACTCACCTGAGACTCTATTGAAGCACATTGGTGGTCTACACAGCTACATGAGGCACACCATCCTCATTTTTAATCCCACTAGTATAGATGAGGTATTTGTACAAGTTACTCATCTAGAAGCTAGAGGAAAGAATGGAAATCCAAAACTTGGGGGATCATACCAACCCACATCAAGCAAGAATAAGGAGAAAAGAAAGCAGAAATGGGAAGCAAGGAAGGCTAACACTGCACAAAAAAAAGCAAAGCTTCATGCACTCAATATAAAAAGGATGGGCATGATGATGAGCATTGTTGGATTCTGCATCCAAAACTAAGACCTAAGAAGTTCAAGGGCAAGAAGAAGAATATTGTTGCAGCTATTCAGGAAGATTTGGGGTCAGAATCAGGAGATGAAACAACCATTGCGGCCACAGGTATAAGAGGTAAGAATTCTGAAGCATCTACTAGTAATTCTGCACAATCTACTATTGATGAAGAAAATGAGAGAAAAAGACATGAATTTTTCCATATTCGAGTTATTTCCAACCATCAAAAGATTGATACTTTGTTTGATAGTGGCTCACAAGTAAATTTTATTTTTGAAGCAATTGTAAAGAAGTTGAGATTAGTAACTTCACCTCACAAGAAACCATACCCATTAGGATGGTTGAATGATAAAGCACAACTACAAGTGACTAGACAATGCAAACTCAAGTTTTCTTTTGGGTCAGCATTTTTGGATGAGATTGAGTTAGACATAATTCCTTTGGATATATGTGGAATTATTTTAGGAAGTCCTTACCTGTATGATAGGAAGGCTATTTTCTATAGAGCTGAGAAGAAGTATCTACTTGTTAAAGATGGACTCGAATACTTTGTAAGAGCTCATAAGCTCAAGAATAATTATACTTTCATAAACTCAGCGCAGATGAAAAGAATGATAAATTCATGCAAACAATTCTTACTGATGGTTGTAAAGGAAAAGAAACCTGATAAAACCAATGTATTTGAGGGTTTTAATGCTAAACAACAAGCTTATTTAGAAAAGGTTGTTTCAGAGTATGATATCTTATTTCAAGAACTTAAAGGTCTGCCACCCAAAAAGGAAATAGTACATGATATTATTTTGTAGCAAGATGCTCCATTGCCTAACATTGGAATGTACAGGTTGTCCGCTTTAGAGAATGCTAAAATCAAGAAGCCCATGCAGGAGTTGCTCAAGAAGGGGTTCATCAGACCTAGCACATCACCATGTGGGTCACCAATCATTTTGGTGAGAAATAAAGATGGCTCGTGGGGAATGTGCATTGATTACCAAGCACTGAATAAGATAACAATAAAAAATATTTATCCCCTTCCTCGCATAGATGATCTTTTAGATCAATTGAAAGAAGCTGTTTATTTCTCCAAGCTAGACTTGCACAGCGGATACCATTAGGTCAGAGTTGCAGAACAAGATACATGGAAGATTGCTTTTAAAACAAAGTAGGGATTGTATGTGTGGCTGGTTATGCCTTTTGGCTTAACTAATGTTCCTGCTAAATTCATGAGATTAATGAATGATGTACTTAGACCTTTTCTTGATGATTTTGTTATTGTGTATCTGGATGACATTCTGATATTTAGCAAAACATGGGAAGAACACTTAAAGCATGTTAAGCAGACACTAGATGTTTTGAAAAGAGAAAAACTTCATGTTAAACTCTCAAAATGTGAATTTGGCAAAACATCTCTGAATTATTTGGGTCATATAGTAGGGGGTGGTGAATTGAAGATAGATCCCTCTAAGGTGGCAGTCATTGTAAACTGGCCTAAACCCAAATCTGCTACAAAAGTTAGAAGCTTCTTAGGAGTAGCACAATATTGGAGGAAGTTCATTTCTAACTTTTCCTTAATTGCAGCTCCCTTACATGCTTTAACAGGATTGAACAAGGTGTTTCAGTGGGGAGGCAAACAACAGAAAGCCTTCGACACCTTGAAAGAAAAGATTAGTATAGCACTTGTACTAGCACTGTCTGATCTTCAAAGACCATTTGAGATCCAAAAAGATGCCAATGATGTTTAGGGACAAAGTGTTAGGTCCTACAATACTAGTGATTACCCCAATACTATTGTAGTTGTATCCCTTATTAATATTGTTGTGCCCCTATGGTCCCCATATTGTTATTATTGTGCTCCATAGAATCCCTCTATTGTTATTTTTGTGCCTTTATATTATTATTGTTAGGTCGGCTGGGTTATATTGTGACTCCTTAGACTCCTATATATAGAAAGGAGGTTTTTCATTTGAATAATCAAGGAATCATTCATTTATGTAATGTAAAGGAGGTTTTCCCCTCGAAGAGGCTGAATTCTAAGGCATTGATCTATCTTTTCTATCTTTTTGTGAGCTGATTTCATAACATTTGGTATCAGAGCTGTGGATTCTAGGGTTTCGCTGCTCCAAATAGGTCATCGTGGAATTTTCGCTATAACTTTTTTTTTTGCGACGTGTCAGAAGCGAAGAAAAAAAAAAGCCCATTTGAGACGAAATCGCACTGAACCTCGGGTCTGAATTTCAAAGCTTTTCGCACTATATTTGTGGAGATATGATATGAGGAATTTGGTCTTTTTACAGACTCATGAATTACATTCCAAACAGGTGACCTGGGGAAAATCGTCATAACTTTCTCTCTACGCATCGGATCGAAATTTCGTAAGAAAGTACAGAAAGAGGACGGATTGTAGTTTCTTGTATAGATTTTTTAGAGCCAAAGGTTGAAACAAGGATATGTGGCATGTCATACAAGTTCGCTCTATTGAACTAGTCTATAATCAAGTCACTGTGGGAGATTTGGTATAACTCTTCCTTGGAGAATCCAATTTGGATAAGACTGGTGGTATTGGAAAGAGGACATGGAGGGCTACTGCAGGTCACAATTTTAGAATTGGATGATTTGAAATTACAGAGATACATCAGTGGAAATATCGATCTCCTACAAAGTGAAAAAGGTGTGTAGATTGTTTTAAATTTTTGCTTAAGCTTGGTTTGAAAAATTATTTTGAAGGAATTCAAAGAGCATAGTAGAGCATTATTATCGGTAACTGATGCCTCGAGGAAAGAAAATTCAAACACCTAGTAAGAAACCTGAAAGCTCTAGCATGACTCATGAAGAAGAGGAAGAAATACTACATGATATATCAAAATTACAAGACCAAGTGCAATAAATGTCACTCTCACAAAAGCTAACAGAAGCTAAGATAAATGGCGTTGAATCTAAGATAAAGGGCGTGGAATCTAATATGAATGGCGTGGAAGCTAAGATGGATGATTTGAAGAAAGATTTGAAGATAGACATGGCAGATTTGAAGACAAACATGGCAGATTTGAAGACAGATTTGACAAATTTTCTACAAGAAATACTTACTAATGGTGAAAGGGTAGTAAAGGAAACTCATGATGCAAACAAAACAAATTTTAATCATGATTTCATAACTCTAATGTTGGATCGAAGACCCACCATATTCCAAAAATCGATATGAGGAAGATTGATGGCAAGGATCCCGCAACATGGATATTACAGATGGAGCAATTTTTCGATCTCAATAATGTGCAAAACGTACAAAAGGTACGTATTGCAACTTTATATTTGGAACCAAATCAGTTTGTATGGTATCAATGGCTTTTCTCTTGTAAACAAATTATCACTTGGGCAATTTTTATGAAAGAATTGACAACATATTATGAGGATACGAAAAGCAACACTTTTTTTAGCCAATTGATAAGTCTCAAACAAAAGGGTTCAATAATGGAGCACATTGAACAAAAGGGTTCAATAAGGTCATACTGTATCTCATGAAGGAGTGAAGGTAGACCCTAGAAAAATTAAAGCCATTAAGGAATTGAAAACCCCCACATCCATAAAGCATTTGTGAGGATTTCTCGAGTTGATAGGGTATTATCGCAAGTTTGTTAAGAATTATGGGAGAATAGCAGCACCTCTAACAACATTAGTGAAGAAAGATGCATTTTCATGGACTCTAGAAGCAGCAAAGGCCTTCAAACATCTTAAAGAGGCAATGTGCCAAGCACCGGTCTTAGCTACACTGGACTTCACAAAAACCTTTAATGTGGAATGTGATGCTTCAGGAAATAGAATTGGTGTTGTTTTAATGCAAGATGAAAGACCCATTGCTTTTGAAAGTCATCCAATCAAGGGAAAGTTTTTACACAAAGCTATTTATGAGAAGGAAATGTTGGAAATACTACATGCACTTAAGAAATGGTGACCATACCTAATGGGAAGACACTTCAAGGTAAAAACGGATCATGATAGCCTTAAATACTTTTTAGAACAAAGATTAGCCTCTGAAGAGCAACAAAAGTGGGCCACAAAGATGTTGGGTTATGACTTTGAAATCATCTATAAATAAGGGAAAGAAAATGTGGTGGCAGATGCACTCTCAAGAAAGGATGAGGATGTGGAAGCATTGTTGTGCACCATTTCTATTATCCAACCAGATTGGATAAATGAAGCAACGAAGGAATGGAAGAATGATGAAGAAGTGTGGGCACTTATTCGAAAGTTACAACAAGATTCCAGTACATTTGATACATTTAGTTGGCAAAATGATTTGTTATGGTACAAAGATCACTTATACCTCTGTAAGAATTCCCAACTCAAACAAAAGATTCTTATGGAATTGCACACTTCTCCCTTAGGAGGGCACTCAGGATTTTTAAAAACTTACTGCAGGGTTAAGAAGGAATTTTTTTGGGATGGCCTTAAATCAAATATTCAAAAGTTTTTGGTAGAATGTTTGGTTTGCCAACAAAATAAAGTTGAAACAATTAAGACCCCAGATCTATTACAACCTTTATCCATTCCAAGCCAACGTTGGGAGGAGGTTTCAATGGATTTTATCCCAGGTTTACCCAAGTCTGAGGGAAAGAGTGTCATCATGGTGGTATTTGACAGACTTACCAAGTATGCACACTTTTGTGCATTATCATATCCATTTAAAGCCAGTACAGTTTCTACTGAATTTATGGAAACAATTCAAAAGCTACATGGAAATCCAAAGATTATTGTAAGTGACAGAGACCCCATTTTCACTGGAAATTTTTGGACAGAATTATTTTCTTGTCTTGGTAATCAGTTAGCTCATAACTCATTTTATGATCCTCAATCTGATGGGAAAATTGAGATAGTAAGCAAATGTTTGGAAGGATATCCTAGTTGTTTTGTATCTGTTAAACAGGCACAATGGGTCAAATGGTTGCCTCTGGCTCAATGGTGGTATAGCACTTCCTTCCATACAGCAACAAAAATGACCCCATTTATGGCACTTTATGGATATCAAACACCATCCATCACATCATATTTAAGAGAAAATTCTAAGGTTCAAGCAGTGGAACATCACATCGAGCATCAACAACAATCCTCCAACTCTTAAAGGATAACCTTGTGTTGGCGCAGAACAGAATGAAACAACAGGCAGTTCAACATCGCAGCGAAAGAAGTTTTGATGTAGGTGATTGGGTATTCCTACTACTACAACCATATAAACAAATGTCCCTCAAGCAAGCTAAGAAGGATAATAAATTATCACCAAAGTATTATGGTATGTACAAGGTGTTGCAAAAGATTGGTACTATGGCATACAAATTGGAGCTTCCTGCAGCTTCTCAAGTGCACCCAATTTTCCATGTTTCATGTTTAAAGAAGATTATAGGTGACAAGCTCCTAGTTCAAACAATATTGCCAGAACTTGACGAGGAAGGAAAAATTATATTGTAACTGGAAGTAGTCACGGAAACAAGAACTCGACAACTACGAAATTGATCAATTTCAGAGTATCTCATCAAGTGGAAGAACTTATCTGCTGAAGATTCGACATGGGAGGATGAGAAGTTTATACAGAAGCATCTAGAACTACTCAAGCGTTGAGGACAACACTTTTTTGAAGGAGAGAGGCATGTTAGGTCCCTACAGTACTAGTGATTACCCCATTACTATTATAGTTGTATCCCTTATTAATATTGTTGTGCCCCTATTGTCCCCATATTGCTATTACTGTGCCCCATAGAATCCCTCTATTGTTATTTTTGTCCCTTTATATTATTATTTTTAGGTCGGCTAGGTTATATTGTGACTCCTTAGACTCCTATATATAGAAAGGAGGCTTTTTCATTTGAATCATCAAGGAATCATTCATTTATGTAATGTAAAGGAGGTTGCCCCCTCGAAGAGGCTGAATTCTAAGGCGTTGATCTATCTTTTCTATCTTTTTGTGAGCTAGTTTCATAACACAAAGTCCCCTAGGGTCTTGGGTCGATACCCTAGCAGATCAGGGGTTATCTATAAAGAGAAACAATCATTCCACACAACCATGATACTAATATAAACAAACTACATGAAGAAAGGTGCACCTGGGGGTCCTTTGTTTGGGAAGATCCAGCCAGGGTTTAAACCCTCTTGGAGTTCCTCTCAATCCTTCAACCTGCAAAATAATCAATTCAAGAAAACATAGCAGTATATGGACCAAGCATCATAAGGAAATCAACTTCATAGCATATTGAAAAGTAGTTAGTTATACAATTGAAACAACCATTCATATGTAAATCGTAACATTGATATCATAAGCATGAAGAAGATTAGTATCAGGAACAGGACAAGTATTTCTTTTATTATAGATAACTAAAGTACAGAAAGGAATGTTTTCACCTGAGTCTTCCTTTCGCAGGCTCCAAGCGGAACCATCCTACGGATTCATCCAATCTCAAGCCTTCAACAAGATCCTTCCATGACTCACTCAAAGATATCTCAACTAATGGAAAGACATCATAACTCAAGGAAGCAAGGGTTTCCTGTAATGGGGGAAGTGCTGGAAGCACAAGGATCTTCAAACCTAATCAGGGATAATCTCAAGAGAGTGATTTTTCTCCCTCTTCTCTCCTCCTTAGTCCTTCCCATTGAAGCCTTTTTATACTTCTCCCAAAGTAGTTTTTTAGTTGGGAATTCATTGGGGACAGTTGGGCCACGGGCACTAATAGGTAATCAATGGGTAAAACCCATGATCTCCGACCGAAATTAAGGAGATTTAATTTTTTTAAGTGTTTTAAGACATATACGTGGGTTGGGTATACATAGACTCGTGTACACAAGCGTTTATCTCAGGGCAATGTCACATATAGGAAGTAAAACACTATTTTTTTAAGTACTTGGACTAGGTCTGCAAGGAGGGGTTTCCCTAGGCCATGAGTGCAGCATCACACACATCAAGAGTGAGATTTGGAGCTATAACAGATGCCCCCTAATATATGAGGTCAAAATGGGTACATGATGGCCGAAATGTATTAAGTAAGTGCACGGAAAGGAAACCTGTCAAAAACTCAGAAGGACTTCACCAGATTTCAGCCTGCCAAGCCACAAAAGGAGATCAGAAAGAAACACTATCTGAGGTAGGCATACCCATGCTCAAAGAAAGTAAAGCATGTCCGCATATCAAGTACAAACATATCCACTAAGTATACAAGTATAAAAGACTGGTAAATGCGTAATGGATCATCTAATCATGATCGAACAAGTACATGTTTGAATATCACATATAATAATGTCAATGATGTTGAAGGATGAAGCGGATCATTGATATCAAAGACTAATCTCAAAATTACCAAATGAACATGATGGAGTAAGATGGTATTACACTGCAAACTCAGGTGCCAACATATAGAATGTCGCCATGAATAACTTCAACATATAAGGTGGAGTGGTATCAACTAGCAACAACAAGAGAAATTGTCAAGTGAACCAATGAATGCTGATGCAACCTGAGGTCTTCACCGACCACCGTGGTACATTTCTACATCATGGGAATAAATGATCTGAAGTCGACCATGTGATAAATCATTTGATTACTGGTCATTTATGTATACTGTTAACAAATGCAAGACTACTCACCGATAATGATAATGAGAGTCAAGGTACCCAGTACAATCTAACAAGTGTGAATAGATGAGCTGGAGTCGAACACCTGTAAGAATCTATCAATCAGGAGACAATGATGGTTTCCAATTGTCAATAGCAAAGGATTTGCCACTAATTACTGCAAACCCCAAGGTACTGCCAAATGGACTCTAGATCTTTTCCCCAGAGCACTGAGTCGTAGTTGATAGGGAAAGATCCGCTAGAAGGAAGGCATTAAGGCATCCTTCATCAATCTAGTGCGAGTGTAACCCGTAGGCCAATAATGTGGAAGGAATCAGACGAAAAAAGATGTAGTAACCCGACCAAAGCACGTTTTCGGCATACACAAGATGTGGCTAGCGCACGACAGAAACCCTCTGAACCAACTAATAATGAAAGCTGACACAGAGGCGAGGTATCCACCAATAGGGTCAAATGGAAACCAAGGTGTTGCACAAACCCAATGTGTGATAGTGTAATCTGATGTCGAACACAGGGGAAACCACTCAGTCAAAGACCCATGATAGTGATCGATGCTGAGCACAAGGTGACCTATCAATAATTAAAATAGGGCCAGGTTGCAGCTCTAAGCCTGTCCTTAGAGCAAGATGTCATCATCGATAAGGACAAGACCTGCCAGCAAGAATTCAATGGAGACCTTCTCAAATCGACACGAGTAGAGGAACAATATAACTGATGTGATGATAGACAAGATACTGACAACCAAGGATGGCCGACTGAAAAAATGAGTCAAGAGACACCATAGAGAGGCCAACTCAGGCTAACATCCCTTGAACAAAAGCATGACTCAATGTGACTATGTGGCAGCATATGATGACACTGTACAAGTTCATCATGCAGGAGGCACGAATGAACCCTCCATATGATTGGAAGAGATAACCAATCGGGGGAGAACTGACTCAATAACAAGGTTAAGGTGTACCTAAGTCAAACTAAATCTCGCCCAAATGTAGGAGACATTGTTTTGAGTGCTTTGTTCAAGGGTGACACGATTGACTCTAGCTGCCAACAATAAGTGGAAATATTGTCCCGTTCCCGCTCTTTTTGGAATATATAATTTTTTTGTCCTTTTCTTTAAGTTGGAAAAATAATAAAAGAATGCTATAGTATAGAGGAAAAGAATGAGTGTCAGTGAAACAGATGATCTAGTTCCTAGGATTGGAACAATCCTATGCTCAATGAAGGAAGGTGAAAGTTGGTCAAGGACACTCAAAGGTGTGTTCCTTCCACGGGTCAAGGTGTGTCAAGTTGCAGAAGTCAAGGGAATGTAAGTTTTATTTTGCAGTTTTCATGGTCAAAAGTTGGCTTAAACACGAGTCCAAGTGAAGCTAGCTCAAGGCCAAATGGTGCAAATGGTCAAAATACAATGCAGTAGTACAACTCAACACAAAGGAGCCTCTGGGGCATAAGGCCAGAACGAAGCGAAGAAGCAAAGAGGAATGAGTCTTCAATGCACAAGTCATGGCAGGACTAAAGAGGACTCCCGAGCCTAAGGACAAAGAATCAGCATGTGTGCCAAGTGACAACAAGGTACTAACTAGGGCACTAATTATAAGGTAGGATCTACCACACAAGTCATGATACTTCTAAGCAATGAAAAGGTTCTGCACCATAACTTGGTGGGGTTGATCCTAAGGCCAAAATGGGAAAGGAAACTGATAAATGCACAATGCAAGCGGAAAAACCTAACCTATATGCCAGTTTCGAGAACCAATACCTGTCAGAACAGACCAACCATAAAAAATTCCAAAGGATAAATCTTCCAAGTTCTATATACATAAATAGAAACACTAGACAAGAAATTAATACATCCCACATATAAAATTCATATAAAATCTTGTGTTATAGAATACAAAACTCAAAAATGCGTACCTTATATATATATAATGTGGTACAGGGAACCACGTAACCTTATGGCTCACGCATAATAGTTCTTCTAGACAAACCCCCTATAGGGCTCAAGCCAAGGATTCCTTTGGTAGTCAAAACTCATGGCTTCAAAGAGTTCCTCTTGTTAAGGCAAATCATGTTCTAAGAAATCATGAGAACTACAAGGATAAAAAGAGGGAATTAAGGGGTCCCATGTCCCTATAGGAAGAATCTCTCAGTCAATTGCTGGGACCAAGTCCCAAGAAGGAGAATAATAAGTCAAAGGATCCTTCTCAAAAGCATTTGAACATTGAGGATTCAATGCCACATAATTGACCCGTGGCAGGGTAAAGTCTACTTGAACACTTGGAACAAACCAAGGGGTATTCTGCAGTAAAGTCAAATTAGGGTGGTAATTATCAAATGCAAGTTGATCAATAGTGACAATATTCCCATTATGAGGAAAGCACATTACTCGAAAGAGTGAAGACACCATAGCATTCATAGCATAGACATAATCATGCCCAAGTAGCATATTAAAGTCTAAAGGGCTATCAACCACCATCATATCGATTAAGACAGTCTTCCCACCTAAAGTAATAGGCAACTGAGGAAGAACACCCATAGATTCACCAAGTCTTCTATCATAGGCTAACAACTGACCCTGAGCTGTCAACAACTTTGGGGAACTCAAAGCTTTCCAAGTCAAAGAAGATATAATACTTGCAGAGGATCCTTCATCCATCATACATTGATAAATGTTTGTGGAATTAATTCTGACCTTTATTTGGAAAGGTGCAGTGGAAGGAAGATGAGGCTCGACATGACTATCCCAGTCAAAGGAAGCACTCCTAGAACTTGAAGGGGGGAAATTCAAAGAAAACGGAATGCCCCCTATACCAGAAGACTTTGTGCTAGAAATCAAATAGAATTTTTTGTTAGAAGCTTCACCCCCCAAAAGAGGAGTGTAATCAGCTAGCGATTGCATTGGCTCAACCACATTATCAACCAATGGTTGATGGGATTGATGAGAAACCATATTAGATCTACGAGTAGAAGTACTTTCAGACTCAGACCATATCTTTTGTACCTCTAGAATACCAGGGCATAAATGAGTAAGATGGTCTCCCTTGCATATCTTACAAGGGAACTTAGGTTTAAAACTTCTACGTCCAAGTTTCTTATCAACCTCTATTCTACCAACATGACTAGTAGTGGTTTGTGGAGAGTCCTGAACATGACTTGCAGATGATCTTGACTTTTTACTAGTATGACTTGCAGTGACTAGATTTATGCCCCTAGCATGACTTGCAGCGGCTGAAGACTCATCTTCAACATGACTAGTAGAGGTTGATGATGAAGTGCTAGTATGACTTGTAGTGACTAGACTTGTGCCCCCAGCATGACTCGCAGTGGCTGAAGGCTCATCTTCAACATGACTAGTAGAGGTTGATGATGAACGGATAGAATTATTCTTCTTCATTGACTTCCTCTTTCTCCTCTTTTTAGTTTTCTTATTACAAAAAAGAGGAGAAAAAGGAAACCCAGATTTCTCTTTGAAAGAAAATGAACGATTAACATCCATGTGATGCCCCTGAAATAAAGCATTCAAGTGAGAAGCTTCAAGAGCATTTGGAATATTCAGAGTGGACCATAGCCAAATCGGTAGTCCAACATTCAATCCATGAATATTCAAAGTGGCCATCAAGGGAGTACCAATGTTTCCAAAGAAAGGAAAAGCACAAGGATCCCCTTTTGGGAGGGTACCTTGGTTGGTTTCCATAGGAATATTGGCCATATCAAACTGATTCACAGACCGTTCCCTTACGGGAATGCAGAAATGAATTTGTCACGGAAGATAGATACACAATCAAAAAAATTTCCCTTGAGGAGGCAACTCCACTTCTTCCGAAAGAATGACCAAAAAACTTTCAACATCGACGGAGTGGCAAGTCAGTCACTCAAGATACAAAGTCCAGTAAGTGACTAGACAAAAATACCTAAAACCAACTGTATACAAAGAGCAAAGAGAACTCAACTATAAAGTCCCTAAAAGAAGTCAGCCAGTCAAACAACTTCCAATTATTTCTGCTCTGGGTGATTAGGACCGGACACCAAAATACAAGAAAGTGAAGTAAGGGACCTTCCAAAGATATTCTAGGATAATAACGGCCCAGGCCTGCCAGCGAAATTATTAGAGGAAGTTACGCTGACCTCCTAACAACAACCTCTACCGGTGCAAGCTCCCAAGCTTCGCAAGGGTGCCCTCCAATAGTACCGTTGAGAGTGATACAACATTGACCTCAGGTGCCACGGGATTCCCCTCCGCAGCCACCTATGTAGATCCCTAGGAGAAGCAACTAAGGTTACCAACTCGTATCAAAAGCCAGGCGGAACAGTCTTGAGGTAATATCCAACAAGTAAGATAGGGGGTATCTCTCTTCCTTATCTTCAAAAACCCTTGTGCTTAACTCCCAGATCCAGAGCTTTCCTAGTCTTCCTAATGCTATTAGATTTAAACTCACTATTCAGACTCCTATGTTTGACAATTTAAATGGCCTTGGAGAGTTTTCTCTCCACACGCCTAATCCAAGGCCCTAAAATATCCTAAAACTTGTTGGTGTGTCTAAATTGACAATTATAAAAAAGTTCTAGTGTATTTTAATTAGCGCTTGTTTTTAAATGGGTTGTTCTTAAGTCAAGGGATAAGAGGAAATGAAACTTGTGGTGTTTTGATGCAAAAGAAATTAATAAAAATGAAACTATATGCAAATGCACTCGTTTTGTTCTTCGATGAAAGAAATTTCTACTAGGTTCTGAGGAACTTCTAAGAAAGCAATAAATTTTTTCTTTTCTTTTCTTTTACTCAAGCTTCACACTCACAAAAATTAACAAAACTATGGATGCCCTAAAAGATGCACAAATTTATCCTAATGCAATGAGTACATGCTGATGCAAACTTAAGACTACTCTAAATCAAAGAATGAAAGTAACTTGTTTATCAATTCTAATTAGCCACTTAAGATGTTTAGATAGAATATAAGTTGCTAATGCTCATTTTCATCCAAACACTAAAAGAAAATTTCAAGACAAACAAAAATGCACTTTCATTCGCAAAAAGGAAACTAAATCAAAACAAGGCCAAAGAAAGCAAAAACCAAGTTTTCAAGAAGTTTTCTTCAAAAGCAAAAACAAACAACAACCTTTCAAAAGTGCTCTAGATAACACTGAAACTTTATGATGAAAGAATAGGCAACAAAACACTTTGCAAGTTAACAACACAAAACGGGTGAAAACTCAACAAAAAGTGTGTTTCAAGATGCTCTTAGCAATCAAAAAGCAACAAAAAGTTCTTGGTGATAATGATCACAAGATCAAGAAAGAAAATTCTCAAAATCATCCCATAACAACTTTCAAAAAGCAAGAAAAGTAAATGGCCACAAAGATGCAGTTTTGACATGCAAACAAAAAGATCACCAAAACAAGGTTTGCCACAAATATTGAGACCAATCTTTCTGCCCTGGAAGACCAGAACAGCCAAGATTCCCAGAAAGAAATCTTGTGTGCTTAAACAAAAATGATGACGCTTGCAACAAAACAAAACAAGACCAACACTTTCCACAACCGGAGAGAGTTTGAAATCATGAACTTGCTATAAAAATAAAGATTGACACAGAAAAGTAACTGTTTAGGAAAGACTCGGACCAGTTGATAGATCTCAAGAAATAAAAATATTTGAAAATTATTGAAAATTTTAGGGTATACGCGACTGTGTGAATACACAATTGCATGTATACAATATTCAGTCCATAGAAACCTGCATATACGTAGGTTCATATGCTGAAACTTGTGTACATACGTGATTGTAAACTGGAAAAACAATGTATACAACAGATCTCAAGAAAAAACAAAAAAAGGTCTGAAGAGACTGATAAAACTTACAGTTCAAGTTCCTACAAGAACAAACTACTCAGTGACAGCAAGCAAATAAACTCCTGATCCCTGATTGGCTTGAATAAACCCAAACTAGGAACAACAATATTGTTGTCCCAGCAGAGTCACTAATTCTATTTAGGGACAAAGTCCCCTAGGGTCTTGGGTCAATACCCTAGCAAATCGGGGGTTATCTATAAAGAAAAACAAGCATTCCACACAACCATGATACTAATATAAACAAACTACATGAAGAGAGGTGCACCTAGGGGTCCTTCGTTTGGGAAGATCCAGCCAGGGTCCCAACCCTCTTGGAGTTCCTCTTGATCCTTCAACCTGCAAAACAATCAATTCGAGAAAGCATAGCAGTATATGGACCAAGCATCATAAAGAAATCAACTTCATAGCATATTGAAAAGTAGTTAGTTATACAATTGAAACAACCATTCATATGTAAATCGTAACATTGATATCATAAGCATGAAGAAGATTAATATCAGGAACAAGACAAGTATTTCTTTTATTATATATAACTAAAGTAAAGAAAGGAATGATTTCACCTGAGTCTTCCTTTCACAGGTTCCAAGCGGAACCGTCCTCCGGATTCGTCCAATCTCAAGCCTTCAAAAAGCTCCTTCCATGACTCACTCAAAGATATCTCAACTAATGGAAAGACATCATAACTCAAGGAAACAAAGGTTTTCTGTAATGGGGGAAGTGCTAGAAGCATAAGGATCTTCAGACCTGATCAGGGATAATCTCAGCAGAGTGATTTTTCTCCCTCTTCTCTCCTCCTTAGGCCTTCCCATTGAAGCCTTTTTATGCTTCTCCCAAAGTAGTTTTTTAGTTTAGAATTCATTGGGGACAGTTGGGCCACGGACGCTAATAGGTAATCAATGGGTAAAACCCATGATCTCTGCCCAAAATTAAGGAGATTTAATTTTTTTAAGTGTTTTAAGACATATACACGGGTTGGGTATACACAGACCCACGTACAAACACGTCTAGCTCAGGGCAATGTCGCATATAGGGAGTAATACACTATTTTTTTAAGTATTTGGACTAGGTCTAGAAAGAGGGGTTGCCCTAGGCCATGAGTGCAGCATCACAGACATCAAGAGTGAGATTTGGAGCTATAACAAGTGACTATGCCATGGGAGCAGTGTTGACACAACATGGTAAACCCATATGTTATCATTCTGTGACTTTTAATCCTGCAGTAGTTAACTATCCTACATATGATAAAGAATTGTATGCATTAGTTCAGAGTGTGAAAAAGTGGAAACATTACTTAATGGGCAAAGAGACAATAATACATACTGATCATCAACCACTTCAATATCTACACTCCCAAACTAGATTACAGCAATCAAGACACTATAGGTGGATGGGTTTTCTTCAACAGTTTCATTTAGTCATTAGATATAAAAAGGGCATACACAACAAAGTTGCAAACATGTTATCTAGACCTATTATAAATGCATCTACTATACTTAAGCATAATTCTGTGCTACATGAAAGCTACATTGAACAATATGCTCAAGATATAGACTTTAAAGATGTATATGCAACTTTAAGTCAAGGCAAATGAGTAGAAGAATACGATTATCATATAAAAGACCGACTCTTGCACCATTGTGGGAAGTTATGCATTCCACAAACTGAGAGAGTAAAGATAATTGGAGAAGCACACACTTCTTTGGTATCAAGTCACTTTGGGGTAAGTAAAACAGTTGCACAGCTGCAAAGATTTTGTTATTGGCCAAAAATGAACGAGACAGTTTCTAGATATGTAAGAGGGTGTACTATATGTGCTAAAAGCAAGCCCAGCAATAGAAAACTAGGCTTGTACAATCCATTACCAGTTCCTTCTCACCCTTGGGAATGTGTTTCCATGGATTTTGTTGGGGGACTGCCTAAATCTAGGAAAGGTCATGATCATCTATATGTTGTTGTGGATAGGTTCAGCAAAATCTGTATTTTGATACCTTGTAATAAACAAATTACAGCTGAACAAACTGCAAAATTATTTTTTGAACATGTATGGGTTCATTTTGGATTACCCACTTCCATTGTATCTGATCGAGACACCCAATTTGTGGGGAAGTTTTGGTCAAGTTTGTGGGAACTAATGGACACCAAACTGAAGAAAAGAACAACTTTTCATCCACAAACTTATGGCCAGACAGAAGTAGTTAACAGGACAATGATCCAGTTACTCAGAGGATATTGCAGCAAACATCCTAAGCTTTGGGATGAGCATTTGCGTTATGTGCAGCATGCTTACAACAGAGAAAACCATTCTTCTACACAGAGATCTCCTTTTGAGACCTGTTTTGGTTTCACACCAAGGTCTCCTTTGGATTTTGTCTTTGCTAAAGATACCACAATTTACGAACACAGTGATGTGGACAGGGTAGCTAGGTTCATTGAACAAATCCAAGAGATCCACTAGGCAGTACAGGAACAACTGGAAAAGAGCCAAGCCAAATACAAGGCAAGGCATGACAAGCATCAGATGGAGCATAGTTCGGAAGTTGGTGACCAAGTCTAGATGTATATCAGCAAGGGCAGGATGCAAGGTGAAGGTAAAAAGCTAAAGCCTATTAGGTATGGACCCTTCAAGGTACTTGAGAAGATTGGTGGAAATGATTTTTTCCTTGATCTACCAACTTACATGCACATCTACTCAGTCATAAATGTAGATTGCTTGAGATTGTTTGAACCCTCTCTAATTGAGGATCCCGAAGAGCAGAGTCAATTGCCTTCTATGATAACCTGCTACCTGAATATCTTAATGAATTGCAGGAAGACATAATTCTAGATAGGAAGGTGAGAACGACGCGCAGAGGAGATGTTGAGTACCTCAGAGTAGGGCTCAAGGGTTCAAAGCCGAGTAGTGCAAAGTGGATAGAGATTGGACAAGTGAGACAATTGTACCCTCACTTAGTCGATGCTTGAAAACCAACTTTTGGTGGTCCAAAAGCTTTTCAATGGGAAGTCCGTGATCCGAATTGGATCCCTGAAGATTATAAAAGGCCATGACTATATTAAGACAAGGCATACTTCGAGTTTATGAACATAGAGAGATCAGGAAGACCTTTGGATAGTGGCAGATTGCAGCCAGCAAGGAACAATGAGGACCTTTGTCAAAGTGCACTGACTAAGGCCCATGGAGTCCACGCAGGAGGCAAAACTGGCACTTGGGAAGCCCGGATCGGGAAACGAAGGCCATTTCTAATGTGCAATTAGCACTAATCGTGCATCGCTGGGCAAAACCACTTGAGAAGGAGAGGCCCCGAGCGCTCGGTCGCATGGGAAGCCGAGGAACCATGGGGAAAGCGCTAAGGCTAAAGGTAGGACCCACGCTCCAAAACGGCAGTATATCGGGGGCACCCTTGGGCAGTAAGTGGAATTGGATGAAACTGAGCCATTCATCGCACGACGCGTGTTTAGCGGATGAGAGAGAAAACCGCCTCTCATCACGCGCTAACGATTGTGCAAGTCAACCGCACGAAATTAGTGAATAACGTAGGATCTGGGAGCTCCAGACCTGACGGTGGAGATTGCGCCCGATGGAGAAACCGGATTTGACAGGGGAATTAAGCCGTGGCATAAAGAAGTTTGAAGTCCGATTTGACCGCTGAGTTGGTAGATGAGTCATTCCATAGTGTAACTAAATTACCGAACCGTTGAGGAAGAGCTGGCACAGTTCGTGAGAGGACAAGTGGCCACTTCCCTGTGGACGATGGTGATGACGCAGAGGTAGGGAACTCCAAGCGAACAATAGCAGGCGATTCGAAGGGGTAGAAGAGGAATCGAACAGTCATGAGATAGATCAGCTTTAAGCCATGAACAGACAGAGAACATGAAGAAGAAGAAGAGAGAAGAAGAGAACAAAGATAGAGAGAGCGAGAGCAAAGAAGAGACAGTGAAGCAAAAAGCAGAAAATAGAGAGCCGAGATAACCTAAGGCAGCATCGAGAAGACATAAATCTTGAGAGGTTTAAGCAATCCTTGAGAGGATCTGTCGGGAATTGAGCACCACATTGGGCTTCTCCCATTAAAGACCAGAGAGGTCAAGTTCTGGTAAGGAAAAGAGTTTGTGTACTCTAGTGGCTTGGGGGATCCAAGAACCACCCTACCAAACATTATCTATTTCAGGAGACTCAAATTGAGCTCCTCATTGTAAATCTCTGCTTTAAAGACACAATAAAAGAAGGCCACCACTGAAAGCTGGACCGGAGACGTAGCCCTGGAGGATAGGGTGAACTCCTTATTAATTTGTTGTGTTCTTGTATTTGCTTACTGTGTTTCTCCTACTATTTTCCATTCTTCCAGTGTCTGTGTATTTTGCAATCTGATCGATCTGTTGCCTAAGATAACATAGACACACACCAGCACATGAGTCTGTAATACCTTCATTTATTAATTAAGTAACTGAGATCACTCACGAGTGATTTTCAGATCACCACCTATACAATGTGTACACAATACCACATGTACACATCACCACATGCATGACATGTACACGACACCACATGTACACAATGCCACATACATGACATGCACACATCACCACATACACATAGAACCACATGTGAGACATGTACACAACACCACATGCACACAACACGATGTGTACAATCATGAACAAAACACCATATGTACATAGTACCATATGTACAACATGCACACAACACCATATGTACATAGCATTGCATATACAACATGTACATAACACCCTATGTACGCAACACTGCATATCCAACATGCGTACAACACCATATGCACACAAAACCACATATCCATCATGCACACAGTATAATATGTACACAACACCGTATATCCAACATCTACATAGCACCATCTATACCCATCACTTCATATGCAACATGCGCACAACACTATCTATACCACCCTATGCATAACATTACATAAACAACATGTACCCACACTATATATGCATGACATCACATGCACACAACATCACAGATGCAACATGTACAACATATACAACATATGCACAACAGTAGTACCAAACATCCAAAACCACATTGTCTCTACCAAGCAATGTTGCTTCTAGTGCAACTCCGCCATCCATGCTTATCTTAGCATGTCGTAAAGCACATTGTTTTCATTCAGTTGATGTATCCTTCAGTGTTACCTGTCATAACATAAACATATGCATAATACAAACATACAATATCAACTCATATCCACATGATACTGATCTCATATATTTCTCATGACTACTTCCCACTTGATTCTTTATAAACCAGGAACCTCTTCATACCGTTCACCTACCTAAGCAATCATTCCTCCACAAGAATGATCCTTGGTGACCCTGTCAAAAAAAAACATACATACATAAATATATACACATGTAAATATTAACCTTAATAATCATGATCCATGATGACCATGTCAGACATGACATACATACATACATACATACATGTATACACATATAGACATCAACATAATCATGGTCACAAAATAATTACTAGATCTCAAAGTCAAGGTTAAGAAAACTTCCTTTATTCATGCACAACATTCAGAACAATGATTCCCAACATATCCAAGGCATCTGACACCTCAAGTATATTTATGTTACATTTCCTATTAGGTTTCTCATAATTGTCCTGCCACCATCCATTTACACTAATGGACCCAACTAGTCCAACCGGTTGTCATACTCTTGCCTTCAACTTCCCTTATACATGCACTGAGCTTCATCCAGGTCTTACCTTGTCGGGTACCACACAATTCTCCCCGAGGTCCATTAACTTCCTCATTCCCAAACCAATTCCCAAGACTCTCAAAACAATGAAGGAAGAAAATCACAAAAAAGAAGGAAACCATGAAAACCAATAACAATATGATACCATGAATAAAGTGGCAAGGCCTTGCACGAGACATAAACAAAATTGTAAATCAAGCTCAATAAGTCATAAAAGACCAAAATCACAAGACTAGCAACAAACACCATGACTCAATCCCCATGGTTCAGAAGGGGTCCCTCTGAGGCCTATCGTCAACACCATTGGTGGTCCGACCTACCTTCTTGCTAAGTTCCTTGCCCTTAAGCTTAAACCCCTAGTTGGCTGTACGGAGTCCTTCGTAAAAGACTCTGCATCCTTCATTAATGAGCTTAAGGACATTAAGCTGGATTCTGAGGACATTCTCGTCAGCTTTGATGTGGTCTCCCTTTATACTTGCATCCCTATAAAGGAAGCCTTAGAAGTAATCTATCGTCTAACAGATCCTGATACCGCGTATCTAGTTGAGATCTGTCTCACTTCCACTTTCTTCTGTTTCGAGGGTGAGTTCTTTGAGCAGACCTGCGGTGTTGCCATGGGCTCCCCCCTTTCCCCTGTTGTTGCGAATCTTTTTATGGAAGATTTCGAAGCCAAAGCTTTAGCCTCAGCTCGTCTCCTTCCCAAGCTATGGAAAAGGTATGTTGATGACACTAATGTCATCTGGTCCCATGGCCAAAAGGAACTGGATCTCTTCTTCGATCACCTCAACTGTCAGTCCTCTGCCATTAAGTTCACCATGGAAAAAGAGGTGAATGGTTGCCTCCCTTTCCTGGATATTCTTTTATCTAAGAATAAGGATGGCTCTCTCTCCCACTTGGTGTTCTGGAAGAAAACCCATACTGAGCAGTATCTTCATGCCGATTCCCATCATTTCCCTGCTCAAAAGTTGGGTGTTCTTAACACCCTCGCTACTCGGGCCCTTAGGATTTCTGATCATGAGAGCTTTGATAAGGAAAAATCCCATCTCCTTAATGTCTTTGTTGAGAATGGCTATAGTAGGCGCCTTGGTCAGAAGGCTTTCCTTAAAGCCTCTAAAAATGTGTCTATTAAAAAAGATCTGAAGGAGCGGCGTCTAGGGGTCAATCTTCCCTATGTCCAGGGAACCACGGACAAGATTGCTCGGATCCTTAGGAGGTATGATATTCCTTCAACCTTTAGGCCCCTCAACACCATTCGTAAATCCCTCCGATCGGTGAAAGATCCCGTTGACCCTAAGGACATGAAGGGTGTCTACTTGATCCCTTGTTCGTGCGGGACCCCCTATATCGGGGAAACAGGGCGCTCCATCCATCAGAGGATCAGCGAACATGCAGCGGACCTAAGACATGGGAGAACCAAGTCTTCCGCGTTAGCAGAGCATGCGGAAAAGACCAAGCATCAGGTGTGTATAGAGGAGGCCAAGGTTATTGCCAAAGTTGCTCATTTTCATCATCGTAAATTCAGGGAAGCTATTGAGATTGAAAGAAGGCCTAACAATCTCAATAGAGATGATGGCTGGAAGATCAGTAGCTGTTGGATCCCTGCCCTTTCTTCCTAGTCTTTATTTTCCTTTTTCCCCCTTCCCCCCCCCCCCCCCTTTATTCCTTTCGACCTCTCATTATTTTTTGCTCTCTAGTCTCTTATGGTCTTTTACCTATCCTTCTCCGTCTTTTCAATTTGTGTGGTTTTTTTATTTTTATTTTTATTATTATTATTTTTATCATTAGTCTTTTTATTTTTATCTTTTATTTTTCATGTTTATTTTATTTTTATTTATTTATTTATTTATTTTTATTTTATTTATTTTTATTTATTTATTTATTTATTTATTCATTTATTCATTTTATTTTATATATTCATTTTATTTTATATTATTTTTATTTGTTTATTCTTATTCTTATTCTTATTATTATGTATTTAATCCTTATTTATTTATTTTATTTATTTATTTAATTATTTATTATTATTATTATTATCTAATTTTTTAAATTAAACTAAATTTATTTATTTATTTATTATTATTGTTTATTTATTTATTTATTTTTATTATTCTTATTATTATTATTAGTTTATTAATTTATTTTTCTATTTATGTATTGTTTTTATTTACGTGCATTTTATTTATTTAATTTATTCTCTATTATTTGTGTTCCACTATTTATCTAGTCTAACTAACTATTATATTAAATTTCTTCCATTTAACTAAATCCCATTAACTTATAATTTTTAATTTTTAATGTTACCTTTTAACTAACTTAAACACCGATCAAATTATTTTTATATATATTTTTGGTATATCTTAAAGGTATGGTCACCGAATTAACTAACTTCCTTTAAATTATTAAAAATGGTGTTTTGACTTTGATCCCTAGGTCAAAATTAGCCGTTGGTCAAGTTAGCTGTTGGAGGCTCCGCACACACTATTTAACATGCAAAGCTAGATCTGTTTTCTTCAACTCGTCCTGACGATGAACCACATTGGTTGGTTCAAAACGCGTCGACAATGATTTTCTGAATGTGATTTACGCCGAAATTTCTTCTGATAATTTCCCAAGGAAATCTCAACCCGAGGCCCTTTCAAGGTTTCATGGCAACCTCTCCTTGCCATGCAATCCCTTGCATCATATTTCCATAAACACGTAACTGTTAGTGCATAAATAAATATAACAATGCAATTATTACGTTACCTTGTTGTGCCAAGCACATTTCTTGCAACTGGACACATCCATGCCATCTCTCAAGGGACTCCAATCCTTTGATAAATTTAGCCATAACTACAACCAACTATTATACCTATTAAATACATGTCGATGAACATAACACGTATCCACATAATGTCAAACAAAATCAAGTTTAAGAAAACTTCATGTATGCAAAGGACTCATTCGTTTGGAATTAGGGTTTCCAAACATAGCCAAAGGAATTATTGCCCAATTAATTTCTTTTACCTTTACCTTGATGCAATCAAGTCTTACTATTTACTGTCACATCACCAAATGGATAGTTATATAAACAAATCAAATAAACGTTTACCAAGACTAACAATCATGTCATAATCCATAGTCAACTCATAGTCTTTAGACATAATGTTACAACTGTCACCTACTCACACTCAAGTACATATAAGTTATCTCAACACATATGTATTAGTACAACCATCTTAAAACAAGATAATTTGAACACATACTCATATTATGCAATTCATCAAACATACAACCAACTTGCAAACAAGCCATGTTAAATAAATCAACTAGATGACATAATAGACACCAAAGACTCAAACACCAAATAGACGGCATAATAAAAAATTCAAGCACAAAGTAGACGACATAAGAAATCTCATACCTTAATGTATCTCAGGGGAGGTTATCCTATTTGCATAAGCAATCTAGTGAGCATGATATAAATTCACAACACATCAACTCAAACCAAAATAAGATAATTATATCCGTAATAGTCACTAACTAACATGATCACATCATAAACTCCTAAACAATTATCATTCATACATAATAATCACATATAAACCATCAGCCCAGATTAGTATGACATAATATCAAAACATATTAACTCATAGTTGAATGTCATAACCCTAACCGTCTGCATAGGCCAATCTAAGTTAACACAATACATATAACTTCAAGATATTAGCGTAATAACAATACTAATCAACTTAATAGCACATAACAACAAGAAGTTATATATTATTCTCATCAACGACATATAACCTAATCATCAAGCTAACTAGTATATAGCAACAACAACTTAACCTATAGTATGCTCATCAATAACATATAGAATAATCTTCAAGTTATGTAACATAAAATAACAATAGAAATGCATACAACCACAAGTTATTATCATTCATGACTATCTGACACATGTGCATATGGATACACTAATCAACTAGTATCTATCATGTTTGTAACCATAACATCAATAAAATGACAAGCATATAAGTAACCCTAATTCTTTTAACAACCATTAACCACATACATGCATGCCAAACATACAATACCTATATGACGATCTTCCCTTACCCCAAATTCTAGCATTGCAACGTCACTCTAATGGTCTACATCTCCTCCTCTATCTCAGTCAACACATTAAAATAATAACATAACAACTACATCATGATGACATAACCACATCCAATGACCTCAAAATGCATATCTAACCTATCATACATGCATAACCATAACCATGAAAATGCATGAATATAGACACCGACATACATAACAATGCATATACACCCATACAGTCATGACGAAACATCCCACAACAACACCATCAAACTTCACATGAAAACATCACTACAACCATGATCAACACCATGCCAATGCAACAAGCACAATAACACTACAAGCCTAAGGAACACATATGGGATCAACATGAATGCATGACCAACACACCTCCCATCCAATCCAAGGGGTAAACCATGCTCAGATACCACTCTGTAATGCCTTCCTTCCACATCTACCCAAGTAACCGACAACCGGGGTAAACATATGATGAGAAGTTACTATGATATGATTCGACCTCCTAAGTCATGTTAAGGACGTGGAATTGACAGAAACACACCATACATACCTTCAACATTAGCAACAAGACTCCTAAGAACCATTGCAACCTTTTTCATAACCAGCCCCTAGATCCCATTGAGGTTTTAGACGACTTGACACTTGCACTCTCCCGTGATATGGGCCTGACAATGTCTAGGAGGCTTTGGATGCTCGCATGATAAGGCATGCTAGCATCCAGGGACTATTTTTCTCATTGATGTGACAACATCCCCATGATTTGAGCCACTTTTTCAAGCGTAAAGCCCAATTCACTGCCCAAAATTGAATGAAATGTTAAGAATACAAAGATAGCAAGGAAATGATGACACAAGTGAAAATACTTGAACAAGCCCTTGACTGGACCCACACTAGCCATGATAGGCATTTCATAAAACATATGACAAATATATAATCTACATCTGTAAATAACATATCTAAGCATAGGGGTCTCATACTTATTAGAGATTCACTATGAAGCATTGTTTCCTTATCACATTAGCTGTAGTTTCATTCATTAGGCCATAGATACATTGTTCATTCATATACAAGTAAAAGCATGATGAGAGCCATACATAGCTACCGCCATAAAACATATACAGAAACAACATAATAGAAATAAAAGGACTAAGGATCACAACCATATGATCCACATATAAACTAGTATAATACTCGTAGAAATACAAGAAGAAATAACCTCATATTGATGATGAAAAATCCAAACCTGGGATGGGACTGCCACATTCCACTCGACCGTAGAATGGTTGAGCCAAATATCTCTTCAGCCATTGACACCCATGCCATATTCCAAGAATGAATGTGGGATGTCATAGAACACATCAGTAAAAAACCATCCAGGGCTTCCAAAGGCCAACCACCTCAACCCATCAAACAACGGTTCCACCTCATAGTCGAACATCAAAAACCACCATCAGATTGGTCTCTACCTGAGCCTTTGAGGGCTCAAGAGCGTTTGTTATAGCCAAGGCTTCTAGGACTAGTAACTCAACCCACAACTTATTCCAGGCTTCCAGAACGTTTATCAAACCAAGGCTTCCAAGACTAGTAACTCCACCCACCCAGGGATTCCAGAGTGTTTGTCCAACCAACACTTCCAAGACTAGTAACTCAACCCAAGCTGTTACAGGGCTTCCCCAACCAGTGCTTCCATGAACTAGTAACTCAACCCAAGCTAAAGGAAACATGAGAACCAACCAAAACAAAGCAAGGAAATAAATCAACAATCACCATGGCTATCTAGGAAATTTAAAGGCTAGGAAAATCCACTCTCAATCCAGGAAATACTCCATGCCAATGGAAAATCATAACCAAGAATCCACATGAATGTGCCATGCATGCCAAAACTAGTGAGGAAGGCATACATGCAACTCGGTACCTACAAGAAAAACTTGTTGTAGCTTCTCATCCCAATGTCCTCTTGCGCTTTCCTGCTCTTCATTTTCCTTCTTGCTCCAAAACTCCAAGTATTCCACACCCTCGAAGAGTGCTCCAAGAAAAATAAAAGTTTCCAAGAGTATGAGAGAGAGAGAGAGAATAGAGATAGAGCTCCAAAACTGAACTTACCAAGATTGCCCACTAATGCTCAGAAGCCTTTTTATGAATGAGGCCTCTATTTTCTTCATTTTCCATTATTTTCCTTCATTTTCCTCCTAACATGCTACTTGTGACCTTTCACCTCCCTTTTCTCCTAATTTCCTTATTCATAAATAAAATTCCAATAAATGACTCATGCCTTTCCAAAGCCTTTACTAATTTCCTTAGTCGTAATAAACCGAATGAACACCCACTACGTTGTTTTTCCCACTATTCAACTTGGAATATGTGTCCCATGACCATGGTCTTGTATATTTTTACATGAATTTTTAACCAGGGTTGTTACATATATAATGATTAAGTACACTAATATCAACATAATGCCAACATATGGAAGAAACACATTATAACATCATTACACATTCCAATCCAAGCATTATGCACACAACATATGAGTCGACCATGTCCATTGCCTCAACAGCCTTGAGTTGTATTTGATTATCTGACATGGAGCCTTTCTTTAGCTTTCACAACGTCTTGAATTTTCCTTACATCACAAAATCTCACTCATCATATGCATACAACAATCAACCAACCCAACATACATAAGCCAACGTCACAAGCTCATCAACATACCCAAGCATCACAAGCATAACAAAATCAACATGCCATGTATATGTTATGTTGTCATTACTCTTTTTTTGTTTCTCTTCCCAAGTTCCTCTTATCTTGCTGCTCCTGTTGTTCCTTTTTTGTGGTTCTCCTTTGTTGCTTCTTTGCTTTGCTGGTGCTCCTTTTCTTTGTTTCTCTTTTGTTGCTTCTTTTTCTAGCTTCTTCTTTGCTGCTCCTTTCCCTGTTGTTGCTTCTTTTCCTTGTTGTTACTCCTTTCCTTGCTACTCATGTTTTTCATTTGCTAGTAGTCTCTTGCAACCACCTTTTTCAATACCTTGATTTCTCTTGTTATTGATCCTTGTATTGCTATTTCTTTACTGCTCCTTGCCATGTTGTTGTTCTTTTGCCTTTGCTACTCCTTTTCATGCTATTGTTCTTTTTCCTTTGCTGCTCTTTTGTTGCTTCTTTGCTACTCCTTTTCCTTGTTTTTGCTTCTTTTCCTTGTCATTGATCCTTTCCTTGCTTCTCATGTTTTTCCTTTGCCAATAGTCTCTTGAAACCTCCTTTGTCAATACCATGCTTGCTCTTGTTACTGCTCCTTTCCTTGCTACTTCTTTACTACTCCTTGCCATGTTGTTTTTTTGCCTTCGTTTCTCTTTTGTTGCTGCTATTTCTTTGTTACTGTTCCTTTTCCGTCAATGACAATTATGTCATCACATAACATGTGATAAAATCGTCATTGTGAAAGTTTACACTCCACAAAAACACACATGAAACTATTACTTTCACACCCTCTATGCTAACATATGTACAAAGGATTAATATTTCTAAAATTGCATGATCATAGCCCCTCTTGTGAGAGAATCACAGATGAAATAGCTCTAATACCAACATAAAACAACAATTTTCACACATACATAACTATATTTTGTATATTCAATCTCAAATATAGCACATTTATATAGTTGCGGTGAGATCCAACTAATTATAATCTTGGAGAGAGAGGTTGAGAGAATATCTCAACAACCTCCAAGAAACCAAAACCAAATTAGTAATGTAAGCATTAATCCTAACTTGTCCTCTCACACTAGTAAGAATGTTGTTGCTCCACTAGCATTGATACACAACATATCCATCTTAGAACATAGTATTGCCATGTCAACTATCTATTACATGATAATCAATTTAGCCATAAACTATTCTCTTCCGAAATGTAGCATTTATTATCATAAAATATCAGTGGACTTGCTGAGAAATGATGTTAATGAACATAGAAGGATCATGTAGCCACCAAAATCTAGAGTTAATGTTGTTAGTTCTAAGTCTTCTAGTAGAACATTTTGAGTCACATGGAAGAGCCAAGATATTTGTTTTTGTAGAAAGTTCATAATCTATTGGAATAGTCATGAATTTTTTTAAAAAGAAGCTAAGATATTAAATGAAGCCATTAATGGTAATGCTGCATAGTAGTGGCTAGAGAGAGCTTGTGGAAGAAGGATGAGATGCCTAAGTCCATGAACAAAATGGAGGAGAATCTCAGAAAATAAATTTAAGGCATTAATGGTGGGTGTGTAGAGCAGAAAAGGAAAGTGGCAATGGCAAGATAATTTTAGTAGCTTGGGGTAGAAGGAAAACTGTGTGCTTCAAAAATTGGTATAGAAAAAAATAAACATCAATCCAATATCCTAGGTAAAGAAGAGGAAATGAAAAAATATAGATCCATTAGAACCAAGCAACCGTGAGAATTCAACCCCTTTTTTGTGGTTATCAGGTATGAAAGTTTAAATTTCTGACAAAGCTCTTAAAGGATGGTTCTAGGAGCTTAGACAACAAAAGATGTTAAGTCCAACTTCGTAGAAAATCTAAGTGGATATTATAAAGCTATAGGGAAATTTAATGAGAATACGATGGGCGTTCTTCAAATGGAACTAGTTATGATTCAATTTGGAGGATGTGGCCTACAATCAAATGGTGAAATTACCAATTATGGCTTCACTTAATGTATTAAACGACCAAGTATATACAAATATTTTTTTGAATGCATGTATGTGAGTAAGAAGTACAAGTATCTTTTGAATGTGTGTATGTTAGTAAGAAGGTTTAGTATACCTCTTCCTCCTTTTGCTACTTCATTCTCCGAGTCTTGTGAAATGATTGGTTGTTTGAATTTATTTTGAAGTTCCTTTGTCATTGTTTCTTACCCATATTATTCGAGGCAGTTTACTAAGGGAAAACCATTTGGCTCCTAGACTCTTGTAACCCCTTTGTTTCAAAGTTGTCTGGGTCAAAAGTTCATCATATATGGAATGAATATCTAAACATTCTGGTACTCCTTCTACCTCCTTCTTCTTATACCTTCTGAATAATGAACAATGTTTCTCCTTAGTCTTGTGACCACTTTGTTTCAAAGTTGTTTGGGTCAAAAGTTCATCATATATGGAACCAATGTATGAACACTCTAGTGACTCATTCTACATTTGACTGCCTATACACTCTAAATATTGAAAATGTTTCTCCTTATTCTTATGCTATTAGTCATATCGGTAAATCCCCAAATGAACCAACCTATTAATTTCCTTAGTACAAAAATTGTTATTTTACAAATCTACAATATAAATAACAAGCTAGAAATTTTACAAAGTTGCAAAATAAATAACAATCTTATATTTATAAGTATAAAATGTGTGCTGATGAAAAGCAATGGATTTGTAGCAACACCAATAATATTCAAGAAAAAATCATTTAGTAATTATTTCTACTTGTTCATTTGTTAGGTTTTATCATCTCTCACTTTTCTTTCTTGGTTTACAATTGTTCTCCTCCTTTTTGTTGGTTCTTTAGCTTTATTTTGTCCATTCCCTATATTGCAACCCTAAATAGAATCACTTCCCAAGATAATAGTTTCCATTCAAGTGTGTTCTTATATATATTGCTCGCACCTATATTGGTGAATATTTGCATAGATTATGCACTAAATCATGGTACTAATTCAATGTCTATATTTTAGAATGAAATGAAACAAAAAGGTGGGCGAGATTACAATAAAAAATGAGTATTGTTTTAAGAATAATGTTTGTAATTTGTTCAAAGAAAAATACATTCTCATTCTCAAGCTATCATGTCCGGATTATCAAGGATGGATTGGGTCATGGAGTACTCATAAACTCTCTAATCATTTCATATTATGAATTAATAGCTTTAGTTCACTACAAAAAAATACTATTCAAGTATAACTTATAATATACATTGGGAACAATGATAGTTGCAAGTCCAATCAAATAACAAAGAAAAATAATTTAAATATATTTTTTTCAAAATACACTTCGGATAAATCATTGTTATGAAAATGAGTCAAAAGGAATTAATATATAGTCAATATTATATACTTAGCCTTATACATGTATAATAAGATAAACACATTCTTATTAAAATGTGAGAGTTGTAAGAAAATATGGTATCTATTTTTATGAAGTAATTTAGAATCACAAATTAAAAGAAACTATGTGCTAGATTATATATTATTTATATTTATATGTGCTAGATTATATATTATTTATATTTATATTTTTTTATTATGAAAAAAAGTGTTGTCTAATTATAAGATCTATTGTTTTAGAATTTTTAAGTAAAATTCAGTTAAATAATTTTTGGTTAGTAATTTTTTATATTTAAAAAGAGTTTTTGATTATATATATAAATTTATAATTTTAAAAAACTTATATATTTCTAAATTGTTAAAAATTTACAACTCAAACTTGTAATTCCAACAAATTAATATATTAAATTAAAAAATATATTTTGAAAAACTCCAATACCTATGTAACATTATAAAAAACAATTTAAAATAAAATTATTTAAAAACCCAAACCAAGTCTTCTTGTATGTTCATTATTAATAATGTATAACATTGTATCAATGGTTGATATGACTAGATTCAAAAAGGCGTGGCATGGTTTGTCGTGGTGAACCGACATCCATATTATTAATTTCTTTCATAACTCCCTTTCCTTTTCCATGCTCACTGTCATCCATTCCCTGGAGTTCCACCGACTGAAGCACAGCCTGAGCCAGTGGTGATTTTCAGAAAGCAATAAGAGACAGTTTGCTTCCAAACGAAGGCTATGTTACCTTTTAAAAAGCATCATCTTAATAAAATTTCTATTTTGAAGTTAACGCCGAATAAACTTAAACTGAGGATTGGGTAAGTTAATGAAAAAATAATTTGTTATTAATAGAATCTTTTAGGTATTTTGATAGTCGTCAAGTATAATTGATGGGAAGATTTTTGGTTTAAAATTTGGTGAGTAAAAATTTAATCATGTTAAGGGTTAGTGTGGTTTAGGCAAGGTGTTGTCTAAGGCAGATGCGATCCCCAGATGATTTTAACAATTTAGATGTCCTTAAATCACGGTTTCTCAAACCACAATTCAAGCCTAAAGTGATCTCTAGAGAATTCAAACAATTAGACAAACTAAAAATGAAAAAAATAAAACCAAAATCCCAAATATTTATTTATTTTTTAACAATATTTCTTTAATAAACTAATGCACACTATACCAGATATTAATTTATTTGTTGAGAAAATTTATATATACAATTTTGTTTTAATCATTAATTTTAATTTTCCATACATAATTTTATATTAGAATTTGATTTTCATAATTTTTATTTGGTCCCAAAAAGGGATTCAATTTTACTTAATATTTTAGGTTGAAGTAGTTAGAATTTAGCTTAAACTTTAATTTTCTTTATTTTTAATTTAATAAATTAAATATTATTATTATTTTTCATTTCAAAATAATTACAATTTTGAAATTATTATTGTTCAAATATAAGCCGTTACTTGAAATTATGTTTCTACATTGCTCTCTATTTAAGCCTTTGCCATGCTCTGCCTCTTCAACTGGTCTTGATGATGAACCACACTTGTTGGCTCAAAATGCGCCAACCAAAAAAATTCTATTATGTGATTTCTACCAAAAGACTTTGCTTAATTACAATTTATTTTTTTATTTTGAAATTATTTTTTATTGCTCCTTCTGATTTCAAGGGAATGAACTCCTCATCAAAGGATGTTAGAGTTCCAGGGGAGGTCATGTTGCATGATGCCCTATCAGGGTTTCACAACCCACTCCTAGTCGATCTTCTCGAGGAAAGTTTTCATATCGGTTCTTAAATTCAATGTTTTTCGTGGGAAGTAGGGCACAGTTTCATGAAAGGGAGTGTGCCAAGGGTTTTCTATCACCTTTGGAACTACATGAGGTCCAAGAGAAGGGTTCTGCTGCTAAGGTCTTGGACACACTCCGAATGGTGACTCCTCAAGTTTCCAGCGAACATGATTTGGGGAATCATCTGCTCTGGATGGTTTTTCTTTTGCCTTGGTGGATGCGATTTTGGGTAAGTGGAGTGACGACATGAAGACAGGAAGAGGGTGTTGTCGAGTCTTGAACACTTGACTTCCTCATCGCTATCCAAAATCGGTTCATTTTATCCCGAGTTTGAAAAACAGGGTGAGGAAGAAAGTAATGTGTTTGACAAAATGCATGAATTACTTGGAGAAGTTAATTTGGCATTTCAAATAGGGTGAGGAAGAAAGTAATGTGTCTGATAAAATGCATCATTACTTGGAGAAGGAAATGGGGGCAGTTCTCTCCAAAAGTTCCCAATTTTTGTATGATCTTTGTCTGTAAATCCCTTTGCATCATGGTCAATGTAGTTGGTGGTGTATTTATGCTCAAACACAAAATTAAAATGTTGATAGGAATTCTAGAAGGTGCGTTCAAGCTCCTTTACAAAGGAATTCAATGATAGAAGGATTAGGTAATCAGAGATTCCAACATTGAGAAGGATGCTTCCATATATCTTGTTGCGTTCCTAAATGGTGGTACTAAGGGTGGTGAGGCATCTTCAACTTCAAAATCGCTTTCCTTCAAGGATTCCATCAAGTTAGGATCCAAGTCTCAACAGGCCCAGGTAGCACCTAGGCTGTACGAGGTGGACAAAGCTAAGGATGTTCCATCTGTTGAAATTTTGAACCTTACTATGGAGGACTTCCTTCAGCTCTACTCTAAGAATCACCTCATTTGTGGCTTCAATGGTTTTTGGCCACACTCATCAAACCTTTATAAGTGGATTCATGCGTCACGAACTTCAAAATGCAAGATTATCTTTGTTTCCAAGGGTTTCTTTATATTGTTGTTTAGCAAAACATAGGATTACCAGAAGGTGCTAACTAGTGGACTTTGGTTTTGGGGTAAATCTGGTCTACTCAATACCTCCTGGTTTCTAGATTTTGATCCCTCTAAAACAATCATCACCAAACTCCCAATTTGGGTTCGACTTCCAAATTTTCCTGTCCATTTATGGCATTTATAATTCCTTGCGTTGTTATCTTGCTATAGATATCTCTCGAGGACAACATGGGTTGTACACATACGGAAGAATTTGGGTGGAAATTGACATTAGTAAAGGGCTACTAGATAGAATAAATTTAAAAATAGGTGATTACAATTAAACCCAATCCTTGGATTATGAGAATACGTCATTTCGGTGTTGTGTTTGTCTTCAAACTAGGCATCTGGAGAATTCTCCCTAGGTCAATCTCCACCAAGAAGTGGCACAATCAAATGTCTACATAAAAAAGTTGGAAACCTTGTGACCGATTCCCTATGGAGGGCGAGCCTTCTTCTCCTTCTAATCAAGAGGATGAGGACACCGACAATGATATGCTTCCAGGAGATTAGGATCAAATTGTCACTGCACGTTAACCTTATGAGGACTCTATTGGGATCCCAGTTCACCCTGTAGATTGGGAATTGGTTAAGAAAGATGTTTTTCCACGTATGTTGAAGCGTGCTCATGAATCTTCTTCTTCTGACTCCGACAAGGCAACACCTTTAGCTCTCAACAATAACTTGCAGATTATCCTCGTTGATCCGCCTCGTGTAGGCTTGACCAAGGTTGTGAGCAGGGAAAATTTTAAGAACCCTCCTAAATTTATAAATATAATAAATGGGCGAATCTCCATGGTATATAGGAAAAATGGAAGGCGATTTTATCAATAATATAATATGTATATATAATTTTTTGGCAAATCTCTCACCAGGCATGGCGAATATTTTACTCAATTATAAAATCTTGTAAGATCTTGGCGAGTCTTTCACTAAATAATAAAACTTTGTAAATTCCCAGTGAATCTTAGCATAGGCTACATGCTGGTTTAATTCCCCCATTTAAATAGGCTACATTCCAGGTGAATACCATGGGTCAATACCATGTGCCATTTTGGTGAATACCATGGGTCTATACCATGTGCTATTTTTGTTTTTATTAATTCTAATATTAGGGTTAATAATGGTTTTTTACATGGTATTAATAACAATCTAGTCCATGGTATTTGTCCCATAGTATTTTGGCCATAGGTTTCACCTAAATATAACCCATTTTTTGAGTGTTCGTAAATATAAAGTGACTTATGGAGTAAATATAAAAAAATGTTTTATTTGTTTACCATACCTCTCGTTTATTTATATTTTTATTAATTTACAATACTTTTTTACAAATATGGTATTTGGCCCATAGGATTCACTTAAATAAAACCTCTTTCTTGAGCCTTCATAAATAGAACGAGGGTTATGGACTAAATATAAAAAGAGGTTTTATTTATTTACGATACATCTAGTTTATTTATATTTTTATTTATTTACCATACCTTTTGAGTAAGTATAAAAAGACATTTTATTTATTTACCATACCTCCACTTTACTTATATTTTTATTTGTTTACACCCTTACATGTATATAAGGTGACTTATGGAGTAAATGTAAAAAACATTTTATTTATTTACCATACCTCCACTTTACTTATATTTTTATTTGTTTACACCCTTACATGTATATAAGGTGACTTATGGAGTAAATATAAAAATTGTTTTATTTATTTACCATACCTCTCATTTATTTATATTTTTATTAATTTACCATACCTCTTTTATAAATATGGTATTTGGCCCATAGGATTCACTTAAATAAAACCTATTCTTGAAAATGGGCGAATGGATTCACTTAAATAAAACCTATTCTTGAAAATGGGCGAATGGAAGGTTGTAAGTCCTAATTTCAAGGGCTAAATTTACCTTTTTTACCCTCTCCCTTAAAATAAGGTGGGCTATTTGAGGTGATTTGTAAAAATGTACTATGATACAAAATATTCGCCCACTAAAAATTTAAAACCCCTTAATTTCGCCAAAGGGCGAACATTCGCCCCTAAAATTATCCTTGGTTGTGAGGAAGAAAGACAAAAGGAATTGTTCCAAAGACAATCCCTAAATTAAGTGATGTTATATAATTTATCTATTCCATAGTAATTTTTCTTTTGATTCTGTATCAAAATCCTTAAATAAACATTATTATTTCTATATAATCAGTATAAAAATTATTAATAGAAATCCTTTTGTACTCATCAAAAAAACAAAAAAAAACACACAGAGAATTTACTCTTTATTTTCAATTTATTATTCCTATTGTGGGAGGATATAACCCATTCAAAAATGCGTTGACCCTAAATTAATCGACCATTGACCAAAAATCAAATTATAATGAATAAAGTTAACTTTATAAAATAAAAATAATTTATTTTTTAAAATATTTTATTGTTATTTATTTCAATTATTATTGGTTCATTTGCATGGGATCTTATTCTGTAATCATAACTAAAGTACACGGTATAAATATTACCTGATAGTTTATTCTCAGCAATTTAAATTGTTGTACGTCTGTTGTCCAGACTCCAAACCAAGAACGAGGGTTCACACTAATGAATGGCTTATTCGGCATTGCGGTGCCTCTAAAGTTATAACCATTCATCATGATTTTAGTGTTTTTTATCATCGCAGTAATGTCTTCTTCAACATTGTGGCGCCCCCAAACGTTTTAAGCATTTATTGTGATCTTACTGTGTAATGGATTCTTTATAATTGTTGCACCTCCGTTAGGACAAAAGAATGCTTAGCAAGAGATCTGGTCCTGACAACTTACGCGTGGCTGGGTACTAGGTCTGTAGGTTTTATTGGAGTGCTTTAGGACTCGGGATTTTGTTTGTCCTAACTCAAGATTTTATTTATTTGGAATCCTGACAGCAGATGACCCTTCGACAATTACCTAGCAACTCTAACTATCTACACATATTAATGTTAAAAAATCATGCGAGTTAAAAAATCATCAAATGCTAAACACTGTCTAATAAGTCCTGGCTGCAAATGCTTTAAGCTATGGTGGCATGAGGGTCAACATGATAGAGAGAAATTGCTATCCAGTTGCAGCTTCAGAGCTAGGCAGAGGCATAATAAAAAATATATTTACAGCACACTGTAATAAAAGTTTACAAATATATCTTCATTCATTCATTTATTTCTTCTCACAATTTTGTTAGTACTTTATCAAATAAGATACTATGCAATAAAATGTATAATGTGTACCTTGTATTGTTTGAAGCGGAAAAATTTCGTGCTTTCTTGTAAAGCATTGATTTTTTAGTCTCCTGAAGGAGGTGAAGTAGATTAGATTAGAATCGAAGTAGTGGGTTTGGCCTCTTAATTTGACATTGCTTCTCACCTGTAAAAGCTCATCATTAAATTAGAGCTGATGAAATAGGTCGAGTCTATTTGTATTTACTTTGTGAGTGGTTGACCATTAATATTTTTAGTAGGCAGATCTCACTAATTATTATTCTTGGTAAGTATTCACATGGTAATCATTTTGTTGATCTTATGCTGATGTAATTTAGATGAACTTGATTTTTTTCAATTGTGCTTATTTATTAATTTTATAGTATTCAATTGTCTTTAAATTGTTATTATAAAGTTACATTTAATTGCAATGTAAAGATGAGTATCACACACATATATTATTAGATTTTAATATTGTTTTGGGTCGACTAATCTATGAAGTATTTTAACCTGTATCCTTTTGAAAAGTGCCTCTTAATAATCCACCAATTCACGTTCAATTTAAAACACTCTAACCAATTTTAATTCTTAACATTAAAATTTTATAATTAAAATTTTTATATCACTAATTAAATATTGGAAATAAGAAGTTCAAAATATAAAATTTGTACTTTTATATCAATATAATTTTAATATTTAAATTCAATAAAGCTTATTGAATATAAAGTAATTGATAATAAAGGATATTATTAAATAGCTTCTTATATAAAAGTTTTGAATTTTTATACTAATTCAAATTAATAAAAAAAATTCAATAATAATAATTCCTTTTAAATTAGAAGTCTAAATTATAACTACTATATAAAACAACATATGTAAGATAAATTTTTAATTTTTAATTTTGAATAGTATATACTATAAAATATACAATAACATCGAATGTTCTGTGGGGACCTTTTGCGGGGAGCTCGGGAGCGCGATAACCTTCTTTCTAGGGTTTCTGTAAACCCTGCTACGGCAGACTCCTCCTGACCGAGGTCAGCCTTGACAGCTTCAGGACGTTCTGCGGCCTTACATCTTCTGCAGACATTTGCAGGAACAATGATTCCCCCCCAGGGGGAGGGCGATGCGCCTCCCCCAATGGATGACGGCAAAAAGCAACATTCTGAAGAAAACGACAATGCAGAGGTGCAGCATGAGGGTAATAAGGACACAAATGCACTTCAGGACAAAGCTCAGGATCAGCAGGATCAGCCCAAGGTGAGCTCATCCACATGCAAGCCAGTCGCCACTCAAAGGCCAAAAGTAGAATTTCCAAGCCATCGAATCAATGCCAGAATACAGTTCATGAGGGATCATGCATTAATAGGAAAGTTCATCGGACTGTGGCCGACTGAGAAAGCTCTGAGAGGCTGGATAGCCTCCAAATGGAATCCAAAGGGTCACATTACTCTGCAACTAGGGCCAAAAGGTTTCTTCACAGCCATATTTAACTGTTTGGAGGATCGAAACAGGGTTTTGGACGGAGGGTCGTACTTCTTCAACGCTGCTGGCTTGTATCTCAGGGGATGGGTAAAACGATTCAACCCTGACAAGGAAGATCTCAGTTGGGCTCTGGTTTGGATACGGATTTACTCTCTTCCTGTGGAATATTGGGAGGAAGACTCCCTGCAAGAAATGGGAAATGCTTTGGGTGAATTCATCAAAGTGGCAGAGGAAACAAAAATCAGCAGATACACATCATACGTCCGAATCTCTGTCTACATGAACCTCAATCAAGCCCTGCCAGACGCGGTAAGTTTATTACATGACGATATTGAATGGGTTCAGCTGATAGATTATGAGCATGTACCGTTTCGGTGTAGGAAATGTCATGATCTGGGTCATCTATTTAGGGACTGTCCTCTAAATAGAAAACCCCTCCCCCAAATGTCCCCAGACAAACCTGCTCCTGATGGGTTTACCAAAGTGGTCAACCGCAGAAGAAACCACAAGAAATCGGCAAACAATCCCAGGACGCATCCAGCTAGCTCCTCCAAACCCTCAACTAGCAACAACTTTGCTGCTTTGGCAAGTAATGACGATCCTGAGTTCGAAAATCCCTCTCCTTCTGAGAAGGAAACCACCAAAGATAAACAAAAAGCGGCATTACCGCTTCCAGAGGAGAGGCTGAATAGCAAATCACTCCCCAATACCCAGCTCCAAACCCCAGCTTGGAATTTTCAAGGAATGGAGGTTGATAACACAACGCCCAGCCCAAGGACAGAAGCTGAAACAACTGAAGACTTACAAGAATCCCAATATATGGAGGAAGATCCTGAGAACATAGACATTGGCGAACTTGACATCTTAGGCCTAGAGCAGGCATGCAAAACAAGGAATTTTGATAAAATCCCAGATCAGCAAGTAGACAACCTGGTGGAGGTCTTAACGCGGGCACAAAAGAATCACTCCCTTGGTGTCCAGATTGGAAGTTCCTGGGATGGAAAGTTTATTACCAAAGACAGCAAAAAGCGTGGGAGGAAAACCACTCTACAAAGAACTATCAAAATAGGAGAAGTGTTAGTAGAGTCAGGCAGATATGCTAAGCTAACTAAGTACTTCAACATCAACCCCAACTCTTCTCAATGAAGTTGATCTCATGGAACATTAGAGGGCTCAATAGCCCAAGGAAAGGTAGACTTCTCAAAAACATGATCATGCAGGAAAAACCTCAAATCCTTTTCTTGCAAGAAACAAAATGCAACTCGACAGTTCTGGAAAAAATTGCAGCGAAAGCCTGGCCAGGTGGGATGGTAACAGCTGTAGATGCTCAAGGGGCGTCGGGCGGCCTTGCAATTCTATGGGACGCGTGCGCTATCCTGCTCAACAATATACATGCAAACAAGAACTTCATCCAAGCAATATTTCACATAAATGGCACTAACATTTATGGTCATATGACTAATGTGTATTTCCCTCAGGAAACTATGCACAAAGTTGAAATCCTGGACACCATATCGGAGCTCAACAGAAATAGGCTGCACCCCCTATGGATTTCTAGAGGCGACTTCAACATGATTGCAAGACTGGAAGAATAAAAAGGAGGGAGAAACAGAGGTAACAGAGATGGGAATCACCTAAAAGACTTCATACAGAATAACCGGCTTATTGATATCCCCTCTAACAATGGCTTGTTTACTTGGAATAACAAAAGAGAAGGATCACATCAGATAGCTTCGCGCCTTGACAGATTCCTATTATCAGATAACACAGTTCACCTGGGTGGAGAATTTGTAGCTTCTATCTTGCCGATATCGGGTTCTGATCACTGGCCTATAGCCCTTTAGTGGAACCGCCCAGGTCACAACATTCGGCGGCCGTTTCGTTTTGAAGCCTTCTGGATGTCTCATCCGGACTTCAAAAAGTTAGTCAATTCAACATGGAGCAATTTTACCCCCTCTAATGGCTCCAGAATGCCTCAATTCCAGCAAAAGCTCAAGCACCTCAAAGGCAAAATCAAACACTGGAATCACACCTCTTTTGGTAACATTTTTCAAGCTCAGAATGCCCTCAATCAAGTCATGAAGAAGTTGCAGCAGAAGATCATAATCGAAGGACAATCTGAGGACCTGACAAAATAGGAACAAATTCTTGAAGAACAAATCTTAGCAAGAGAAAAATAGGAGGAAACTTTATGGCGATAGAAATCGAGAATAAAGTGGTTGAAGGACAGAGAAAAAAATACAAAGTTCTTTCACAGAACCACTGTTTAGCGCAGAATGAACAACAACATATCCCACATTCAAAATGAGCAGGGAGCAAGGATTGAGACTCATGAAGGTATCGAAAGTGAATTCCTCAATTATTTCAAGCAAGCACATCAAGAGCCAAATATAGATAGAATGCCTGCTATTGACAAAGTCCTGAGGAACATTCCCAAACTAATCATAGAGGAGCATAATCAACTCCTTCTCCGGCCCATAGACCTTCAGGAAGTTGAAACTGCAGTGCAACAATTGAAAGCGGGCAAAGTGCCGGGTCCGAATGGATTCACCTCTAATTTTTTTCACAACTTTTGGGACCTGATCAAACTGGAGGTTTGGCAAGTAGTGGAGGAATCGCGTACATTAAGATGGATGTACCCCAGGTTGAATGCTACCTTCATTGCATTGATTCCCAAGGAAGCGGAGCCCAGCACACCTGATAAGTATAGACCTATTGCGCTATGCAATATTATCTACAAAATTGTTTCCAACATTATTGCCTCTAGACTGAAAGTATTGCTTCCTCTCATCATATCACCAGAGCAATCTGGCTATGTAGAAGGTCGGCAGATTACGGATGGAATTATTTTAACTCATGAAATAATTCATTCACTGAAGCAATCCAAGAAACCAGGTATGTTGCTCAAAATTGATTTATCCAAGGCTTTTGATAGCTTAAGTTGGATTTACATTCAGAAAATTCTAAATGCTTTTGGCTTTGCTCCTCCTTGGGTAAGGTGGGTTATGAGTTTATTATCTTCTTCCTTCTTTTCGGTGCTTATCAATGGCATACCCTTGCCCACCTTTCGTCCCTCCAGGGGTATCAGGCAAGGAGATCCCCTCTCTCTCTTCCTTTTTGTCATTATGGCAGAGGGACTGGGGCGGAGCATCAAATTATCCCTGCATTCTCAGCTGCTCAAAGGCTTATCCTTTCTCAACTCCCCCACGTACTCTCATCAAAAATTTGTTGATGATAACATGCTTTTCGGCCATCCATCTGTTCAGGAAGCTCGTCAACTCAAAGCTCTCCTATCAGACTTTTCCGAAGCCTCTGGAGCCAATGTTAATAAAATCAAGTCTCAAATTTTCTTCTTCAACACTCCTGTAATCACCCAAAATGCCATAGTTCATATTCTTAGCTTCATCGTTTCCACTCTTCCTTCCAAATACCTGGGAGTGCCCCTTACTGCCTCGGCTCTTAAGCACTCGTCCTAGAAAATCCTCTTAGAAAAGCTAGAGGCTCGTCTATTTCTTTGGACTCACAGAGCTCTCAACATGGCCAGCAGATTAGTTCTTATTAAAGATGTTCTTCATTCCATGCCACTTTACCTTTTTTCAATCTTGGCCGCTCCCAAATGGGTGCTCAAAGAAATCAAGAAGCTCCAACGCAACTTCTTATGGGGCAGCTCTGGCCCCAACCGTAAATGGGCTCTTGTTAAGTGGGATAAAGTCTATCTTCCGAAGAAGGCTGGGGTCATTGGTCTAAGGGATTCGTCGCATAGTAATGAGGTCATGGGAGCCAAAATTCGGTGGAGATGGCTCTCAAATCCTAACACTCCCTGGGCTTTACTATGGACAGCCAAATATGCAAGCAACAACCCAATCGAAGAACGAATACGAATGTCAGAAGTAGGCATGGGATCAGTGATATGGAATTCAACCAAACAACACAAGAACCTAATTCAACAACATAGCTTCTGGGAAATCAAGAATGGCAACACAGCTAGATTCTGGGAGGACTCCTGGCAGCATCTCCCGAAGCTCAAGGACATCCTCTCTCACCTTCACTTACCGGAGCAGGACTTGCACGAGTTAGACAAGGTCAGTCAATTTTGGAATCCTTCTTCCACACAGGGTTACAGACGTTGGATTGAAGCAGATCAGATTCTAAGGCACGGTACTGAACAGGCTCAGAACTCTCTCTCTTCAGAATTACGAAAAAGGCAAATACTTTTTTCGGAGGGAATGGATATTCTAAGGTGGGGATATGAAGAAAAGGGCACTTTTACCACAAAGGAAGCTTACAATATAATCATCAAGGAACGCATAATCAAATATGTTCTATGGAGCAAAATCTGGGATCCCTCCAATTGGCTAAAGGTATCTACCTTTCTTTGGCTCCTATGTCAAAATAAAATACTCACTTGGGATAACCTCAGGAAAAAGAATTTTTATGGCCCTTCCATATGCCCCAATTGCAAGCAAGAAGAGGAATCAGCCATACATCTTATGCAAACTTGTCACATTGGGCGCAAGCTATGGGAAAAAGTTAGCTTTCGCTGCCAAAAAGAAGGCAGAATTCATGGGGACATCAAAGCTACAGTTCGCAATTGGAACCAGTCACCGTATCAAAGAAAACTCCTAAACACTCTTTGGAAGCTCATTCCTGGACTCCTGATGTGGAACATCTGGAAGGAAAGGAATCGCAGGATATTCAAGGACCAATCCATGTCTACAGAGAATCTCTGGACCATGCTATGCCAAAATATTAAAGAATCCCTTTCCATCACTTCTTGGTCCCAGGAAGACTTTCCCTCGCTGCCGCAAGAACAATCCATCTGGGCTAACTGGAATATACATTTGAATCAAGAGCTTACCTCCAAAGGAAACCCATCTCTGCTTGATCGAGTGCCAACAAAATGGATCCCACCACCCAACAACATGATCCAGCTTAACTTCGATGGAGCCTCAAAAGGCAATCCAGGAAGCTCAGGATTCGGAGGGGTCTTCAGAGATCATCAAGGAATTCCTCTACTACTTTTTCTTGGCTCAAAAGGCTGGGATACCAACAACTCAGCGGAATTGGAAGGTTTATGGCAAGGTCTCACCTTAGCACATGACAGAGGACTTTTCCCGCTCATCATAGAAGGGGATTTGCAGATTATTATAAATATGGTTACAAAAATCATGCAAGGAACTCCCTCGCACAAGGTTAGCAACAGCTGGTGAATGGCTCAAAGGCTTGAGCTCATTGACAAATGGCTTTCTCGACACAGGGCCATTTCCTTTAAGCACACTCGGCGAGAAGGAAACAAACTGGTAAACTTTCTTGCTAATATGGGAGTGGAATGTGGGTTGGAACTTCTTGTAGGATCGATCTCCAGTATTGCCTTCGATGACCAACTATTAAACTACCACACCATAGTGAAGAATGAAATGCACTAGGAAGTAGAAACACACCCGGATGTGGGTGCTTTCAAAGCTCAATAAATGCGGGCTCATGTCAAGCCATCATCTAGACTTGCACCTCGCAATCCTGCACGGCCTTCAATCTCCTCCCGCGGATGATATGAATCACTCTCAGTACCGGTAGTTCTTCAAGCATTCGGTATTGAATGCGCTCCCTGTTCGAGACTCTTCCCAGGTTGTTATATTCATGGCTTCGTCGGTGGTTTTTGCTGTCATTCTTATCGGGTCTCTCTTCATCAGCCTGTCCTTATTCCTGTATCCTTGTGTTGCTCTGGTAGCTTGGTGGCTTTTCCGGTGTAAGCTCCTTACCTGGCTTTCCCACCTTCGATCCTGCTCTGTCTGGCCTTGTTCATCTTTTCCCTTAGGTCTCTTGCTTCCCCTGACGATGGTGCGTCGCCGTGGAGGCAGCGGTGGAAACCACGAACGTTCTCAGCTTGCTCCCCAAAACATCATACCTTTGGCTTTGGCTTCCCCATCCTCTGATCATGGTAAGCCCTTCCCGCATAATTCATTCCAAACCACTCGCTTTAAATTCCACAGTCGCCTCAATAGACCAATTCTCTCAGCTAGCATTACTATCATTTTGGCTAAGGAAGAAGACAGGCCCAGTGTCTCTGTCCATACCTCACCCTCGCAGTCTCAGGATGATAGCGTGCTCCAGGGAGAAGATTTTGGAATTGTGTTTGATCGTGGTGACTTGCAAGTTGAGGGAAACATTCCTGATGTCCCCAAGCCTCCAGAAGATATTGCTCAAGACAGTTTAGCTGCGGTCGATCCGACAAACCCATCAACCTGCAATCTGTGCTTGGCAGTTCCTCCAGGTGGCAGCGACATGGGCGCCGGGTAAAATGTTGATGATACGTGGACGGGCATTCCTTGCTGGGTGGAGAAGAATGTTTGGGACCCTCTGCAAAATGCATGATGCATCTGAAACCTCGCCCGATGTCGTAGTTTCCCTTCTGGTTCTTCTATCATATGTGCTATGTTATTCTGGCTTTTGTCAACATGTTTTGTATCAGGTCTTGGGTCGGCACAGATATCAGCTATCATGGTCATTTGCTTTTTATCAGGTCTTGTCTCGACAAGTTTATCAAGCCTTTTTTTTTGTTCAATTTTGCATATGGTTATCAGGGCAGCAATCATGGCCACAGTTCTCATATGCCTTGTACTCTTGTTTACCATCTTGGCCAGTATTTTTGTATGTACGTATTCTGGGAATTATGTATTTGGTCATCTCAATCCGGGAATTGGGTTATCTGGTTATCTGGTCATCTAGTTATTTGGTCTCATGTTCTCTGGGTCAGGGTTGTTGGATGGCTTTGACCTCCTATGAGGTCTTGACCTCCATGTAAATATTGTCTCTTTGTTAATAGAATTATCCTTTACTTAGAAAAAAAAAAATTATATACAATAACATCATATTACATCTCTTAAAGTAGGAAAATATTCTATATATAAACGCAAGAAAACAATCTAGTAAAATTTAATTCTTAAAAATCTCTCCTCAACCTCTGTCTTTATATATTGTCTATTACTCAAAACTTGTATCACAGTCAAAGTTTATTAGAAATTGTCGTCATGTTTTTTTATATAATTGACCGGAGATTAGATTAGACTCTCCCTAATCAAATCATACAATAAATGTTCATGTTTAATAGTTTTTCTTTTCCCAACAAATTGGTCTTTGATATCCCTTCATATCTTCAACAAATTGGTCTTTGATATCCCTTCATATCTTCATGGGACTTGTCCCATGTCCAATGCATTTTTGACCAAGCAACCATAGTACGTGATGCATTTTTAGCAGTTTAGCTTGGGATAGGGTGAATTTTCATATTTTTTTTCTCAAATTGAAGTCCAATAAAAGGGATTTGTTATACTTGCTAATATAGTTGGTTGAATTGAACCAATTAGATTTTAAATAAATATATTTATATATAATAAAAAATAATAAAATTGAATTACTGATGTTAAATCATAATGCTAAACTATAAAAGAATTCACAGATTTTTTTTGGTCAAACACAACTAATAGTCAACAAAAAAAATTGAATGCTAGACATATATAATAAGCCTTTTCAATAATTACTAGCAATATAGCCCTCGTTCAAATGTGGTGGCTGGTTCATACAAATTCAAAGTTCAATAATTAAACTAAGCGCCACGAAACGCTAGCTATGTGGCCTTGTTCAATTAAACGTTTTGTTGTAAAGATGGAAAGAGACATGATTCGATCGTATTACATTTCATTGCTTGCTTTACATGTTTGATTGATATTTTGGAAACGATATAGTTACACTATATCCCATTTCAACATTATCATATATCAAATGTGAGAAATATATAAATAATAAGTTTTTTCAAATTATTTCATTTCAGATATAGGTATCTTTATTTTAATTGCAAAATACAAAAATATTTTGAATTTTTTTTCAAAAAAATAAAACCTGTACAGACTTATCTTAAGTATGGTCATGTGATATCCCCAGCGAATGTAAATATTTAATTTTCTGCAAATTAAACAAACTGATTACTATTTTTTTTAACAAGATCGGCTAGTGGATATATTACCAAAAGTTGAGGTCGAGCAAGCTCCTATTACAATCAACTATAGCATAAGTGGAAACTAAGCCGTGAGAATGTGCTCGGGATGTAGTCCCTTCTCCTGTGCTTATATTAAAATATTCATAGGTTTCTATAGCTATTCTTCAATACTGTCTAAGATATTGTCCTACTAGTAAACAAAATTTACATAACATTGATTCTCTGGTATTTTTTCATGGTTTGTAGACTGACTACTCCTCAGAGGGCTGATTTTTATTGTCTTGGATTCCATTTCGTTTGCTTCCTTCATTTTCCCCTTGGGCTTCTTGTCGTTCCTTCTGGTTGTTGTTCCTTCTGTTGTTGTGTTGTTCCTTCTGCTTGCTATTCCTTCTGTTGGCTAAGGTTGTTCCTTCTATTGTTGTGATGTTCCCTCTGCTTGTTGTTCCTTTTGTTGGATGTTCCTTCTGTTGTTGTGTTGTTCCTTCTATTCGCTAAGGATGTTCCTTCTGCTTGTTGTTCCTTCTATTGTTGTGCTTTTCCTTCCACTTGATGTGCCTTCTATTGTTGTGCTGTTCCTTCTGCCTGTTATTCCTTCTATTAGCTACGGTTGTTCTTCTGCTTGTTGTTCCTTATGTTATTGTGTTGTTTCTTCTGCTTGTTGTTCCTTCTGTTGTTGTGATGTTCCTTCTGCTTGATGTTCCTTCTATTGTTGTGTTATTCCTTCTGCTTTCTATTCCTTCTGTTGGCTGTGGCTGCTTTCTATTCCTTCTGCTTGCTACTTGGTGTTCCTAAGTGTGACTGATTGGGAGGAGAGGTGCTGATGGGGGAGAGGGAAAGAAGTGGAGGTGGTCACTAGAGGGGGAGAGAGGTTCATGGCTGGAGGTTTGTGCAGCACAGATGGCTAGAAGCTTAACACCTCTCCAGAGAGCTCTGAAGTGAAGAACTCCTTTGTGTCTGGGTTTTATTTCTAAATTCCAAGTACAATGCTCAATCTCAAGGTTGAGGCCAATGAATGCAGATCTGCCTGCTATAGCTTGGTTAAGGTAGAGGGTGAAGTGAGTAGGGTCCTCTATTGAGGATAAGGTTTCCTCAAGGCAATAGATAGCCTTTATTTGCCAAAGAGTCTGCTTGCTTGTTTAAATCTCGCCGAATGTGGTAAGAGTCAACTCTGTTAAATTCTTTCAAAGTGTTTCGGATTCACTATAGGGTTTTGTTTAATGCAAGATTACAAAAATGATCTTCGGAGTTTAAAAGCTTAATCAGAAGCTCCAAGTCTCTAAAAATATGAATTATTTTATAACCTAGCCCCTTCGCAATCTGACAAGATTTTAAGAGACTACAACTCTCTACTTGATTGTTCGAGCTGGTGCCTAGACCCCAACTAAAGTTGGTTTCAATCGATCTACCTAGGGAAAGAATCAAACCCCCTGCACCTATAGTTCCTGGGTTCCCCTTGGACGCCACATCAAAGAAGATCGTGGCCTTTGAGGTCCCCTGCCACCACGTGTGAAAGTCACCTTCAGTGAGTCACAAGCACCAAGAAGGAGCATTCAACGGTTTGTTGACTGAATCATTCCTCTCTCTTGTCGAGTATGATCCCAGCCACGTAGAAGCTTCTGAAGGTAAAGAGGAGGCGATAGCTGATTTATCTGCAATTTCCAGCAAGAGGGCTTTTACTTTGGCCACCACTACCACTGAAGTTGGAAGCTTGTTGTTGAAAACACAGTCTTTTCTACCCAACCACACTTTCCACCAAAGGAATTTTTGGATAGCTTGCCAGATGTTGTTCCAGACTACGTTTTTAGCTTTTTTCTCAGGATTTTGGCATGACCAGGAGATGTAAAGAGAAACGACAAATGTCTGGGAGGGGAGGGGGGACACTAAGACCGTGAAGGACCAAATTCCAGACTGCTTGTGTGAAATCACAGTCAACCAGTAAGTGATCAGAGGTTTCAGCTACAGAGTTACATAAGAAGCATCTAAAGGGGCCATGAGCCCTCTTTTGTTCAGATTTTCACCTGTTAGTGACTTTCTATGCATGAGTAGCCATGTGAAGAAATTCATGTTTGGTAGGCTAAAGGGGTACCAAACTGATTTCCAGAGCTTAGGTGTGAGTGAAGGGGCATGAGAAGATTGTAAAGAGGAGAAACCTTGAGCTACTATGTAAATTCCTATTCTTCCCCACCCCCATTTATCTTTGGATGAGTGGTGGATAGGGGCGATGCCGGAGAGAGCTATATACAACAAGTTTTTTTGAGCGTGAAGAGGTTCTGGGACCCCTGGAAAATTCCATCCTGCCCAATTGCCTTTGTTGTCCCAAGAGAAAATGTCTCCAAGCCGAAGAAGTCCTTTATTCACTAGCCAAATCTTTAACTCGTTGCAGGAATTTAGAGAGGCCAAAGGGGGATTCTCTTGAATTGTATCCTCCCATAGTAAGGTTCTCTGACCATTTCCCCGGATTTTGTATAAATTATGCTGTAAGTGATCGATGCATCTTCTACTTAAATTCCAAATCGTTGTTCCTGTTAGAGTAGATGTTATTGTAAGGTTTCTCAAGCAGCCTCCCTTTTGGTATTTCATCGAGAGGATCTTACTGACAAGGTGCTTTTTGTCTGCATACAGTTGCCATATGATTTTTCCACCAAGAGCCAAATTTGCTAGACCTGGATCCTAAAGCTGTAACCCACCTTCCTGGAGTGGTCTTTTAAGGATATCCCATCTTACCAGATGTAACTTGTTCTGGTTGCCCTTACCCATGTTCCATATAAAATCCCAAAGGAGCTTGGAGATATGTTCCGTGATAGACTTGGGCGCTAGCAGGAGGGAAGACTGGAAGATGGGGAGGGCAGAGAGGACTGCCTTTATCAGAACTAGCTTCCCAGCCTTTGTTAGCCATTGGCCTTCCTAATATGCTAATTTTTCTTTTATCTTGCTAACTACTTCGATCCAGAGGGAGGGAGGGCTTGGTCCCAAGGTTAAGGGAAGGCCTAGGTATTTGATCTTTTCCCATTTTTCATGCCAAGGGAATCCCAAGGAGCAAGTGATTTGATGGATAGTTGGATGATCTACATTCCAACCGTAGACAACTCTTTTTCTTTTGTTGATCAAGGCTCCTGTAATTAAGCAGAGGTTTTGAAGAATTTCATTGAAATCCCTTGCTATCTTAATCGAGGCCCCTCCCAAGAGGAGAGAGTCATCCACAAAGAGGGCACGATTTATAAGGTCCACACCTCTTGTTGCCTTAATGCTTGGGATAGAGCCTACTTCTCTTTCAACTGTTAGCTTTTTGCTTAGGGATTCTGCCAACATGATATAAAGGAAGGGTGATAATGGGCACCCTTGGTGGAGCCATCTTGTAGCTTGGAAGAAATTAGTAGGTCTGCCATTGACCAGGGGTGCTATCCAAGGTCAATATGTGCAGGCTTTTATCAAGTTGACAAACTCAACACTAAAACCAAAAGAGAGAAGGATTTTATAGAGGAATGAGAGTTTAACCTGGTCAAAAACATTTGACAGATCCAACTTTATTAGTATGCCTTTTTCCTTCCCAATATGGATAGAGTGGAAGGCTTCTTGAACTTGGATCACATTATTTATGAGGTGCCTTCCTTTAATAAAACCGCCCTGAAGAGGGGAGATCAGATTCCCTAACAGAGGCTTGAGTCTATTGGCTAAGAGTTTGGCGAGAATCTTGTATGAGGCATTGCAAAGTGAGATAGGCTGGAACCTGTCGAAAGTCTCTGGGTTAACTTCTTTCGGGATTAAAGCAAGGAAGGTGGAGTTGGTGCACCCTCCCTCTTTGGCTTTCTTTCGAAAGGCTTTTATCATTCGGAGGAGATCGAGTATTATTACATTATAGTAAACTCTATAAAAGTGGATGGTGAAGCCATCTGACCCAGGGGATTTATCCAGGTCCATTGACCATATGACTTCCACTATCTCTTTTTTAGTAAAGAGCTTCAATAACCTAGCATTTATATCTGTGGTGACAAGAGAAGGGATGTTTGACAAAAAGTTAGCAGCTAGATTGTCATCAGAAGAACCATCATCCTGAAACAGTTGCTGAAAATGAGATGTGGCAACCTGTTTTAAAAGAGGCTGTCCTTTGATGAGTTCCCCCTCCCTGGTGGATATTTCTGAGATGTGATCCCGAGAGAGACAAGCTCTGCATTGTCTGTGAAATAATGATGTGTTTCTATCTCCAACTTGTAGCCAGAGGCTATGAGACTTGAGGTGCCAATACTCCTCTTCTTGGTGAAAGGAGAGAAAAGAGTTGAATTGGGCGTTCTGTTCAATGAGCAGCTGAGCTTTGGTGGTTTTAGTTTCTTCCATGCCTAGCTAAATCTCGGCTAAACCCTGCATAATCTTTTGTCTATTGCTCATTTGAGTGGAGAGGGTTTTTTTTCCCAGGTTTTTAAGGCTCACTCAGTGTGCTTAAGTTTCTGCTCCCACACAAAGTTGGGGGATCCTTCAGCTGGTTGCGACTAAGCTTGAGCCACTATGTCCATAAAGCCCTCTCTCGCTACCCAAAGACGATTGAATCTAAAGGGAATAGGGCCTAAGTCTTCCTCTTTTTCTAGTAGTAGTGAGATGGGGTTATGGTCAGATGTTATCTTGGGCAAAAATTTTGAAGAGATTAAATGCTTCCCCTCCATCAAAGAACTTTGGACTAGAAACTGGTCTAGATGAGCAACAATGTTGGCTTTACCAACTCTATTGTTGGTCCAGGTATAACAACGTTTCTTAGGTTAGAGGTCAAGGAGGTCCCAAGCAAGAATCAGAGTCTCCATCGAGACATGGAAGGGATCTCTACCCCAAACTCCACCTTTTTTCTCTTTTGAATCTAAAGGGATGTTAAGATCCCCCATGAGTATGATGTTTGGGGGAGTGTAGATTTCTAGGAAGTATGAGAGAGAGATCCAACATTCCTTCTTTTCAGGAAATAAAAGGGACGTAAATATTGAAGAGAGCCAAAGAGATCTTACTTGGAATGTTGAAGTTCTGTGTATATCTAGTGTTGGGTTGCGAAGGATCTTTTCAACTGAAATAAATCCTCTAACCATAAGGTTGCAAGACCCCCTTAAGAACCTCCCGCACTGGCCGCTTTTCCTGAGTTCTTATTCCACTTGATTCGACTCAAGGATAGAAGAGAATCCTCTTCTATCTTTGTCTCTTGGATCAGGAGGATATCTGAGGGTTCCATTCTTGATAGATCCTTTACTGCTTCAGCTTTCAATGGGTTCCCCAAACCCCTGTAATTCCAAGAGACAATCTACATTATTTACCAGGGAAGGAAGGAGTAGGCCATCCCTTTGTGGGTCGAGCCCTTGTGTTTTTGCCTAATGACATTTCTATTATGGACTGACTGCCCTACATCTTTAATCTCTCCGCCCCTTCTTCTCTGATCTCCTTATGAGACTTTGTTCCTGCCTTTTTAGTGGATCGCTCAAAAGAGTCTTCTTCAAAAGAACCAGGGTTGTCTATCAACTTTTTCTTTTTGATCATTTCTGCATAAGAAAGTGGGGATATGGTGCCTGCTAGAGAGCCATGGGTTTCCTGTGGGTTTGCGTTTTCACAAGGGATTTCTGAGTTGGCTACTCCAGCGTGTTCCTGAGATCCTGAGTTTATTTTTGCGTCTGCTATCTGTTCAATATATTGTTGCACCTCTCCCTCTTCAAGTTATAGTTGGTTTTGATCTTCTAGAGGGTTTTGAACAGCAAAAGGATTTGTTTAAGTGGTGGCATTTGATGTGGCTTGAACTTCAGGTAGTCTCTTCCCAGAAGAGGGTCCTCTGGTCTCTAAATTCCCTCCTTTCCCTTTCACTCCATTGTTCTACTTGCATGTGCCTGTTTTTCGGGCTTGTGTCCATTGTTCACCCTTCTCTTTTTCAGATTCTTCCTCAATTTTCTTCTTGTAGTTTCGAGCGAAATGGCCATTGCCATGACAGGTTCATCACTTGAAGGGGAGCTATTCATAATAAAGTTCTCGTATGTGAGACCAGCCAACTACGGTTAGCTTGATCACCTCAGGAAACCTTATCTCCAAGTCGACTTCAACACATATTCTGGCACACAAATATTGTTCTCTCCTTTCTGCCTTATCAATGTATTTGCCTAGTTTGTTCCCGATGGTTTCCATAGATATTGGGTTCCAGCAATAAAGAGGGAGGTGGTGTAACCTTACCCAGACAAGAACCACTGAAGGAATATCCTGGGAAGGATCAAAGTTTGGCTTCCATTTATTCAAATAGAGCCCTTGGGGGCCCATGAAATATGGATTGTTTCGGAAAATAAGGTCTCGATCTTCTACTGAGTCGAAGACAAAAATGTAATATCCTCTGCGTACTAGATGATTTCGGATTCCTTCAGAGACAAGGGTCCTCCAGTTTCGCTGGACCCATTCATCAATAGCTTTGGGAGAGGGCCAGAGACCCGTAAGTTTTCCAATGAGCCCACGTTCTTCTAGGTTCAGCGTAGTCTGGCACGGGCGATCCACAGGCAGTTCAACAGAGGGGATGGATTTGTCTTTCTTTACAAACTTTTGCTGATTTGGGTTTGCTTTCCTCTCGTTGCAGGAGGCTACTAGATGTTTGAAGGCATTGATCTCAAGGGAGAGGGGAGGACGCGGCCCCCTCCAATGTCCATATGGGCAGAGCTCGAATTTTTACCTGTTGGATCGTTTTAGGGTTTACCAACCAACTCTCTATCTGGTTTTTTTTTTTTTTTTTTAACACAGTCAAAACTAATTATATTTTAAGTTATAGAACTATATTGAATTAAATTTTGCAAAAATGAAATAGAAGTTACTTGTAAATATTGTTTTCACATGTTATATTAGTTAAGCTAACAGTTATATGTGCCTAACTAATTTTTCTTGAAAATTTATTCAAGAAAGATCAAGAGGATAGGGGTATCTGGAGGAGGAGGAGAGAATAAAAGAAAAGGAATTAAGAGAAAGAAAAATGGGAAATCTTGTGCTGAGATGTCGGGAAGACTTTTGTAGGTACATCTGGTTTGGACTAGATAGCTGAAGAAGTATGACATTGGTTTCTCAATAAAAGAAAACAAAATAGTTCCTGTACCCAAGAACAACATGGGGGGAGACTAGCTGGTGTGGTAGTCTCAAGGTTGGGGGGAAAAGCTGAAAGCGGTTTAAGGTCTGGTCACAGACTAAAACTGGAAGCTATCCAGATAAGTAACATTTCATGTTATATAAGTATATGCCTCATGTATGTTAATGCTTGATTGTTTACTAACAATTCTTCTAAGAATAGAATGGGTAATTTTGGTGTTTCTGTGTGGAAGAGTCCTTTCGCAAATTTATTTAATTAAGTTAAAAGAGGAACAAATAGAAGAATTCCTCGGACCATGAAAGGAACTATGATATCTAGCTCTTAAAAGTCTTTACGTCTTACAGTAGTTTAGTTAAGCAAACAATTAGTTAAACATAACAAGACTGGAAAACTTATATGCCAAGAACTTCTACATAGGGTGAAGGAACTAGTATGCCCTTAAACCATATAACATAGAGGATAGATGAGTTATGATCAAAATAGCTCTATGACATTCGAACTCAGAAAAGAAGAAAATTTAGGAACTCAGACTTTCTGACATAACAATATTATATACATCAAAAAGAGCAAAATGAAGGAAATTTAGGACCTGTAATAAATAAATATAATCTTTATTCTCCCATGCATTTACCAGACTCATAACCTTGTGGAAAGCAAGTTTAATTGGTAGATTTATATCAACAATCATAGCTTCACCCTTAAAAGTTCAGGAATCGACTTTAACAACTGGAAAAATAGATTAATTGTATTCCATTAGCTATAGATTACACAAAAGCGACAAATAGAGTAAACACATTAATATTTCGAATAAAACTGTAATGTCCAAAGAGACAACCACATAGAAATGAAAGAGGAACCATCGAACAGAGTCAAGACCCAGCGTTAAACTATCAAACCGAGAGGCGGGAAACAGAGGTCGGCCAAGGTTTGGCCACCATAGAACTAATGCATAACTTAATTACAAAACTCAGTCACTTTAAAAAAAAACACAGTGGACTCTTAACATGAGAGAGGACCCATCTATGAATTTATACAGAGACAAATGTCTATGGCATCATCAATAGTTCGGTATACAAGATTCTTTTGTTTCCTTAAAAGCCAAAAACCCCAACTTAAAACCCTTAAAAATTCCAATGGACTAATTCAAATACTCGGTGGGTGGATTGGAACAACCGTCACTGCACCAAGTCGGTTGAACAGGGGTTTTTAAATTTGGTACCTCAACCAAAACATAACCATCAGTGACATCTTCCATAACTCATGAGCAGAGCAACACGAGAATAATCACTATTCTTTTAGTCAAAGGTAACCATGGTCATATAGGACGTTCACCACCCAGAAGGAAAGAAAATGCCTCAACATCGAAGGATAGGTCAGAAGATACATGTGCACAGGAGAGCCATTCTACAGAGCGCAAAAGGTCTAACCCTAATAGGAAGAATGGTGAAGGCAATGGCACAACACCAGAGGCAAAGAACCCCGAAACCCACCACCACCGTCCGATCCTTCTCGACCTGCATAGCCCGTGGATGAGGAGCGACTCCTAAGAGCGATGACACAGCTGTACGACAGTCGAGGACTCCAGAGCGGTACCATCTTCAGGCAACTCCTATTTCCAACCCCATAGCCTCATTAATGCGGGGCTACATGCACAGGAGATAAGAGTTTATAACACGCGAGGTGGGTACTACGCCGTTTTTTTTCTATTATCTAAACGCGAGGCGGCTATCTCCTGCACATGTAGCCCCGCATTAATGAGGCTATGGGGTTGGAAATAGCATTTTCCCATCTTCATACCTAGGGCTGACACATTAGCCATCGGGCTATTCCAGTGTTAAATAATGATGAATGGCACATTAATGCCTGGACCAAAGATCCATAGAATTAAATAGTTGGATATCTGTGGATGTAACTAGACATGGGTCAAATTTATGAAGTCAAAACCAATAACTTAGTTAGAAACGCATCCAAATGTCTACTCCTTATAAATAGTGTGTGAGCCAAGATTTTATTTACATGTGAATTATTGGATAGTACACTATAGTGCATACCTTCTTAAATGTAAGAACTATAGCCTTGGTAAGATTCATAGTGTCGTGTTAAATTAATATGATATGTGAAAAAAAAAGGACAGTATAACATTGGTAGTTTTATAGTCCTCATGTATGTAAATATATGTTGGTAAAAACTCATTTTACTTTTATTTTTTTTATTATGAATGTTATTTGATTAGGGGTGTGTGATAGGCTGTGAGAGATCAAATTTTTCATGTATAATTTTTTTTAAAATGCAAAATACAATATGTTATTTTTCATTTTTAAATTGTATTTTTAAATGTAGAACATATATAAAACCAAATAAACATTTTAACCATAAAAATTATTTTTTAATAATATATACAGGTTGGGAAATTTAAAATAAAATAATCTCATAAATATGTGAATAGGTACCGTTCTCAGAATGACAGCGCGTTAGTCTTAGTGCATACTTATTTTTTTTGGTATACGGTTTTTGTTTTTTTGGAGTACGGGATACAAATTACGTTATGAAACCAGTCTTATCAATTAAATATTTAAATATAGTAATAAATCAAAATAAACCTATTTTAATTTTAATATCTCTCGTATTAAAAAAATATTATTAAATTAGATTTATTTTATTATTATATAGAAATGTTTAGTTTATTATTGTGTAAAAGTAAAATCAGTTTAATTTATTATTATTATGGTATTAATGTAATGAATATATTTGTTTTGTTTATTATAATTTAGTTTTAGTTTATATATATAGACAATTCATTTATTTGTTGGATATTGGATAAATTACATTTTTTGTGTGTTTCGCGACATGGATTAACAATCTCTTGTGGATCTTTATTTCTGGCGATGTGATCGTTGTCTAACACTAGCAGGTTTTGGTTTAACGACAATCATGATTCCCAACAAGTGGTATCAAAGTATACGTCACGAGTTCAATACACACCCCGCTCACGTTGGGGGGGAGATTGTTGGACATTGGATAAACCAACAATCCTCGTGTGTTTCATATGATGGACAATCGCCTCTCGTGGATCCTTATCTCTAGCGATGCGATCTTTGTCTAACACCTGCGGGTCTCGATGCGATCACCAACACAGAGAATAAAAGGACAATCACCTTTGTAAAAGTTGGGGAGAGGATGACAACTCACATCAATCTGAGAACAAAAATTTGAGCAAATTAGATGAACAACTGTAAAGGAACATTGTATTTAAAGTACAGAAAGCAAAAGAAATGGACAATCAAACAAAAACCTATCAGAAAACCACACTTCTTCAGGAGACATTATTATCAAATGTCAAGATGGTTAGATTCTCAAACAACATCCACTACTAGGTACAGATATTTGTTTTATGGATATTGTTAATGGTGTAAAAATTTTGGACATAAAGCCATAAATCGCAGAGGTTACGTCAGAAGAATTTATTTGGGAAATTTTAAGATGAGAAAGAATGGATTCACAAACATTAATATAGAAAAAAATGAATTTTCTCCTCTCCTTGATATCACTGAATGTTTCTATTGTCACAGGTTTGGGCACAAGTCATATGAATGTGAGCTTAAAAACAATAGATTAACATATTAGAACATCTATAGAACAAATGGATGCATGCAATGGAGAAAGAAGGTAGAAGAAAAGAAACTCGATAAGTGTGACCTAGTTCTACATGCTCAAGATCAAAACAATAAATTGTATGTGGACAATGGTTGCTTTAGACATATGACAAGAGATAAAAGCATGTTTGTTTCCCTGAATGAAAATAAAACTAGAAATGTCACATTCGACAATGATGAAGCAGGAAGAATTAGAGGAAAGGGTATAGTGAGTCTGAACAACAGAAGAGGAAAGGCTTAGGATGTACTATTTGTGTATGGTTTAAAACATAACTTGTTAAGTGTACGTCAAATGTGTGATAAAGGTTGTGATGTTCTCTTTAGAGCTCAAGACTATGAAATCAGGTCAACATCTATAGGGAAGGTTCTGGCTAAGGGAGTTTGAACTAAGAATAATGTATATATATTGAAAGAAGAGATTGAAGAATGCTACATAAGAAAAAACGATGGATCCTGGCTATGGCATAGGAGATTGGGGCATCACAAATTTGAACACATCATCAAACTCAGCAAGAAGAAAGCAGTCAGAGATCTACCAACAATAAAGAACCCTTGAAACACTATCTGCAAGATGGGAAAAGAAACATGAACATCATTCAAAGTCAAAGATAAAGTATCAACTAGTAAGCCTTTGCAGCTACTTCATATGGATTTGTGCGGGCCTTCCATAACAGACTCACTGGGAGGAAAACAATATTTCATGCTGGATATCGATGACTATTCAAGATTGACCTAGGTGGCATTTCTCATAAATAAGTTAGAAGAATTTGAGAAATTTAAAACATTCAAGGCATTAGCAAAAAATCAACGGGGTGCAAGATAAAGTGCATAAAATTAGAAGAGGAGGTGAATTTACATCAGATGAGTTTGCAAACCCGTGTAATGAATTTGGGATAAAGAAACAATATACTATTGTAGACACACCACAATAGAATGGAGTTGCAGGGAGATAAAACAGGTCTGTTTAGCAAATAGGCAAAGCCATGATGCAAGAAAGAAACATTTCTCAAACCTATTGGGAAGAAGTAGCACATACAACGATACATATTCTCAATAAGTCACATCTTAAACCAAACTGTGATAAGACACCATATGAACTATGGCATGGGAAAACAACATCAATAAAACATTTTAAAGTTTTCGGGAGTAAATGTTATATCAAAAATAATAATGAAAAGCTAGGAAAGTTCGATGCTCGTTCTAATGAAGGAATATTTTTGGGATATTTGTAAAAAATTAAGGGATACAAATGTTATAATAAAATATTGCATAAGATTGTGGAATGCATAGATGTAAATATTGACGAAGAGCTACCCAGTAAGAGTAAGAGCAGAAATTTTATCAATCCTCTAGATCATCATCATCATATCAGTAAAGAAAATGAAGTACAATACAAATAATTAGAATATATAGAGACTCATTCAAAAGGAACATCAAGACACACTCAAAAGAATCACTGTGAAAATCAAATTATTGGAGATAAAAGTGAAGGATTACAAGCAAGGAGGCAACTAGAAAAAAATCTGAGAAAGTTCATATAGCCATGTTGTCACAGATAGATCCAAATAACTTTGATGAGTCAAGAAAAGATAAAATTTAGATGGATGAGCTATGAATGAGGAGTTAGTTCAAAGTGAGAATAACGAGACTTGGGAACTAACACCAATACTTGTCAGAAATAATGTCATTGGCACAAAATGTGTATTTAAAAATAAGACTAATGAACACAGTCAAGTTGTTAGAAACAAAGCGAGACTAGTGTGTGAGGGTTACTCACAAGTGGAAAGTCTTGATTATGAAGAGGCCTTCTCACTAGTCGCGAGACTGGAGGCAATCATAATGTTTTTGTACTTTGCATGCTACAATGATTTCAAGGTGTACCAAATGCATGTGAAGTCTACCTTCCTAAATGGTGATCTTGATGAAGAAGTATATATGGAACAACCTGAAGCTTTTTCATTATTAGATAAGCCTAAATATGTCTGTAGGTTAAACAAAGCACTATATGGTCTTCAACAAGCACCACGGGTGTGGTACTCTAGATTGGACAAGTACCTTGAAAAATAGGGTTTCAAGAGAGGAGGAGTTGGTAGTAATTTGTACATAAAGGCTGATGGATATGAATTACTGATTATAGTTGTGTATGTGGATGATATTATGTTTGGCAACAATAAATATCATCTAGTAGAATGTTTTTCTGAAGAGATGAAGATCTAGTTTGAAATGTCAATGATTGGAGAACTTACCTTCTACCTAGGGCTCCAAATCCTTCAAAGCCTTGCAGCATATTCATTTCTTAAGAGAAATACCTAGATATGCTGAAAAGTTTCCAAATGGAAGATTGTAAACCTATCTCAACACCCATGACTACTGGATGTAAGCTATGCAAAGATGATGAATCGCCTTATGTGGATCAAAAGATTTACACATCTATGATAGGAAGTCTATTATACTTAACGACTTCTCGACAAGATATAACATTTGCAGTCGGATTAGTAGAAATATATCAATCAACACCTAAACAAAGCCATTTGTTAGCAACGAAAAGGATATTCAGGTACTTGAAATGGACTATAGGCTATGGACTATGGTATATGAAAGGTAAGGACTTTACATTGACAACATACATAGGTGTGGATAGGGCCAGTTGTGTGGATGAAAGAAAAAGTATAATCGATGGTGCATTCTACTTAGGAGAGTCTTTGGTGTCATGTCTAAGAAAAAAAAAACATTAGTTTGCTTATCTACAACGGAATTTGAATACATAGCATAGCAGCTGCAGCATGTTGCACACAAGTGTTGTGGATGAAGTAGACACTTCAGGAATGAAGGTAAATTTTAGTGATCCTATCTCTGTCAAATGAAACAATACAAGTGAAATAAGCATTTCGAAAAATCCTGTGCTTCATTCAAAGACTAAACATATCCCTATAAAGTACCACTTTCTTAGAGAACAAATGGCTGAGAAAACAACGAAGATGGATTACATACCCACAAGAGAACAAATAGAAGACATATTTCCAAAGCCTCTTACTAAAGGACCATTTGAGTATTTCAGAAACAAGCTAGGGGATAATGCCTACAGTTTTTCCTCACTGATGTTACTTCAAGAAGGAGAGTCTAAAACTTGAAATTGAATGCACCATATAAGGGGGGAACTGCAGGGGCAAGAAGAAGTAAAGAAGAGGAATATGAAGCATATGATTTTTTCAATAATTTGAAGCCACTAAGAAGAAACAAGAACAAAGGCATCATAAAGTTATGAGATCAAGTCATTTTCTTCATGAGAAAGCGACATCAATCAAGTGCACCATTCAAAAGTTCAGTATTTAATGTAACGTTTTATAAAAAAATGTACACATGTATATATCCTGTATATAAGCATGTAAATAAATAAATAGACAAATCATGTTGACATCATTAGAATTTTGTCAAAAATCCTTCATTGTCTGATTCTTTATATGGAATACATTGATGTACATTATGATGATCCATGTATTAACTGAAAATTGATCTTTGAAAGCCTAAGATCCATTCAAACATACATATACATACATCCATAAGTAAAGAGACCACTATGGAAGTAAAATGGCTCTTAAATCCAAAGGACTTCAACTAATTAAGCTACAATGCTACATTCAAAGTTTGAGATATCTTCAAACATGTATTCTACCATAAAACCAAGAGGAGCAGATTTTATTTATCTTTGTAGCAAGTTTCCAAGAAGTCTTGATCACGTAGAATCATGAAATCAACATCTGAACCACACCATTTGCAACTGCACGTGAAGAAATCTAGCTGAATAAAATACCAAGAGAAAACTATCGCAAAGAATTATTTCATGCATAGAACCTTTTTATGGTTGGAAAGAACTCGTGCTGAAGAAAATTATGAACATGTCCCTACAACTAGAAAGGAAACATGTGACTACACTACATTTCAACATCTTAGTGCATCATTAGGATCTCTCTAAATCCTCAACACAAAGATTTGAATGATGTGAATCCTTGAAGAAGTTAAATTAATTTATCAACAAAAGACGAAATTCCTGAAGTGCTTCAACAACACAATTAAACAAAGTACATTTTTTTGTTCGAGTAATAAATTATCCACAATCTCATAGGAATTTGAGTGTGGAATCAATTCATAAGGAACTCATCATTGTTCTAAAACAAAACATTCATAATTAATAAATATTTTCTAAATAAGATAAAAAATCTTATGGGTAAAAGAAATTGCAGCCCACGCAGAGATCATTCTCCATTCTAAGGAATAAATTGGAGTTCATCAATCACATATCAAGCAACTACAGTCATTTGAAGAAAATAAGGCTTTGTAATATAAAATACCCTAGGAGAAAAATATTTCAAATAAACATATTGCATAATTCAATTTAGAAGATCAACATTCGAATCTATTGTATTACAGAATAAAAGGAAAATTGTGAAAATTCTTCTACAATTAGAAAGCCATGGGTGATTGAAACACCGTGCCTCACTCAATTGGAGCACTAAGGAGTTCAGGTAATATTAATGCTACACGATCAAAGTGAAATTATGGAGGATATTATTCAAAGCATCAACATCATCAACATCTGAGTTGAGGGAAAACAAATTCCTACATCTAAGTCGAGTAAATGAAGAGTCAATAGCATTACAAAAGAAGAAATGGAATTATATAAAGAGAGAATTCTCCATATCTAGACAAGAAACAAAAAATAAACCTCATACATCTCATAGAAAACAAATGAACACACATTTAAATCCATTATATTATCAAACCCATTCTCTGCAGTCATTGAGATGGAATATCTGGGCATTCAACTCTAAGAAAATATCGAGAACAATGTTGCATAAGAGGCTACTATTGCATGCCATTTAAAAGGGAATCACTAAGCATTGATCATTTGTCTGCAAAGGGGAAATATATATAAAAGTTCAAGACATCTGAGAAGGTAAGCATAAAAGAAAAAAAAATGGAATCCATCAAAGAGAACAAAGAGCTCAAAATGATTTCTATATATCATGGTAAGGTACAAATAGTGGCAAGGAAGGTAACACAAGGACAAAGAAGAGTAACGTTTAATTGCAATTATGAATGTCAAAAATTTGGCTGGAGTAGAAATGTGAGGGATAGAAAATACATAGTATTGAAAACTAATGGATTGGAGCAACATTAAAATTCTCTGAAATATCATGAATGCGGAGTGAAATGATTATGTACAACAAAATAATAATGTACAGTGAAATAATTATAAGCAACATTAATATATTACATGGCAGCGCTTTTATTGGAAAATAAGCTCGACGCTTCCACCAAGGTAATACCAATGCTAAAGTCTTGAGGTTGCTAGGGCACAAAACCCTAAAAGAAATGTGTGTGATTCTATCAATGCCTCACTACAAACTCGTGCTCCATAAAAGTGTATGATTCCTTGGAGAAGCATTAATGGTTATTATTGTTTAAATGACATTATTATCATTACCATATGTTGGATGGAATTATCAAGTGTTAATTGGCATTATTATTATCACTACAATGGCCTTATTGATGCACAATAGGTATTTAGAGAATATATATGTGCCAAGAAAGATGTAATATTCACCAATATTATTATCACTGCGTAACTTATTATTATCACTGCATAAGAGGATTGTTGCTACATTTATTAGTCCCTGCCATCTGGCATTCGGCAGGGACTATTGTAATCGATCCGGTGCGAGATAGCATTAGTTTCACGTTTTATCACTGTGTTATACGCTGCTTATTACAAAGTTTTCAAACGCTCGATTAACGCGCTGTGCCGGATAACCAAAGTTTTATTTCAAACTTAGCTTTTGCCATCTTATTTGGCCTCTTCCCGAGGCGGAAGAGGCCCGACCATAGATTAAATTGGGTTTACACGCCTGCTGTATTCTCGCTAACCGTCAACCGGTTGTTTTAATGTTAACATTAATTCGTGATCTCATAGATATACAGAAAATAAAACAAGTGCCATGGTTATGCATGGGGATACAAGTGGCAAACTAATATCGAAACTGTTCTGTTCATCTTCGTCCGTGGCCACAGCTATGAAGCCCATCCAGTTGGCGTGAGTACTCCACAGCTTCTGCACAGATCCTTGCGATGATACTTGCAGATAACAGGCCTGGGCAAACTCTCCGTATCTGATGATCTCCTTTCGCAGTATGCCGTCCATGGGATCAAGCAGCCCTTCCCAGTTGTTGGCGCCTTGGATTTCCTTCCATATGTCTTCCAGATTCCTCTTGGGCTTCGACGCCTTGGACATCTTTGGCTCCTTCTTCTCTTCGATGTCGACTGCGTGGAGCGTGGTCGTCAGTGACTCCATTCCCGCATTTCTGATGGGCAGCGCCCTTCTTTTCATGTCTGTCAGGTCACGATGCCAATGAGTCGGGTTCCTGAAACAATTGAGCGGATGGTGATGATGAGAAATTAGGAAAATTTGTATTGGGCTTATTGAAGGGGCGCAACGAGTTTAATTCCAGGCGTACCTTGGATTCTGCTCTCGCATGGCCTGGCAGGTCGTGAGGCCCTCAAATGTCTGGTTCGCGAAAACGTCGGTTGCGGGGCTTCGAACCTGCGACCTGTTGTATCGGATCCATGACAAACTGTAAGTTCTCAAATCCCCATTCCCTGCACAACAGAATTATCACATTGAATTTCAAATCCAAAAACCATAATCGAATCTTTACTACTATTTAATTGAAAATATAATGGGTCTTACCTGGAATCAGTACTGTTGGCACTGTTGGCCGAGCTGCTGTCCAGTTTATTCTGCAAGCAAAGCTTATTGGACATGGAAGGCCTTTGCTATAGCAAGGTCTCGTAGGCTGCGAAGGTTTTGGGAACGACGAACCAGATATTCCCGAAAGCAGGTCTGAATGATCACAGCAGCATCCTGGGGAGACAACTCCTTCTGCTTCCCCTTACAACTGAGTTGACCAGTTGTTGCAGCTCTCCTTTTGGCCAACACACCCTGCCATGTTACACACAAATAGTTGTCAGCAAAAGAAGACCAAGAACAAGTAATGTGTTTGACAACATTTTCAACATAAGTTTCATCTTTGTCTTGCCTGGATTTTCTTACACGCCTCATCATCATCTGAGTGGTTGCTGCTGCTACTGCTGCTCCCACCGCCTTCTTCAAGTGGAATGACGATCTTAGCATCTGAAGACTTGTTATCATTGATAACAGTATATTTTTCAACTCGAATGGTTTTGAACTCCCCCTGCCGCGCTCCAGGAATTGTTATTGTGATGGGATCGGTGACTTTATTCTTAGATTCTTCCCATTTGTATGAAATCTTGCCCTTCACACCATTATCCCCCTTCCATTTTTTCTTTAAGGACTTCTTCACAGTACATGCACATGGCAGTGGCTTTGCTTTTTCAGGTTTAGTTTCCTTCTTGGCCTTCAAATCCTTGAGCTTTTCCACACTCATCTCCATCGCTGTCATTCGATCAGCCAGGTCCTTCACGAATTCATCCCTGCGGAACTGAGCTTTCTCTACTATTATTTGAACAGCGAATGAATCCCCACGTCCTCCTGTGGTCTGTCGAAACCTGCGAATGGTTTTGTGAGAAGGAGTTGTCTCCATCTCCATTGCTATACGATCTGTGCAGGCAAAGGTGAAGGGCTCCTTCTCTATGGCCTTCTTCACATTCGAATTGAAATCGCAGAGCCATTTCTTTCTGATGGCAAAGAAATCATCCTCCAATGGAAAAGGATTCCACTCTAGGTCTAGGTCTGCAACCATCGATTTTTCAAATATGCGTTTGTGGGTTTCTTCAATCCAGGAAGAGGATGGACTTGAGTAGTAGTATTCCACCCAGCTACAGTGCCCGGGTTTCAGGTTTCAATCTCCCTGATCACAGCTGTTAACCTGATGCGACCTTAGGTGGCCTGCTGTATAGCTTGCATGTGTTATGCTAGGGAGATAGGTGTTAGGCACATGGCCGTCATGTAGGGCCCACAAGGTGGATAAAAGTTTCGACTTTCATTTTTATTTTTATTGACATCGGTTGATTTTCTTATTTTTATTTAAATTTGAAATTTGATGTTGCATTGTCGTTTCTTAGTTGAGAGCTGGTACAGTTGAGAGCTTACTTTTGTTGGCATGTTATGAATCTGTGAAGGGGCGGACAAGCGGAGGAGGATCCGGCCATAATATTGAGATACATGTAAGTATATTTTCTTGCTGTGAAAGTCATTTGGTATTTATTTGTTCTTCATCAAATCCTTGAGGGTCAAATTTGCCAGGTTGGGTTAAAATTCCTGTATTAAATTCTGTCATTTCGTTGATTATGTTTTGCTGCATGTTCGTTTGATGGGTTTCTGCTGCTGCGCCCATTCGGGTTAATTTCCAGCTTAAATTTGTATTGGGCTTATTGAATTTGGGTATTTTGAAAAGTCATTTTAGATTTTTACCTGTTTTCATTGTAGTCTTTGCTTCCATGAATGCTGTAAATGCGTTTGACTGATAGGCTTATGATGATTTTGGAAATTGAGCAACTTGTTGAGCTATTTGTGCGTGGCTTTGGGGCAGAGGGGGAGTGGGGTGGTGTGAGTTTTCTATTGTCAAATTTGCTTGTTTTCAGGGTTTGCTAAGGGGGATTGTAAGAGGGATGATGACATAATACCTTCACTCTAATTGCAGCTGAATTTTGCTTCAGGTTTAATTTTAGGCCGCCCTGCACAGTTTTGGTGGGGGCGGATTCTTTTATGGAAACACGAAGCCGAAAGCGAGCGGAGGCCATAACGCAAAGGCCATCCTCTGCCCAGTCATCCAGGGCCAACAAACGAGCTCGTCTTCCCTCTGCGTTTGCATCTGCTGCCTCGATTCCACCGCGTTCTCGCTTGCCGATCAGGCCACTTTCTGGTTCTACTATAGCGAGCTTGCGCCCTGAATTGGCTAGCGTGGATTTGGAAATGGAGTCCTCTGGTTCAGCCTCAAAGAGAGAACATGATGACAAAGGGATTGAAAAGGCTAACGAGAGGGAAAGAGGAGGGGGAATTAGTAATAATGATTCTGATGAAGATCATGAAGATGAAGGTGTTAGCAGTCTTCAGCACAATATCACTACTGCAAGCAGTGCACTAGAGGGCCTTTTACGTAAACTGGGGGCCAGGCGAGATGATCTTTTGCCTGGGTCTATGCCCTTTTCACAGCAGAGCAGCAGATTAAGAAGAATTTTGTCAGGATTGAGGGCCGACGCTGAGATTGGTCGTCAACTGACGCTCTCAGCCAGCTTTGTGAAATTTTATCCATTTCCACTGAGGATTCTTTGAGCAGTTTCTCAGTGGATTCATTTGTGCCAGTGCTAGTAACATTACTTAACCACGAGAGCAGTCCAGAAATAATGCTTCTGGCTGCCAGAGCTTTAACTCATCTTTGCGATGTTCTTCCCCAGGCCTGTGTCTCGGTTGTGCATTATGGTGCTGTTCCTTCTTTCTGCGATCGGTTGCTGACCATTGAGTATATGGATTTGGCAGAGCAAGTATGTGCTATGTATTGCATATGTGTAAATTATTCATGCAATTTGAAAGAAATGCTTATTTCAGTTCTACCCAAAATGATTTCCCAGTTGTTTGACTGTTTTCACCAAAATCTATGAATCCCTGTGGTGCAGTCTTTAGAAGCACTTGAGAAGATATCTCATGAGCACCCCATTGCATGCCTTCGTGTTGGTGCTCTAATGGCAGTGCTATCTTATCTGGAATTTTTCTCCAGCAGTGTTCAGGTACAGTCGCAAAAGTTGTATTTTATTAGCTTTTGTTTATATAGGAAAATTTAATCATATGTTTGAGTCTGCTCTTGGAATGCACTAGAGGGTAGCATTGTCCACTGCTGCAAACATTTGCAAGAAGATTCTGTCTGATGCAGCAGAATTTGTAATTGATGCTGTGCCAATATTGACAAATCTTCTTCAATTTCATGACTCAAAGGTAATCTATTTTTTGCATATTCTCCTTTCATATTTAACGTAGGAGTGCGTTTATAAAGATGGCATAGCGTTAAATTTATATTTGTTTGTGTTCTGTGTTCAATTTTTATTGATCCTTTGAATGTTTACCTGGAAGTACATTTCCTCCTCTGGCCAATGATAAATATTTGTTACGCAGGTGGTCGAACATGCATGTATTTGTTTGACTCGGATTGTAGAATCTTTTGCCTCTTCTTCTGAGAAATTAGATGAACTCTGTAATCATGGCTTGGTTACACAAGCAGCAAGACTTATATCTGTCGGTACTTCTGGAAGTGGCCAGTCATCTCTTAGTACATCCACATATACGGTATCAACATAAGTGACTTATTTGTTAAAAAAATTGGAAGGTTCTGTTATAACTTATTGCATGGTCTCATATTATCAATTGGCTTGCAGGGTTTGATTAGGATTCTATCTAAATTTGCTAGTGGATCTGCTTTAGCTGCCAAGGCACTTCTTGATCTCAATATAAGCGGCATTGTTAGAGATATTCTCACTGGTTCTAGCCTGGTGCCAGGCATGTCAGGTTCCCTTGCTCTGGACAGACCCACTGATCAGGTACTTAAAATATTATCCTTCATCTGACTGTTATTCCTGCTGTGTTAAAAAGTTGAGACACATATTGACTATCCGATCTGAAACCACAAGTGAATAGATTTTGCTTGAATGGTACTAGACAAATAAAATAAAATAGACATTTATCTGTATTGGAGAGTCAGGGAGTTTCATTTAGAATATTCCCATTATTGTTTTTCAAATTCTATGTTATTTCGACTTTTTAACTTCATGTGAAGTTTGTTACCTGTCATAAAGGTCGGATTCACATCAAGGAAGTTCAGTTTGTTGCATGGCCTTGTTTCTCATGTGACTACAATGGGGCCTTTGATTTTGCTACATTCATCAAGCTGAATTTAGTCCATTGTAGTACAAGAAAAATACTGATGGGATTGTCCAGTGACTACAGTAGTTTTCCAGTTTTAAGGACTCTATGACACTTTTAAAGAATTATTATCGCATTAAACTTTATTTTAACTTTTCATATTTGTCAAGATAAATTTTCAGTACTTAAGGGTCTCTTTTGAGTTTCAGGTAATTTTTGAAACTTCTGAAAGAATAAGGTTGTTTTCAATTGTAACTCTTCATTTCTTTTATAATGGTGAACAAAACAAGGAGATATGGAAATTATGATCATGGGATTGCTCAATGTTCTTGTGTATCTTGTTGTATATTAATAGTAAATCCATAGATACCTGCATCCTGGTAGATTGCTCGAGCAAGCTGCAGCCTTTGCTTTTGTCCACCACTCAAATTGATGCCTCTTTCACCAATCTCTGTTTGATCCCCATGAGAAAACAATTCTAGGTCTTTCTTCAGAACACATGCTTCAAGTACACCTTCATACCTGGTTTTATTCATCTTGTTCCTGAATAAGATGTTATCTTCAATTTTCCCACTTTGAATCCATGGAGACTGTGGAACATAAGCTATGGTACCGCTGACCTTCACATTGCCTGCCCTGTTCAACCCTTCTCAGCTCTTGGAGCCTACGTAGATATATGGTTTCCCAAGCTGTTGGGCTGCAAAATACCATTGTCTCTAGGCCAATGACTCAATCATCTTTGCACCAAAGAAAACAGAGGCCAGCACATAGCCTTCATAGGAAAAATGCTCTGTTCCTCCCAAGTACTCTACGAACAAGTTTATCAGATATGGACATATATATGTTGCACAGCTAAATATGGCCGCAAACAAAGCATTGATTATCATTCCCTTCCAAACAGATGACAGAATGGCCTTTAGCATTGACGGGTTCTGTATATTTTTCTCGACCTTTTGGCAGCACCAGTTGGTTTCAAGTCCTCGATATGACTCTTCAGCAGTATCCTTGCCTGCAACATTTGGTACGTCATCAACCTCTAAAGTCTTCTTGTATCCCATGGCAAACAAGGGGTTGAGCCAATGGAATTTCATCAGGCTCCAAACATTGGCTCTGGAATATGGAGTCAACTGATTAATATGGCATATCTCATGTTGAGGATTAAATCTGGCAGATCTGTATGTACATCTGAATCCAATTCCTAGTAACTTGCCTTTTAGGCTTTTCTTTCTTATGGGGCTGTCATATTTGCTACAATCTCTGGTTGCTTTAGGCCTACTTAAATCATTTAGATGACTGTGTGGATGTACATATGATTTTCTAGCACAAAATTTGATTAAACTTTTATGGGTACAATTATCATTGTTTTTTTTTGTGTGATTAGATGAAAGAAAACATTGAAAGCTAGTCCCTGAGCAAGAGTTTTTTTTTAGCATGTGGCTAAGCTCCTGAATATGGTTGTGGGCAGTATTTACTTTCATCATCGATGGACAAGACAGTGAGATTGTGGGACATGCCAAGCAAGAGTTGTCTAAGAGTCTTTTCACACAATGACTATGGTAAGCTTACTTTTTTCTAGGTAAATATTTGTAACGTTGGTTTGATATGTGTTTAAATACACACTTCCATTTGCTGCCATAGTTTGAAGTGTGTTAGCTTCAAGATAGTTTGTATTGCTGGTATCTTACAAAGTTAACTAGGATGTCAATCACTGCCCATTTTCCAAAATACTTGATTTATATCAAGCATGAACACTTTTGGAGTATTCCTGACCGCCAAGTTGTTGACTGGACTGATCTGCATGAAATGGTTACTGCCGCATGCTACACCCCTGATGGCCAGGTCTGTTCACATTTTCCTCCATCTGTCCAGCAGAGTGCTGAAATTGAGTTTAGTACATTTTCAATTATGTGAGGAGGTTGTGGATGGACTTTGAATGTATTTTAATGTTACATTTTGGCTGTGGAATCAGGGAGCACTTGTTGGTACACATAAGGGAAGTTGCCACCTATATAATACATCAGGTATGCCATTTCTACAAAAGATTTAATACTATATTGGTTTCTCTGCAATTTAGTGGTTCATAGTCCTTCTTCCATGTAGGAAACATGTAGATGGCTAAGAAGGTTTATTTTTATAGAACTCTAGAGTCTAAAAAGAAGGTTTGTATTTTAGTACGACTTTAAAATTTTCTTTCAACATTAGCCTTCTCGTTTACTTACTCGTATTAGTAGCAGTTCTATGAAGAAATATTTCAATTTTTGCGACACATAACTGACATCTGATTCAAAAATGATATTGAGCGAAAGGGCTGGGTCTATCTAGTAATAAAAATTGTTCTTTACGATTCTCTTTTTTATAAATATATTCTTATAACAATATGGAGGGCTGTTGTTTGTTAACTTACCCTTGTATTCAGTTAGTGTATTTGATATAACAAATAGTTGTGTTTTATATTTAAATACTGCCTTGCACATGGATACATTTAACAACTGTTTCTATTTCACCCTTTTCAAATCATATTTTAACTCTTGAGCTACTGATGCAAGCTGCAGGGTAAAGGGACCATTGTAGGAAAAACAGGAAACACTCAATCCCATACTGAATTGTTCTTAATGATAGGTACTTCCCACTCTAGGTTGACAACAAACATTTTGTTTTTTTGAAATAATACATCTTATGTTATCCAGAAAGAAATATCATATGTATAAAAGGATAATAAAAATTAACTTACTACAAATAGATTTGCAACAAGGTCAGTATAAGTAGATGCAAAGCGACATTTTACATCTTTGACCAACAAGTACTCCGTGGATCTAGTTTTAGGCAGCTAGTTATTTGCAAGTCAACTTTTGAAATGAATAAACAGTACTTGTTTGACCCTAAAAAATAGACTTACATTGAAACTTCCTAATGGATTACAATTTCTGAAATGCTAGAAGCCATGGAGGTGACTGAATTTTATGAAGGCACTTCCTAGCAACCTGAATTATTGTAGTGGTTGAGAGGCCTATGACCTTAACTTTCTTCTGTTTTATTGTGCAGAGGGGGGCTGCACTCCTTGGATCTAGTTTAAGGCAGCTAGCTTTTAGCAATTCAACTTTTGAAATGAATAAACAATACCTGTTTAACCCTAAAAAAATAGACTTACATTGAACTGAGCTACTTAGGAAAAAATTACATTGCAGTTATGGCTAATGTTTTCTTTTTCTCTCGAATTATTCTAAGTGAGACCTTGTCCATTATAACTTCTTCTCCATCGCTCTCATTTTAAAGAAACAGGTTGGTTGCCCTTTTGAGGATTTCAAACCTATATCTTGTTGCAATACTATATATAAGATCTTAGCTAAGGTCATGGTTCCTTGTTTAGAGCCCATCCTTAAATCCTCCACTTTGTCCCAGGCAGATCGTCTATCTAAGAAGTGCTGGAGTAAACTATGTAAAGAAGCACTGGAGCTCTCAGCTGGTACTTTTAGTATATGCGAAATTGTTGATGGCACTTCCATGGAATCAACAGACATCAGGGTATAGAGTCTTCGGCAGAATCTTTCGTTTGCAATGTTGAAAACAGAAGAGATTTTCGTTCTTTGTGGCTATCAGTGGACAGCCAGATGGATTTTTGTTTTCGTTTCTGTTGTATTCCGATTTAGGCAAGGCAAACAGAAAATTTCTGCGAGACCATATTGAACTAAACCCATTGAATACACCAATCTCTACAGGTATGACAACCGTGTTGTGTGGAGTCCAGCTGGCAATTTGTTTGGTAAGAAGTTACATGTTGAAAGCTGTTGCACAAGCATTGTGTCTTTTCCAGCTTTACATTGTTTTTGCACATGCAGTTAAATTGATTTGTGTTACTTTTATTATCCCTTGATGTCAACAGGGGTTGCCTATTCAAAGCACATAGTGCATACTTACACCTATAATGGTGGTGGAGATGTACGACAGCACTTGGAGGTATTTGATCAATAATTTTACTTTTCTTTCCCAGAGTAATAGCATACGCATACTTAACATACGAGCTATACAGCTATGATAAAGACTAGGTTTCTGACAGTTTGTATCCCTAAGTTCAGCTGATGTACTCTGCCTTCGTTTTGTAATCTTGGCTCTTGTCTTCACAGACTCAAAGGGGCACCTAATTTCGCATTTACTACTGCCGCCACATCCATCATTCCATATGCCATTTGCTCCCGATGTCAGATCGATCACCTAATTGCACCGATCGCTCACTTAACGTAAGGTCTTCGTTTTATGCCCATCATTAAATACTGGCCTGCTCCAATCTGATCTTCAAGATTTCTGCACCTAGATATTGACATAGATTTCCTATCCGACCCAATCTACCACCAAGATTTCCCGACGTCAGATACATCACCTAATTTCGCATTTACTTCTGCCGCCACATACATCATTCCATATGCCATTTGCTCCCCATGTCATATCGACCACTTAATTGCACTGATTGCTCACTTAACATAAGCTTTTCGTTTTATGCCGACCATTAAATTCTGCCCTGCTCCATCCGAGCCTCAAGTATTTTAGCTCCATTCACACTTAAAACCACCTTACAAACACGTTGAACTTTTGTATAAATTGGCCTCTTCTGCACCTGGATATTCACATACACCTCCCCGCTTCACATAACATGGAATCCATTAGCATAAGCCAACTTACTGAACTCACAGCATTGTTTCTCTTAGCACTTATTCTCATGACTCTTCTGATTATTGACATCGTAAAAGTCGAAAGACAAAGAAAAAAGAAACCAAAAAAACAATAACATCTCTTTTGCATCATCTTACGCATTGTCTTATTTCCCCGCTTCCTTCTCTGTTACAGGTGTACGACGGATGCTTCAAATATGCATTCGGGTCCGCCATCGTGCTGCAACTCGCATTTTTATGCTTCTATCGTCTCTGCTCGACTGCGGCACTAATGTCCTAATTGTTAGCATTCGTGCTTGTCTTGTATTCTTCACATGTCTTATTTCCCCGCTTCCTTATCTGTTACAGGTGTACGACGGATGCTTCAAATATGCATTTGGGTCCGCCATGGTGCTGCAACTCGCATTTTTTATGCTTCTATCGTCTCTGCTCGACTGCGGCACTAATTTCCTAATTCTTAGCATTCGTGCTTGTCTTGTATTCTCATGTCACTATTTCTATTGCAGTTGTGTCATTTTGGGCTAGCAACATAAACTGGTGTATCTTGAATCGTGTTTATGTATTACTGAAACTTGTTCATGTGACTATATATATTGCAATTGTGTGATTTATGTATTACTGAAACTGGTGAACTAGTCTACTCTCTCTTTCTGAGAACTACTTCAAATCTGCGAGGAGTAACTTACTCCACTATATCTCCTGCTATAGCATGAAGAGTTTCTTACTGGGGAGAAATCTTGTAAATAGTGAAATTAGTTTCCTGTAGCTGTCCAGGGTAATGAATTGTCTTATTATGATTTCTAATTGTCAAATGTTAGCAAGTTTAAATTAAATTGAAACGAGCCTATTTGCAGGAATACATTTCTTCTGCCTTGCAAACATGCCTTTTTATCCTCAGATTGTCTTTTCTTTCCTGTTTAAAACTTCTGGTATACAGAAGCTGCATTTTGCTCTTAGCTCTTGCTAGCACTTCTTAAAGAAGCCTAAAGAAATGTTAGGCTTGAGATTTCCGGGAAGAAAACCTGGTTGAAAGCCAAGATGCTTATTTGCGTTCAAACATCAACTCTGAATCTCCTGATCTAGTTCGGAAACTGTCGGCATATAGTGCTGCTATACGAATTCAAAGGCGGCTAGATAGAACTATGTGCAGGGACTAGCTGCTTCGCAGCCATCCTTGTTTGAATATTATTTCCATGCAATAATTAACACGATATATGGATATGTTATTAGCACAACAATCATGAATACGTTGTAATATTCCAAGCATGTGGATATATGTAACAACATTATGGATATTCCAAGCATATGGATATACACAACAAAGTCATGGATATTCCAAGCATATGGATATACATAACAACATTATAATATTTCAAGAAATTAACGCAATAAATCTTGGTGTTAACACAATGTAGAAAATATTCATTTCTATTAATGCAATGGTATCAAAGAACCATTTATGGTTTAATGCAACATATGGTTTATATGGGCTAATATTAACACAAAAATTAATGGTGAATGCGTTCAATATTACAATACTAATATTGACGCAACAATATTAACGTTATTACATTCACCAATTACAATATTAACACAACAACCATGGATGTGTTATATATGGAGCAACAAAGTTATATATTAATGCAGCATATGGATTCATGGTATTAACGCAGAATGTGGATTAGTAGCATAACCATATTATAAAAGAAAATCATAACACAGCCTATGGTATTATGGTAGCATATTCCGAGCATTCATGCCTATGGATACGCAACGTATTATAACAAAGCGTTATATATGGAGCAACATATGGTATATACATTGATGGAGCATTGGCACAAAGCACTACCATAAAGCGTTGGAGCGTTGGCACAAAGCGTTGATGGCAGTGTTGATAAAAGGCGTTGGAACAAAGTGCTAATGGCATGAAAAAGGAGTGAGACCAAGCATTCATGAACGGAGCATGAGTTTGTGGCGAGGCATTGATAGAATCACACACATTTCTTTTTAGGGTTTTGTGCGATATTACATTGGTGGTAGCGTTGAGTTTATTTTTCAAAGAGTTAATGTTACAAACAAATTTTGGTAGTAGCCTTGAGTTGATTTTGGTAGCAGTATTACAAGGCAATATTGAGCTAACATTACAAGCAACGTGGTATTAATATTCAAGCAACTTTGTAACAAGCATACAAATCTATACAAAAATGAAAGCACATACAAATGCATAATATCTCCATATGGAAAACCTTCACCACATAACCATCTAGTGCAGGGTATAATGGAGTTATCACACTCATATTATTTATTTATAATTAGTTGTTTCTCTTTTCAAAAGTCTATCACACTCATGTGTGTTCAATATTATGGAGCAATGCATTCCTTATTAATTTATTAGAATGTAATGTATTATCTCTTTTGCCAAAAGTTATTGGAATGCAAGCAACATATTATTTCTTTTAATTATTATTTGAAGCAATATTATTCATACAATGGACAACAATGACATCCCTAGTGGAATTTGGAATTTGGGATTTCGACAAAGTGTGTGCAGCTTATTGACATATGGAATATGGAATTTCGACAAACTGTGTGCAACCTATTGACATATGGAATTTGGAATTTCGACAAAGTGGTATCATATTCACACAATGGAAATAATTCACACAATTTAAATGGAGCGGCTCTTGAAAGGAATGGTATTGGTATTTTAATGGAGTAGCATTGACAATAATACATTAAGCTTTGGCACATCTGAAGAAACATTGCCAGAATTAAATGATAAATGGACAAGCATTTAGGGTATTATTTGGAATAATGCACTATATTATTTATAGTGATCGGGCTACATCCATTAATATTTATACTATCTAAGCCCTAATAATACTTATTGATATTCATAGAAGGAGTGCTTTCATTAATTAAGGAATGTATTGAAAGGAATAATGGAGTGTATGGTGAACAATGAAGAACAATGTTGAGCCTTGTACCCTAACATTTGCAGATCTTAACAAAATCCATGAATTAGGGGTTTATATCTTTCAAAATTTTACTCCTTGAAGCAACACTTATAAAATTATTGGTAGTAGTTTTCAATTGTGAATTTGCAAGAAAAAATATTTTTAGTTTTCCTCTACCATTGATGTCAAAGGGGGAGGTCACAAATTTTTCTCTAAGGGCAGACATAATCATAATGTTGCCATCAATGACAAAGGGGGAGAATGTTGGTAATATTGGCATTGATGTCAGTAACCACATTGGTTATAATTCATGCTGAATATTGAATGTTGGATTGGTGAACTTGAATGAAAAATGATGAAAGTGATGTGAAGTGCAAAGGATTAAAACTAATTGTGAAGTGCAAAGGATGAGAGTTAAATCTGAAGTGCAAAAGTTGAATGAACATAGTTAAAATGGGATGTTACAAAAGAATGAATATATGTGTGTGTGTCTGTGTGTTTTACTAAACATTAAATGTAGACAATAAAAAATTTGGTTTGTCTATTGTAATCATTACTCATTGAGTTATGTTAATTTAGTTCCATTTTATATTACAAATCATTTTTTCAGAACTAAAAGTGAAGAGACAAGCTTGTCAGTGGTTTTTACAAGTCTAAGAGATAATGCTTCATTTCACATTCTTGCAAAGAATACAAACAACCAAGATGACTTGCTTATAAAATATACAATGTGGAACGGTAAAATAACTTTTTTTGAATATTTTTTTTTTTTTTTGATTGAGAGATTTCAGTCTCTTTCCATGTTGTAACTTGAAAAGGAACATGTTGTAGCTTGTGGAGGTAGGAGCCTCCTATGGGTTGTAGCCTGTAGAAAACTTGTGGGAGTTGGAGCTTCCTCTGAGGTAGGAGCCTCTTGTAGGTTGTAGCCTATTAAAATTTGATGCAATAAGGAGTAGCAACTTGCCTTCACGTCACTTTCAACCTAAAATTCATGGTTTTCTCCCTTCGAGGTTTCCAGTTATATTTGGTGTCTTCATGTGTTTATTCTTGAATGTTGTGTGGATGTTTTGAATCCTTGATAAATAAATCTGTAAATTTCTCTCTTTGACACCTACAAAATGAATTCAATAATAATTTAGCACAAACAAAACCAGTAGTTGCATAAGAAGAAAATTAAGTTGAGAATAAGCAAAGAATTTTGAATTACTGATTCACCCCCCTCTCAGTGATTCTCAATCACAAATATCACTATTATAATATATTAATATGAATGTATCTTAAGCATGGATCTAGCAAGCATCTAGAGGGATCAAATCTCTTGGAAGTGTTTAAATTGTATTTTTGAATGCATGAATGGATTAACATCTTGAAAATCCATTCGGGCTATTGGATTATGTAGCCTATAGTGGTTAAACTTGCAGTTCAAACAAATATTTGTTGGGCTTCACATAAATTTGACACAAAAATATAAGTTAAAAATGACCAAAATGTAGAATAGCAAGGTTAGTTGAAATGTTTTAACCAATTTATTTTTGTCAAGTGCTAGTCTTTTTTTCTTTTCATTAAACCATATTTATGTAATTAACATGAAAATATTTTACTTAAGATTGAATTGAAATATTTATTTTTGGTCTATTTATGGACCATGTTGTCCATATTAAAATGTATTTATATGATTAATATATTTTTAAATACACATCAATATTATTCAATTTTATATTTGAAATATTTTTAGTATGACCTAGATTAAATTTTATTATTATTATTGATATTTTTTAAATGCTACCTAAATTTTATATTAAAATTTGAATGAATTACATATTTCTTTCTTATTAAAATCTATTTTTTTTCTCTTTTTTCAATTACTTTTACTTTTTCTATTTGAGCATTGAAGTATTCTACTATAGTCAACATTAAAATATTTTCTTCTAACTCTCTTTCTTTATAAATATATATGTGAAATTGATATTGAAATATAAATATTTTTAAAATTAACAAGAATTATACATATTTTTTTTGAAAATACAAGATTTTTACTTTTAATTACCTTATCACTTTTATAGTTTATATAAATACAAATATTTCATTTATATTTGAAAGTAAAAATGAAATATTTTCATCACATTTATTTCATATTAAATTATAAGAAAATAAAATTATCTATATTTATAATACTTTTTATTAAAATTAACTCATTTATTAAAAAACAGTACATATCAACTCCATATTAAACATTAATAAAATCAAACACTCTCTTACTATACCAATCTGTAAAATAAACATATCAACCTAATAATAAATATATATTCATGTCAACCTAATAATCAATATATATTCATATCAACCTTTACGTTGTTGATGACAACTTGTCCATAATAATATATTTCGTACCGATCACATATCCTTATGTGTAATGTTTAGGCTATGATATTATATAGAACGACATGAAAGCTTTACTACAAATTATGCATGTGCGATGGGGTATTTTAGCGTCTCAACGAAATTGAATTACCTAACTTTAATTTATTTATATATATATATATTTATATATTGAAGTTTTTATGATTTTCTTAATTAAAAATATTATAGTTTATAATAATAATTTGATTTTATAATAAATATATTTTAATATTTATTTTAATTAAAATAATTTTAATTCATAATTTATAAAAGTTAAATGATTATTAATTTTTCATATTTAAATATATATTATGAAATATATTTTTTAAATAATCAGTTTCAAATTTTGTTGGACATTAAAGTATTCTTTCTGCTAGAGCCATATATAAAGTATTCTGTGACTTAAACATATTGTCGGGACATTAAATTGCTAAACTGTCATGCCCAAAATTGAAGAGCATCGTGTTCCTTGGAATTGCAAGAGCATAATACGGGGAGGGGGAAGATCTTATCAACCTGTGAAAAATTGAATGCATAACCCTAGTCAAGGAGCTTCCCATTTTTGCTATTGATATACTAATGCCACTCTGCATTAAAATCTAATGCCACTTGTTCTCATTGATCAGCGACGGGATCCGCTAGGGGCATACCTGATTTATACAGGGTTCTTGTCTTTGGGACTTCAAGATCGATGATTAATTAAATGCCTTTGATCCTTGCAATCAAACATTGTCTGCCAATCTGTAGACCATTGTTTGTGGGCAATCTTCATAGGGAGATTTGCTTCATTAATTCATTTAAATGGGGATTTAACACATCATTAATGTTGTATTAGTCATGGTATGGGTGAAATTTGGAAAGCCCCATTACCTAACTCTAAATTCCCTTGTTTCAACATTACACCTTTATTATCCATAGAGTCCGCCAATGTGTTCCCCAAATGGAAGAATTCAATTACGTCAAATTGCTCAAGCTGCATGATGATCCTTTACCAGATAGGAGGAGAAGATAAATTTTGATATCTCCTAGCTTTCCATATTTTTGAATGACTAACATTGAATCCCCATTTACTCTCAGTTGTGTATTTTTTTTAACGTTGCAATTTCAAGATTTTGACAAAGCTCAAGATATTCTTCTTCAATGTGTAACCCAATCTCCACGTATATTGAATCTCTCGTTGTTCATTGAGGCATAGAGTGACCTCTCTAGTTCTCACTGTCCCTTAATAATTTTAATATATTAATAATACATTTATCTACATATAATAACACATTAATAGTATGTTAAATTACATATTGAGATATTAAACTATAAATTAACATATTAATCTATATATTAACACTGCAATTATGATTTATTTGGTCAACTATAATCAACATGGACATCCTATTCATCCATGACCAATGATAGGCATTATGTTCTACATGCTTATAGTTAACCATAGACATCATGCCCAACATACTCATTTTCAACCTTGATCAACCATAGTCAATGTTTAAAAGGTTTCTTTAATAATAATAGTAATAATATTGATACTAATGTTTTTATAATTTTTCTCAATAATGAAACTATATTCAACCTTCGTCAAATGAACTCACCCATAATCAACCATAGTTTATGATCTGTTTCAGTTTGGGATCAGGAATAGTTTTAGTGAATAATTAAAGAAGGTCAAGGTTTAAACAACAACCTAGTTCATGGGTGGATCGCGTGCCATGTGTCCCCATTGACCCATAAAAAAAAATGTAGGGGCCCATACCCTATTGCAAATTAAAAAGGGGAGTGGGTGGGACGGGTTCGCATTGGGTGGTTTTGACCAAATGCCGATCATAAGATTGATAGTCATCGTCAATTGTAGACCCCACCCAGTTTGAAACCACCAGGGTGGGGGGGGGGTATACGTAAAATCACAAGTGGTTTCTCTGACATTCCTGACAATTTTCTCTAACTATAGACAGCGACCATGAAATGTGATCGCAGATGTGGGACCACAAGCCAACGAACAACTAACTGATAGGTGATAGTGCACAAAACTTACCAACTAGAAGCAAAAAAGTGGTAGGCAATGGTGGCCCAATGAGATGACATGGTGTTCCAAGTTGGTGATCAGTAGCATGTAGATTTGGCATTGACAGGTGGCCTATTGGGTCAATTCGGGTGACATGTAGGTCCACATAGGCATGGATGATGTCAGCATGATGGTGTGGCAATGGTCTCAAGGATCCCACTAGTGGGTCTATTTGGTAGCATTTTCCCATGTTAAATAATTTTGGCTTTCGGTGAAAAACAAACTAAAGTGCCCCAACCCTCGAACTAGTCAGGTCTTTTCATAATCAGGCCCTCACCCTAGTCAAGACCTTTGCGAGTTGGTCCTATTAAAAGAGTAAAAAGAAATGAAATCACCCAAACCCCAACTCCTGACTTGTGTGGGACCTAGTGCAAATAGACAAATCACAGATGGTGATTGGAGGATGGTGAAGTAGGTAGGGGCCTACAATTATAAGGGATTGGTTCCACTAGGAAAGTTGTGGCATGTTTATTTGGAGGGGCTTGTGGCCTCGTGTGAGTAGGTGCTTAGAAATATATGATGTAATCATATTTGGTGCCTTGATTATTATCATAATACAAAGCGATCTTTGCTGGTTTTTCTGAGGAAAGGGTTTTTACGTAAATCATTGTGTTCAAATGTATATGAGTGATGGTAACTCATGTGTTGTTTTATTGTATGAAATTAGAATTTTAAGTGCTCAACATAAAAGCAAGAAATTATTTCAATTACTTATTCACCCCCTCTCAGTTATTCCTAATTCCCAACAATGAACTCTTTTGCAATTATACATTTATTCTTGCACTTATGTGAAGTTTTGGTTCTAATATAGTTGATTTTTCTCCCATCAATTAGTATAATTTTGCATTATATTATCTTTTCTTTCAAAATTTATCTTGGATGGTAAATGATTGGTGTTTGTTGGCTTCTAGAAAATACTATTTGGTGTATTGAATGAATTTATATTTTACTAATTCTTACTTGAAAAAATAACTAACTGTGGTTTGTCTATTTAGGCAATTATTGGTAATTTATAATTCATCTATAATTCTTACTTTTAAAACAACTAACTCTGTTTTGTCTATTTAGGAAATTATTCGTCATTTATTATTCATCTATTTAATGCTATTCACCCACTAGGGTAATTTAGCATAAATTTTGTATTTTTCGCATTTGGATTAGAAATAATTGTATTTTACATTTTGTATTTAATTAACAAAAATTCAAATACCTAATAATAAATTTGAGGTCATAATCTAGTCGAGCCTCTCATTCTAAATGGTGTGAATTCTAATTAAAACTTCACATTGGAGAATATCCTTATTTGTTATAAGACATTCCAACCCTATCAACAAATTGTGATCTACCAAAAAAAAATCTAAAAATTAATATATATCTATATATATATATATATATATATATATATTGCATTATTTCTTAGGTCAATAAAACATTCCTAAACATAGTTCAATTATAGGTTCTAAAATATTCAAGAAATTTAATAGATACGAGTAAAGTCAAACAAGTGACTTTATTCGTATCCATCAATTTTCTAAATAGAACAAGGCCACATAGCTAGCGTTCCCTGCCGCTTAGTTTAATTATTGAATTTTGAAAGATATGAACCAAGTATTTGTGACATATATTTGGATATTTGAGCTCCAATTTAAAATGTATTTTTTCCTCATTGATTGTGTGTAAAAATAATGAAGACTTTTTCTTTTCTTTTCTTTTTTTATTCATATTATTTAATACTTACTGAAATCATTGGAGCCGGCGCATATTATTTCATGTTCTTCATCATTAATGAAAATTTATATATGCTTAGCATGTTCTCCCATGTGCAACTATATTATTTATTTGCAAATATAATTGGAAATTTGTATTTGATGATTTTTTGTTAAAAGAAGCACATCAATGTATTTTTTTAATACTATACTCATAATTGTTTTATAATTTGATGCTTATTGAAAAGTTACAAGCTAAAATTTACTTGAAATTTAATTAAAACAAATGTTATATGGTAGGCAACACCCTTAGCTTAGTTTAAATATAGCTAAATTAAAGTAAAAACATTGAATTCATGTTAGTGTTAAAATTTAGAATTTAGTCAATTTAGGTTTTACTAATGGCTTAGTCTAACTTATAGATGAAAAAGTCTTTTTCACCGGAATTCACCAAAATCTAGCAATACAATTTCAAGATTTGTTGTTTTTTAAAATACATTTTTGAATGCATAAATTGATTAAGCACCCTTAAAACCCCAAGGAACTCCAATTATGCATATTAAACAATTTAAACTCAAGTTTTTTTTTTAAATTGTAGGATTCTGATTAAAATTAACCGTCGTTGAAAAAAGTCATTTCGTTTATAAGGTAGAATAGGTCTTTACTAATTGGTAAATTGAGATATTTTGTTAATTGTAATGCTTCATTGTGACAGTGGAGAATCTAATCCTACTCAACCACAACAATAGTCTTATTAGTCCCTCACATAATATAAAAATATATTTCCATGGACATTTTCAATAGCTATAGTTGTTTTTTTAAAATATATTATTTTCTATACCTTATTAAATTGTTTTGCAAAATTAAATGATTATAAGAATATTGTAGTTAAAGAAAACAATTTTTTTATAAAAAGAAAGATAAAATTATAAATTTTTAATAGTTTAGTCTCTAAAACTTAACTATGTCATTGAAATTAGATTATTATTAATCCTCTAATTAAATTACTTGATTTTGTACTTATTATTATATTAGAATATAATTAATTTGTATTTATTATTATCTTAGTATTTAAAAATATAATTTAATTATTATTAACCATATTAAATTTATTTATATATTAAATAAAATTTGGATTTTACCTTCACCTGGTCAAGGATGGTGGTCCAAAGTTCGAACTCCCACTTGAATTCATGGATTATGTTAGCTCTCAAAACTTTAATTTTTAATAAAATTTTGGATTTTACCTTCCCCTACCCAAGGATGGTGGTGCAAGGTTCTACAAACTAGGTATGCGACTGTGAACATTTGTAGTAAGGTTTACATAATTGCCGGTATGGGAGATTGGGAAGCACATTCAAGGTTTAGATGGCATGAATTATTTTAGCCCAGTAATTTGCTCGATGGTTAACTAAAGCGGTTGAGAGAATAGAAATTTGTAAGCTCTATCTTTCTTTGTGAATTTGATGGACAATTAATGTTTGTAATTGTAACATATCTCTCTCAATACAAATATTTTTTGAATGACAAGTGAAATTCTATAATTTATCTTTGTTTTGTTTCACTATTGAGTTCAGTGTTAATGAATACTACTAAAATATTACTGAGAAAACATAGATCCATCGAACTAATTGGTCCTTGCTCCATATCTCTCTTATTAATTTGATATCTAAGATTTTACGGTTGTACTCTACACATTATTTCTTTGTCACAGTGAGAGGCCTTCTCTAGTTATTGGAAGCCTTTGCTAGGCCTTTCATATCATTCCTGAAACGGTCGAAATCCTTGAAAAGAAGATATGTCTTTGCAATTTATAGCGTTCGATAGAACATTGACCACCTATTAATCTAGCATTGACTTTTAAAATTATGTGTCCATCCCAAATTTTAACATAAGATGGTAATATATTTTATTTATATAATAAAAATAAATTATTTTTATTTTAAACATGATTGGGCAATAAGGTTTGAGGTCTTATTGCGGAAAGTTTGATACGAAACCTTGCATAAATGAACTTTTATAAACTCTCCTCAATCATTCATTCAAGCCATGTTGAATGCATACCCAAATTTTTCTCTCATGTTGAATGCATATCAACTTTGGATTCATTTTTTCTCAGATGCATATACGAGAAGTTTATATCCCATAGTTTTTTCTATCCAAAGTTTACACCAAATTATCTTTTAAGTTTAATAGATTTCATGTATCGCTGGCACATGTTGGCACTCGACACTTCCCATGATTCTTGATGCCAGATATCGTCCATGCATCTTCACACTACTTTACCTTATATCACACTGCCTCTTCCTGCATCTCGCCTCCTCCTGCCGCTTGCGGGGAATTCCAGTGGTCGCACAGGCAAAGATAATTTTTCTTTACAACATTGTAACTACAGATGCCCTTGGATGCTTTACAGGATCTGCAGAAGTCAGAATCCTCAAGCAAAGAATAGTTGAGTTGAATTATAATCAGTGAAGAGTAGCATTGAGGCATGAGAGATTGATGGAGCCAATGGAGGAATAAGGGATCCCACAACAGGGCGAGGGACGTGGTAACTTTGTTTTCCTTACCAAATGAACCCAAGAATGAATGGCAGTGACCCAGCTAGAGAGGATTTCATCTCATTGTGGTGGTGTAGTAAATTCAAAACGGTGGAAGATGGAGGCGGTGAATGATTTGGCGAAGCGACCCAAGTTCGAATCGCATAAAAGTGCATCTACCACATGCTCTTAGTCTTTGTTTGTACTATAGGTATTTTCTTGTTTTGGTTAGAATCTGCTTTCAGTGTACCTTCTCGTATTCAAGTTTATTTTAACAGTGTATAGTACATAGCAAGACTTAGTGCATAAATTTTGTGTGCTATCTTAGCTCAATGGTACGTTGCAATATACACTTACTATGTATACTGTAATTAGAAGGCTCGTGAAACAATTTCGATAGCCAAAAGGGAATTTCCCTGCATGAGATGGGGTCACAGTGGTGCCAGAATCCTGTGGGAAATGGGAGGGCGGTGCAAGGCATATTGAACATGGGGAACCTCGTTTCGGTAGGACTGGAACACAATCTGGGTGCACTAATATTCCATTCCATGATATGACATTGAACATTCAATAATCACCTCTCATCGTATTGGAGTTAATACGGGCATGCCAGAGCACTTGAGAGTTGTTGGAAACGTGGATTCCCTTAAATAAATGTTGAATGCAATTATGCCATATTGCACAATTGCAATTATGCCATATTTAATATGGGCATTCCGGAGACTCTCCATGTCTTCTACCTCCATAATGACGTTATTCACTAGCAATAAAATCACAATTCATATGAAATATGCTAGTACAATTCACTGTGCTGCAAAGTACAGAAATATAATGATGGCAAAATAAGAGCCCAAGAAAATTACCCAATCAAAATTGAGAAAAAATAAATTAAAAAAATTAAAAAAATAAATTAAATTTTTTTCTAATGTTTACATTAGAAAACTTATTTTAATTTTTTAATCAAGTTAGATTTAATGTCAAAATCAATGCATTCTGAATGCATTATTACCCTGTTGTGACAGGGAATAACAAAGCCACAAGAAAAATTTCCACCATCAATATCACCATTGTGTTAGTCTCCACATTCCATGCTAACTTATGCACTTATGTCGTATGAGAGAGATCTTGTGAATACTTGTTGTTTAGGCATGATCCAATGACTTCCATCACCACTTGTGCCAATGTTAAGGCATTTACATCTCACTATGGAGGCCTTTTGAATCATGATCGAATGACTCTATCATTGTTGGGGATGTAAAATTCTGGGAAGCCATAAGTTCCAAGTCTTTAAATCTAACAGAGTTTAGAAAAAAACGAAAACCACAAAACATTGTTGTTCCTTGTGTCATCATTACTACTTACCGATATTTTAAAATAATGGAAATGTTAGATACAATTACTGCATTTTCTCTTCATCACCTGTTCCTAAAACATCTTGTGTACATTGTACGAGGTCAGGCTGATACGTGTCTGTCTGCATGGTAGAATTGAGTGTCCTCAATAAATGCGCTTCTTTGCTCTTTATTGCCTCTGGATCACTGTTTATGGTTCCTCCCGTTCAGGTATACATATTTTTGGCTGAGAGAAAACCATGCTCAGAAGGAATTGGTGAACATTCCATTCCAGGCTGAAAGAACCTGTAAGAGTTAATTTTATTTAGCAGCATCCGAAAAAAATCCAGTAAGCATTCATTTTATTTAACAGAAAAAAGAGACACGTGGCCTCTTCCATTGCAGGGTACTTATGAAATCTTTTTGGTTTTATATTCCATCCCTCTTTGGCTATGTGTTTGAACAAAAAAATGAAAGCGACACAAAGTATTTTGCATTGTGGGCAAGTAAGAATCTGGTAAGCCATAATTTTATTGAACAAAAAATTCAAAAGTGACTTACAGTATTTTGCATTGTGGGTTCGTTTATGAAGATTATTTTTTTTATATTGTATCTCTGTTGGCCATGTATTTGACTTTGAACACAAAAGAAGCTTCATAAATGAAACCACAAAATTCAAAAGAGATGCAGGGTCCCTTGCACTGTGGGTCATTTATGAAGCTTTTTTGTTTTATATTTCATCCCTCTTTGGCTATGTATTTGAACATAAAATTCAAAAGCGACACAGAGTCTTTTGCATTGTGGGTGAGCAAGAATCTGGTATGCATTCATTTTATTTAACAGAAAATTCAAAAGTGACGCAGAGTCTCTCGCATTGTGGGTTCATTTATGAAGCTTTTTGGTTTTATATTGCATCACTCTTGGCTATGTATTTGAATTTGAATAGAAAATTCAAAAGAAACGCAAGGTCTCTTGCATTCTGGGTCATTTATGAAGTTTTTTTATTTTACATTATTTCCCTCTTGGCTATGTATTTGAACAAAAAGTTCAAAAGCAACGCAGAGTCTCTTGCATTGTGGCTAATTTAAGAAGCTTTTTTTTGTTTTACATTGCATCCCTTTTGGCTAGGTATTTCTACTGAAAATTCAAAAGCGACGCAGAGTCTCTTGCACATAATATTTTCAGATTTGAAAACACTTCCCAAGGCATCTTAGGAACTCTTTGATAATGGCAGCTCGCAGATTTACATTGCATACCTTTTGGCTAGAAGCGACGTATAGTCTTTTGCATTGTGGGTAATTTATAAAGCTTTTCTGTTTTACATTGCATCACTTTTTGCTATGTATTTTAGCATAGTCTACTGTATTGGGGGTCATTTATGAAGCTTTTTTGTTTTACATTGCATCACTTTTGGCTATGTACTTTAACAAAAACTCAAAAGCGATGCAAAGTCTTTTGCATTGTCAGTCATTTATGAGCTTTTTTCTGTTTTACATTGTGTCCCTTTTGGCTATGTACTTTAATAGTATATTCAAAAGTGATGCAGAGTCTCCTTCACTGCTGGTTATTTATGAATCTTTTTTGTCGAGAGCAGCGCCAATAGTGCGAACAATGCTGAGACCATGCTAAGTGTAGTATATTCAAAAGCGACGCGGAGTCTCCTTCACTGTTGGTTATTTATGAATCTTTTTCGTCGGGAGCAGCACTGACACTAAGAATAGTGCTGAGACCATGCCGAGAGTTGTAGGTTTGTTTCTTCGGGGAACCTCGTTTCGGCAGGACTGGAACACAATCTGGGTGCACTAATATTCCATTCCATGATATGGCATTGAACATTCAATAATCACCTCTCACCGTATTGGAGTTAATACGGGCATGCCAGAGCGCTTGAGAGTTGTTGGAAACATGGATTCCCAGAAATAAATGTTGAATGCAATTATGCCATATTGTGCAGTTGCAATTATGCCATATTTAATACAGGCATGCCGGAGACTCTCCATGTCTTCTACCTCCACAACGACGTGATTGACTAGCAGGACAATCACAATTCATATGAAATCTTCCAGTATGATTCACTGTGCTGCAAAGTACAATATAATGATGGAAAAATAATAGCCCAAACAAATTACCCAAACAAAATTGAGAAAAAATAAATTAAAATAAAAAAATTAGTTTTTTTTGGTTTACATTAAAAAAATTATTTTAATTTTTTAATCAAATTAGATTTAATGTCAAAATCAATGCATTATGAATACATTATTACCCTTCTGCGATAGGAAATAATAATATAATAAATAGATAATAAAGAAAAAAATAGCTAAAGTATAGCCTTACCCTAATCACTTATCCCACCCTATCACATCCATTCACAAGATGGGCAATTGTCCATTATTTAATTTGACTAGGGAAACAAGGTCCTTCAAGATCTTTAAACCCCTAATTAAAACCTTGCAAACATATCAAGTCTCCGTTATGTTTAGATGTTATGTTTCCAAGCGTCCTATGGTGCACAAGTGTACAATGAGATCATGAAGGTTTTTCCTAATTTTAATGAAAATGTATTTGATATTATATTAATTGTGGTATAATTAGTGTGACTATATAAACTAACAGGTTAATAAAAATCAACCAATTTATTATACATTTTACATGGTTAATTTAAAAATAATTATAAAAATTAACTAAATTATAATTTTATTTAAAATTATTTATTATTAATAATATTTATAAAAGGATTTAATAAATGTGTTATATATATGAAATAAATGAATTTAAGACTTGTGGACATGACATTTTTTTTAATTAAATTAAAAAGTAAAAATAGCATAATTAACTTTGAGATAAATCTCAACCATATATTTTTATTTTGTGGATATTCTATAGAGGTTAAATCTCTACCATCCACATAATAATTATAAGTTGAGTGGATTTAATGACTAAACACACATGTTTTTTGTAAGAGGCAACAACTTCAAATTTAAAAAAAGAATGAATATGTGCATTTTGTAAAATTTAATAATCAAATACTTACACAAATATACCAATTTGATATTTGAGTTTTAGAACAATAAGATAATGAATTTTCATTAATTATTAATTATTATATAACTAGTTTTAATTAATTTGAAAAATATATATATTTTTATTAAAATTTATTTAAAAAAATCAATTTCATTCTTACAAATACAAATATTTTTCTTTGATTCTTTATCAAATTTATCAATATTTTAATTTTAATTTTTTTAATGTTAATTATGTCATTATTTAATTTTTTTTATCATGTATAAAATTCTTTATATTAAATATGGAAAACTACACTTTAAATTAATTTGATCGTTGGATAAATTTCAATTTATTGTTTTTATTATTATACAACATTAAATGAAATCACTTTTTCGTAATTATAAAACATGAAAATTTAAAAAATATTTAATATTTATTAATAAAAAAATTTATTTATTAAAGTAAATATAATTACAAGAAAAAAATAATTATAATTTTTACACGACAAAAAAAATGAAAATATTAAAATATACCATATAATCTTAACCCTAATATATATATATAGAAAAGGTTATGGATGACAACGATCATCTCATTTCTTCACCAAGTTTAAAACTGCAACTAAGTTTAAAGCATGTAGATCAAAAAAATGTTAATTCATTTTAACTTTAAATCTCATATATATATATAATATGATGATGATTAATATCTATTAAGATTGATATGGTATATTGAATTTTAAGTAAGAAATGGTTAATTGTGATTATTTAAAATTTTATTTTTGTGATCAAAATGGAGGGGAAGAAGCATTCCGACGTCACTGTAGTTTTGCTGACTGAACAAGTCAAGGAGGTTGGCTGTGGAGATTTTTTTTTTGTAAATGAGATTAATTTGAGTAAGGGCTGGAAAATCCAAGAGAAAGTGTTTTTCATCTTCAACTCTCTTAGTATCGCAAAGGAGGCATATTCTCTCGTCCCAAAGCATCTTGGGAATAGACCAACATCTGGTTTCACTCAGGGGATCATAAGAATTAGTTCTAATCCTTGCAATATTCATTTTCTTCTTAGCACTGGTTAAAGAAAAAAGGTAATTTTGATTAGCAAGCGTGGGGTTGATAACCTATTTATAATATCTTAAGTTTCTTTTCCCCTCTAACTACTTATCACTCCACAACTTATCTTTAAATGGAAGTAATGATGTTTTTAATATTATCCTTATTCTCCAAGATGATATCCTCCTTTATCTCCCAATGATCGAGTTAGGACTTGACCTCCTTATGCCACCCTCGCTTGAGTTGAAGGTAGTTTTGACTAGATTTATAAGAAATTTTTGGGAGTCTCGACTCTCTTGGCTTCCATGTTGTACAACTTATTCTTATACATCAAATACATAAACATATTCTTGCATTCAATGGGGGAAAGGCTAGCCTCAATTAAGAGAATAGGGTAGGGAGTATTACATTTAATCTTGAGGTTCTAGGTTATGAATTTCTTGGATCATTTCAATATTTCTCCATGACTCTCTGGATAGACTGTAGGCCCACACCTCACATCCATATAAAATAACAGGGGTGATGAGAGTCTCGAAGAGGAACTTTTTTTTACTCCAAACCCAAAGATTAGTCGTCTTACAATTGTTTTCAAGATCATAGTAAGCTTTCCAACCTCCTATAATCCTTTTCTCAATGCTATAGTTCCAGTTGAGCTAATGGTGGATGTCAATACCTAAATATTTGTAAGAAGAAACATTCTCTAAGTAATTATTATCATAAATGAAATTATCATAGGTGATATTTTTGGATTTAATAATCATAACTTTAGTCTTGTCAGTATTAACAGTCATACCCATCTTGGAACAATAATCATGGAGGTTTTTAAGCTTCTTATTGAGATTGTAGGGACTCCTAGAAAGAAGAATGATATCATCATCATAAAGGAGAAAAGTAATGACTATGCCAGCGAGCTTGGGTCCTTCAACTTGTCAATGTAAATGCAAAAAATGGTAGGGGAAAGAGGACACCCTTGCTTAATACTGATGTTTCATTTAATATCAGTAGACCAACCCTCGATGGTATTAAGCTTGGCAATAACATTACCATATAATCTCATAAGAGCAACCCTTAACTCAGAAGGAACCATTATCTCATCGAGGCTTTTCCATAACTTCTCTTGAGCCACTGTGTCAAAATATTTTCTAAAGTCAACAAAACAACAAAAGGGGTTAGTCTTATTGTTTCGAAAATCCTTGACAATGGTCCTAAGAGTGATAAGCTGGTCGATCGTAGAGTGATGCCTGCTAAAAATAGCTTACCCAGTGGCTCTTTTACCATGGATTTCAAGCCAAGTGCTATTCTTATTTTTGAGAATGAGCCCATACAACTTGGCTAAAATATGGCTAATCATGATAGTCCTATAGTTAGAGGGAACCTTTTTATCCAGACTTTTAAATATAGGCATGATAAGGCTTTGCATTCACAGCTAAGGGGAGCCTTGCTTAACTGGTACGTTGAGGAGATTGTGCAAGTGCGAGGTGAGGATGGACCTCCCAATTTTGAGAATTTCTGCTTGGTACCCTTTAATATCCCTAGATTTATGGTTAGAAATCTTGTTAACCCCTGATTCCACGTCATCCAAAGAAAATGTATTGCCCTCTACAGAATTTCTTTTAATGTAGCTCATGGTGTTAGGGGATTCATAAAGATTCCTAAGATAGACATCCCATTCCTTTAAGGGGATCTAATTATTATCTTTTGATTTATGGACAAGAATGTTATTCCAAAACTTTCTTGGCTCAACTTTAGAGAGGTTAAAGATATGATCTTTCCCCTTGTTTATATAGTCTCTTTTTTTCCTTTTGATAAGAGCTTTGCACACCTTTATTTTTTCATGCTTAATAGTTTCGTTGGGAGCATCTCTAATTGGTTTCCTAGCAAATTTACAACCATTGTCATACCATGTGTTGGAAGTCCTATTGTTCTTATTATATGACACCTCCTTAGAGAAGTTGTTAATGGTAGTGGAGAGAAAGTAGTAAAGTTGCAGTATATGTGATTAATGTCATCATTATATGTTAAGGAACCCATATTGCTCATTAAAAATTTAAAAACGATATCCGTTTTACTTTTTTCAAAATGCACATGTCTTGGAATCTCATCATTTTTATGTGTTTGGTTTGTGTACATATCAAGGTTAAGGGTTAAGGAGAGAGGTATATGGTCAGATTCAGGCTCATGGTCATTTAAGACGTCAAAATTAACAATACGGTGGAGAACCTGGGTATCAGATATCACATAGTCCACAACACTGACATTACGCCCATGAATACAAGTCATGTGGCCGAAGGAAGGCCACCTATTGATTCCATTACAGATAATCAGGTCTTAGGAACTACAGATATTAATTGGCTAAGTGCCAACAAATTCTCAGTAATGTCTTCGGAATTTATTCAGAATCTACTAGCCAGAACACAATCCTCATCAAGCCATAAGGGGTTAGGGTTAGAGGTATTACTTAATAGAGTGGCTTTGTTATTGGAAGTACGGGCATTAAAGTCCCCAAGCAAGAGAATGTTTCCCTCATTCCTTAGGTTGTGGATATCACGCTCTAAGTTAATGAAGGGACAATCCTTATTTAGGTTGTTCTTCTTATAGGAAGTAGAGTTGAAGGGAGAAAAGTAGCAAGTTGCAAGGAAGATTCTATTGGAATTAGAGTCATAGATGTCAATCCAAATGTACTAATTAAGGGGGTCAATATTATGAAGCCGCATGTGGGAAGCAATGTTATTTTTGATATAACAGGTTATACCACCAACCCCTCGGTGAGAATATATCTTGTTCCAGGTAGACCAAAGAGTGAACCCATCAATGTGGGGAACCCTAGATTCGTCATGCTCCCAAGTTTCGACTAAGAGAATAAGATTAGTATCACTTGGGATCAAACTTAACATAGGACATTTGCGCCACGAAATACCACAAAAATTTCAGAAGAGGATCCACAATGTTCTTAATTACTATTTATCACTTTTATTTTGGACTCTATCTCTAATAATAACTTTTCTATTTCTAATGATTTCCCATTTTCCTTCCTTTCTTGCCTCTTTTACCTTTTGGACCTCTTTCCTTAGTTCAACTTGGTCTTATGGAATAAGATCCTCATTTATAAAGATTCCTAGCCCTTTTAGACTTGGATATTTTCTAAGTATATCTAATTTGTGGTAATTGCAACTTACCTTAATGCAAATTAATTTATCCTTATGCTCATGAATATTTCAGACCCATTGTGCTTCCGTTAGATATGTTGTTTGAATTTGTGAGTGGGGTTTTAATTGTTATTTTACTATTGCTAATGTGTCCTCATATTCTTACTTTTTTATACTAGCAATGATAAGGTTCAGGGCTCTTTTGAGTAATTCATGATCAAATTTGATTAATTTTTTCATTTCTTCTTTTATGGGTTTGATATCAAGATGATTCATTGTGCTGCATAGAACTGAGTTATCGTCTAGTTTTTCTTGTAGAGCTTTAATCTCATCTCTCAAGGTGCAATTTTCTTCGGCCATTGATTATTTTTCATGTTCTAAATCTTGCATCATATCTTTCATTTTTGAATTTCAGTATTGAATGTTGTAATTTTATCTTCTAATGATTTGTAGTTATTGGTAAGCATTGTGGATAATTCAACTTTATGTTCTGTAAGCATTTTGGACAATTCTTATTTATATTTATTTTCTCTTTCTTCCCTTAATTGTTCTAAGGACTCAATGTGCTCATAGAGTCTCTAGTGTAATTTTTTTTTGTCTCCCTCTACTAAAGAAAGGCTTAGAAATATGGGGAGAAGTACTCATATTTTACCTAATATAATTTAATAAAACGAAGAGAGAAAGAATCTGATGCACATGGAAAGTTTGAGAATATCACGTGGCCTGAATGGTACGAAGCCACAAAAAGGCTCCTACTAGGATCAACAAAAAACTATAGAGATTAATGAAGATCCGAGTGAACGCATGTATATCCATCGTAGAAATCAAATACGAGAATGAACCATATGTGAGCCAATTTTTGTATGTCGTAGACACCTCAACAACCCAAAACCAGAGTGTTCAGGAATGTATATCCACTGCACAGATCCAATCAAATGAATTACAGGCCCGAAAGTGTATATGTCCACCACATAAATGTAATACACGACTGTTGAGATTATCCCTCATTAAAACTAACCGCAGAGATACTCCGGCCGCGAAGATAATAAAACTGCAAAGTTTATATCACCATGCCAGTTTAAATTCATATCACCACAAAGTTTAGATTCATCCGAGCTGTGCTAGAAGAAGATAATCCAATCACAGAGTTTATATTACCATGCGAGATATATCATAGATCGGAAACACACACACATAAGCTCCTATAATTGTATTTTTCCTTAATTTAATTGGGGTACCCTCACCTACTGGATTTCACAGGTTTCGGAAAATTCAAACATATAGGCAACTGTTTTCATGATAATCAAATAATTTTTGTCGTTTTAGGTTCAACAAATCCTAACATTAGAACAAGAAAAATGTCTTAGTATTAAAAAATTTAAATGTATTAGTATTAAAATGATGATGATGTTGTTGTTTAAATTCCACTGAGATATATGACCTTCAGAAAATAAGAGATTAATTGAGACTTTTAATATTTTGTTTTTGTGATCAAAGTGAAGGGAGATGAGTGTTCCTAGTTTATTATAGTTTTGCTAATTGAACAAGTCAAGAAGGTTGGTAGTGTGGCAAATTTTTTGGAAATGAGAACGGAAGTGAATAAAAGTTGGGTGCTCGATTCGAGAAAGTGTTTTTCATCTTCAACCCTATTAGTATCATACAATGAACAAATTATTTCATCCTAAGGTATTTTGGTAATAGACCAACACCTGGTTTCACTTTGAAGCTCATGGGAATTAATTTTTATATTTTCAATGTTCATTTTCTTGGCACTGATCAAGACAAAGAGATAAGTGTGGTTAGTGAGAGCGGGGTTGATCACCTCCTTATAATACCTAAGTTTCATTTTCCCTTCTAGCTCTTTCTCATTCCACAGTTTATCTTTAAATTTGGAAGTAAAAGTATTTATAATATTATATTTAGTCTCCAAGATTATCTCATCCTCTATCCCCCAAAAATCGAGCCAAGACTATGAATCCTTGTGCCAACTTAGCTTGAGCTAGAAGTGGGCATTTTGGTTACAGTTCAAAGAAATTTTGGGACCCTCTTGGTTTCCATGTTGTAAAGTTTCTTCTTATACATCAGATAGAAAAATATAGCCATGGTTTCGATGGGGGAAAGACTAGCTTCAGTCAAGAGCATAGGATAGGGAGCATCTCTAAGCTAGCTATCTATTTCCAAAGAAATAACATTTCCACGTTTTTAAGTTAGAAAATAACTGTTATTCAACACTTATTAGTAACTAGATCCATGTATTAAAGGATATATATATATATATATATATATATATAATGTACAAAATATTTTAATATTTTTGAAAATAATAAAATTGATTGCTTTAACTTATAGGTCATTGTGATGAGAGGCACTTTCCAACTCAATATGGTAGAGATGTTGCAATGTCTTGTTAAATATTTTGACTCCATCAAAATAAAACAAATAATAATAATAATAATAACAACAATAATAATAATAATAGATATATTTATTATGTCTGCTATGAGAGGATTGTGAGTTTGGAGTGGACACTTCACCCATCCTAAAAGAATAATTAGAAAAGAGTTCATAAAGATTATATAGGTGCAGAAGAAAGATAAGACCCTATTAAGGTTAGGGGATGACTCTTCAAAGAACATTAGAAATTCATAAGTCAAAAGGAACCATGGAGAAAATTTAAATTAAATTAAGAATAAATAATTAAATTTAAATAATAAAAATAGTAAAAGAGCATGACTTTAAAAATATTAATTAAATTGTTAGATAATTAATAAAGAATGAAGGATAGAGGCAGAGGATGAAAGTGATTAGGGAACAATAGATAAACAACGAATTAGGAATGAGTACGCTTAATAAGGAGTGACGGGGAAGGAGGACAAAAATAAATATGGCAGAGCTGAAAGGGGAAGATTAATATAAGAAACAAGAAGAAAAGAAGAAAAGAAATTAAACATGGTAAAAGTTTGGTGCCGGTAGGGAGGATTATAGATTAAGGCTATGAATGAGAGGTTTTCATGAGTGGCTTAACTTATAGTCATGTTTACGATTGAAGGAATTTGGAATAACTCTTACATTAGTATATAGGTAGGATTGAGTTCTTGGCTGTTGGAGTTTTGTTGAGAGATTTTCTCAACAATATTCTCCTGTTTGGAATCTATTAGATTTCATGAACACTATTTATATGACTTGTAATTTACCTTTGTAATTAAGAGATACAAATAAGTTTATGTGTATCATGATTGCTCCTCCAATTTTGTTCTTGTTATCAGAGTCGAGATGGGTTTGCTCCCTCAACGGAGGGCCCAGTGATATGAAGTAGTCATGAATTTATTTATTCTTTGTATAGATAGTGTAGGATAGTGGAATTATATTAATGTACAAGTGTGAGAGTCTCTTGTGTGCTTTGGTGTGAGATTTTATGCATAAGGCTCCATGTTATTTATTTTGCATAAGGCTCCACGTTATTTATTTTGCAGTTTGCAAGCCTTCTCAAACACCTCGCATGGTAGGAAAAGGCATCTGTATTGTGTGTGTCAACAAATCTAGCTCGAACAATGGAGAAGACCGGGAACATGTAGCCCGACGAGAGAGAACGTTATACTTCCATTTGATGATGGTTCTCTCTCTAATGTTCCATGTCAATGATACTTTGCAGGTCTCCTCTACGCCTCATTACACCCATATTCGCTACACGACATCTCAAATTACTTTTGGGGGATGGTTGAAAACCACAACACCAGTCTAAAACCACACGTAGGGTTTTCATTTTGGCTTGACCGTATCAGACGATGTCTATTGATCACCTAGATCATTGGTTTCCCTTCTTCTCATCTCCCAATGCATGCCATAGCCAGAGCTTGATATGAGATACATTGACTAGAAATTCCTGTTCTTGTTCCTGCATCGGTTGAAGCTCCTACAAATGTTCCTGCCAAAAATCCTACCACAGAAGTCGTGAAGGTTGAGGGCGAGGCGGTGAAAATATTAGATGCAGATGTAGCAACTTCTACTACTGAGGAAAGAAACCGAAAATTGGCTTCTTTGTTCAAGGAGGAGAGAAACTTTGTATACGATTTGAAGGAATCAGTTGTCTCATTGATCATGGTGCCGAAATTTGCATGGGGAACTCCAACAAATCTGAATTCAATTGTTTCTCAATCTCTTCATCCACCCTTGGAAAAATAATGGTGCCAATTCATTGAAAAACGTTGGACCAGTCTATTTGAAGTGTGCGAGATTCGACACGGAAAGGATATGAGAGCATTCTCTACATTTGAGACAACGATCACATTGTAGCATGATATTACAAACATCAATAAGTATAAAGCCAATATGGAGCAGGTCATTCTTGTTTATGCAAGGCGGCTTTCAGAGCCATAGGATTGGTACTCGACATCCATTGTATGCAAAGCTTGGAGCGATGTGCATGAATGGGTTCTTCGTTATAACTTTTTTTTAAGGAACACATCCATATAAACGAGGAGATTTGTGTTGAACAATGGATAGTTGGATATAATGGTTATCATGCCATTTGTGGGTTTCTTTGTCAAGCAATTTTACAATTATTTGTTAAGTTGGTTTGTAAAACTTATATATGGAAGACTAATTATTGAATAGATTAGCACAATTTAAATTAGTGGTTTTCTTCGTTCTTTGATGCTAAGAGAATGTATTGCTAAGTTAATTGTGTGAATATGTTATATACTAATGGATATTGTTGTGCTTTGAGATTTAAGAGCATCAAATACATTTTATGTTATGAGATCCATGTGTTTAGAAAGGTCAGTTGCATAATTGATTGCTTTATGTAGTCGAGTATCGAAATTGTCTTTCAAGAGATAGACAAGTGCCAATTATACAAAGTTCGTCAAAGATGGTCAGAGTTAGTTATGTGTTAAATGAGTTGAATGGGAAGCTCGAAGATTGTGGTGATGAAAAGAGCATTGTCTACGAGGAGACTTCAGAGTGAGGATAAGTGTCAAGGAAGACTAGTCATAGAAATGTGACATGTGAATTGTAATTTGTCCTTCTTGTATTACTCTCTATAATGATGTATTGTAATCAGTATAGGGGGTACTTGGAATAATTCTTACATTAGTATATAGGTAGGATTGGGTTGTTGGTTGATGGAGTTTTGTTGAAATATTTTCTCAACATTATTCTCCTTGTTTGGAATCCGTTGGATCTCATGAGCACTACTTATGTGACTTGTAATTTGACTTTGTAAGTAATAGATACAAATAGTTTTGTGTGCATCACAAGTTCTCCAATTTTCTTCGAAGAAATTTTTTACAATTTTCATATTATAGACTAGTAAGATTGTTCAAGATTTCCAAACTTTAAGGTAAACTTGCATCCTTAAAATTTTCCTTAATTATGATTATGGACTCTGCGAAGTCTACATGCTATTAAAAAAATATATAAGAAACTAGAAATTCTCCAACCAAATATGGTAGAGATGTTGTAATGTCATTTTTAACATTTTGACTTGCTCAAAATAAAATAAAACTTAAATTAAAAAAAATAAAATAGAAAGCATAAATTTAATAATTACACCAACCTAGATACATCTTAACTCCATCTATTGAGATGCAAAACTTTTTTAGTCTCTACTACTCATGTTAAAATCTAGCACAACCACATTTAATTGTGATTGATATATACAATAGACATATAAATAAATCTTTCACCATTAAATATAAACTCAAATCCTAAAAATGTTATGCAACTAAAATCCTAAGCCTAACTGAGAGAGTGTGAGATCACTAGTTTTATAAGATTTATAATAAAGAGAATTTAACATCGCTAGTTCTAAAAATACCCAACACAATAATGGTTTACAATTAAACAGATTTCGAATACATTAAAACATATTAAATAAAAATGATATTCATAGTATCTTCGACCAAAAATAGAGTATCAAACTTTTAATTTGAAGCGCAGGTACTGATAAATTACATTAATGCAGATGTATCAATTACATAATGCATATGTGTTTTTAGTCATAAAGTTACCTGCGATCATAAAGCCCTATTAATGAACAATAACATAATTTAATTGAATGTCCATCAAGAACTTCGCTATGGATGCGACAGATTGTATGTTATAGATAATCCATGAAATCATTTGTAACACTGCAATTGCTCGTATCGTGTACATGTTAAGCACACAAACACGTTTATAGGATTTCATATCGGCAACTTCTATTTCCACTTCTATAGCAAAGTTAATGCTGTCTGACATGCAAGGGGAATAGGAGTTGCCTTGCATTAACATGCCAAAGTCAACATTGAGGGAAATATAAATGCAAAGCAAATCTTATTCCCCTTGCATGTCAGATAGCATTAACGTTGCTATAGAGGTGGAAATAAGAGTTGCCATATCATATATAGAAACGTGATCTCATATCGGCAACTCCTATTTCCACCTCTATAGCAAAGTTAATGCTGTCTGACATGCCAAAGTCAACATTGAGGGAAATATAAATGCAAAGCAACTCTTATTCCCCTTGCATGTCAGATAGCATTAACGTTGCTATAGAGGTGGAAATAAGAGTTGCCATATCATATATAGGGTCTCACGTATCTAATGATTATGTAAATAATAACATTGAATGAAGAAAACTTATCATTTGTAGTCGGGGTGTAAATGTCCATCAAGAACTTCACTATGGATGTGACAGATTGTATATTATAGATAATCCATGAAATCATTTGTAACATTGCAATCGCACACATCATCTACATGTTAAACACACAAACACGGCTATAGGATCTCATATGAGGGTCTCATGTATCTAATGCTTATGCAGATAATAACATTGAATGAAGAAAACTTATCATTTGTAGTCGGGGTGTAAATGTCGGCAACTCCTATTTCCACCTCTATAGCAAAGTTAATGCTGTCTGACATGCAAGGGGAATAGGAGTTGCCTTGCATTAACATGCTAAAGTCAACTTTGAGGGAAATATAAATACAAAGCAACTCCTATTCCCCTTGCATGTCAGACAGCATTAACTTTGCTATAGAGGTGGAAATAGGAATTGCCGTAAATGTCCATCAAAAACTTCACTATAGATGTGAGAGATTGTATATTATAGATAATCCATGAAATCATTTGTAACATTGCAATCGCACACATCATGTACATGTTAAACACACAAACACGGCTATAAGATCTCATATAAGGGTCTCATGTATCTAATGCTTATGCAGATAATAACATTGAATGAAGAAAACTTACCATTTGTGATGGGGACCCAGCCCACGTGTCCCTCACTCCCAAACCTTACGTGGACTTGTGTGATTATTTCGTAATTGGATATTTGTTTGATTGTGCTTTTATGAATTAGGTGATATTTAATCACCCGCCTGTACTTCTCCGCCTCTCCACGCTCCACCTGTCCGTCTCGGGATTTGGCAAAACCCTAATTCTCACTTGGCCCTTTTCCCCGGCTAGTTCGCGCTCATTTGGTCATTTTCACTGTTATGTTTGCTCTCTGTGGCTCTGCTCTGGTATTCGGCTCTGTATATGGGTTTTGTGACTCTCTGCAATGTTCCGCTCTCTGTGGTTCTGCTCTGGTATTCGGCTCTGTCTATGGGTTTTGTTCAGAGGTTCGGCTCCGTCTCGGTGGGAAGCTCAAGGTTGCAACTCCGTCTCTGGTTTCAACCCATCATTCAACTTCGTCTGCTCAGGTAAGGGTTTCGTTTCATGCTGTATGCTCTTGTCCTCAACTCGAATTTCGCCTAACCCTTCACAGCTCCTCTGTGGTTAGGTTGTCACTGAGCTTCTGCGACTTATGGGTCTGGTTACAACTGGTAAGGTTCCACACCGTGGCTCTATACGGGTCTTTCCTCCCTCTGTTCCTTCTATTCGTCTTTCACTGAGCTATTTGTTGTTGCATGAGTTTAATTACATCCGCGACCCTAACAATATATGTCACGGTGGTTGCAGGTAACTGGTTCCGTGGCCTTGCAGGGGATTCGACCGCCTATCCTCCGGGTAGCTCTGTTTCTATTCCACCCTTTTCTGTGGCTTTTGGTCTGCACTGTATTTGCTTGCTATGGTTGTCTGTATACGTTAATGAGTCAAGTCTGTGTGAGGGTTCAACCCGCTTTTGTGATTCAGAGGGTTTCTGTGCTAATTTTCGGTTAATGCTCCGGTCCTTGGCTCTCTCGTCACTCGGTCATTCTATAGCAGTGCTAGGTAGTCTTATGAGTTCTCGCTTGCTTGGCCGTTGGCAATTTTATGACCGGCAAGATTTATACACAGCGAATGTAATAATTTTGGGGTTTCAGTGTCGTTGCTTACCTGTGGTTTGAGGACCGTGGTTTTCTTGCTTGATAGCCCGACTCCTTTCGTTCTTCACTTGACTTCGGCTTCGGCTGGTCGTGAGACGCTTGTAATTGGAATACCCTGTTACTGTGTCGACCTGCAATGTATTTTCATGAACAGAACTTGATGTATGTGTGCGTTTACCTCTCGGAGTAATGATACTTGGTTACAATACTACTTTGCAATGTGTGAATATAAACAGTAAATGAAAATAGATGAATGTGCGTGGATGCTGTGTGAAACTCTGTCACGGTTGTATTTGTATTAGATGTAATGAAAAGAATTCACTGTATATGCAAGATATATCTTCGAGGACATAAAATCACAATCTGTAAATTTATTTAGGATGCACTGAACAATATATGAAGGAAAAGAATTTGTATTCTGCTATTTCTCTTTTTTTCAATGTCACACTCCAGAACCTTTTACATGTATTTTTCCTGTCTTCTTATACAATAGTTCAGTAGTTAGGTAACTGTTAGTTAGTTCTAGATTACAGTTTACTTGACAGTTACTCCAGTTACGTGACTTGGCTATTGTTAGTTTGTCTGTTCCTTCTGTCTCGTAAAGGTTTGATGCTTTACAATGATTTATGGTCTTTTTGTCTAATTCTCTAATAATCTTAATTCAAAGCCTATAACTACAAGCCCTTAACAATTTTAGTTAGGACCTGTTATTACAATTGCAACAGAAACAAGTTAATAAGACACTTAAGCTAATAAACTAAATGCTGTAGTTTAATCCTTAAAGAACAAAATGATAATATAAAAAAAAAACTATGACAGTCTTGCTGTCCAACTGTTGAAATATTCACTTCTCCCAATCTTCTTCAGAAACCTGGTCTGCCTCTTCTCGGTCTGTGCCCTGTCGACCAGATGCTCCTGCATCAGGCTGCCGGGGTAAAAGAGAGTTCTCATGGCTCCGTTCCATGAGTTCTTCCACCGAGTAACCTGCCTTTCGGATCTGCATCTCGTCAAGCCAAGAACTGTCCTCCATTGGACGGTCCTTCCATTTAACGAGATAACGCAGATATTCCTTTCTGCGTGTCTTTTTGGCCACCTGCGTGCTGATGATTCCTTCTATCTCATGGGTCTTGACCGATGGTAACTGTTTCTTCCAAAGATTGTCCTCGAACTGGGTGTCCCGTTGTGGCTGTACCACTCGTTCTTCCTCTGCCTGGGCATGATATGGAAACAGGTCTGCCACATTAAATATGGGTGATATGCCTATATCAGGTGGCAGCTGAATTTCATATGCATTCGCTGAGAATTTTCGCAGAATTTTGCATGGGCCGATTTTTTTGAACTTCAGTTTGTTATACGTACCCTTAGGAAACCGCTCTCGGCGCAAATGTGCAAGGACTTCGTCCCCAATTTCAAAGTTTACCTCTCGCCGCCTTGTGTCTGCATGTTGCTTATATTTCTGCGTGCTGTCCTGTAGTCTCGTCTTGACCTTTTCATGCAGCTCACTCATTGCTTCTGCAAAATCTTCCCCGTCTGCACTCCTTCTTTCTAGCTGTCCCAAATCTCGTAATTCATGTACTCCTCGCAGATGCATACCATACAAGATTTGAAATGGGCTAAGACCGGTGCTCCTATTTGGCGAATCGTTATAAGCGAATTCTGCCTGGGCAAGAGCTCGGTCCCACAATCGTGAGTTCTCCCCCGTCAAGCTGCGTAATAAGTTGCCCAAACTCCTGTTTACCACCTCTGTCTGTCCATCAGTCTGCGGGTGATACGCAGAGCTGAAGTTTAATTGTGTGCCCAGCTTTTTCCACAGGGTGCGCCAAAAATGTCCTGTAAATTTCACATCCCTGTCTGAAACAATAGTTTTTGGTAAGCCATGTAGTCGAACTACTTCCGTAAAAAAAAGATGTGCCACGTTCGTGGCGTCGCTTGTCTTCCGGCAAGGAATGAAATGAGCCATCTTTGAAAACCTATCCACCACCACCATCACTGAATCATACCCCCTCTGTGTTCTAGGCAATCCTAGGACAAAATCAATGCTGACTGAATCCCACGGCCTGCTTGGAACAGGTAGGGGTGTATACAGCCCCGTGTTCTGGCTGTGTCCCTTCGCTAGTTGGCAGATTTTACACCTGGTTATATACCGCTGCACGTCTCGATTCATCCTTGGCCAGTAATAAAAATGCGCGAGCTGCTCCACTGTCTTATTGACGCCAAAATGTCCCGCTAGTCCGCCACTGTGTTTCTCTCTCACCAGATTTTCCCTCATCGAACAATCTGGAACACACAGCTGTCCCCCTCGAAACAACAATCCTTCCTGTAGATTGTAATCTAGCCATGGGCTTGTATTCCTCAATACGGGATTCTGGCATGCTTCAAAAGCTTCCTTGAAATCCGCGTCCATCTGGTATAAATCTTTCAAGTATTCAAATCCCATCACCTGTATGCCACTTTCCTGTAAGAGCAGGGCTCTTCTACTCAAAGCGTCCGCCACTTTGTTGGCTTGCCCACTTATGTGTTTCAACACAAAGGTGAAACTTTGTAGGTACTCCACCCACTTGGCATGTTTATGGTTCAGTTTGTGCTGCTGAGTTATGTACTGCAAAGCAGAATTATCAGAGAACAAAACGAACTCATTTCCCAGTAAGTAGTGCCTCCAATGTTTCAAGGCTTGAACCACTGCATAAAATTCCTTATCATATGACGAATACTTCTGCCGACTCTCATTCAGCTTCTCACTAAAGAATGCCACTGGTCTGTCCTCTTGACTGAGTACAGCGCCAATAGCTGTCCCGCTGGCATCACATCGAACCTGAAAAGGTTTGCTGAAATCGGGCAGTCTCAAGATTGGCCTCTCTGTTATCTTACGCTTCAGGAGTTGGAAACTGTTTTCTGCCGCCTTAGTCCAGCAAAAAGGTTGGCTGGCCTTCTTGATGGTGTCCAACATGGGTGCGCAGATTTCACTAAAATTCCTGATAAACTTCCGGTAAAAACTTGCTAAACCGTGAAAACTACGTACCTCGAATAAACTTTTGGGTGACGGCCAACTCATGATCGCTTCAATCTTCTCTGGGTCCATCTTCAACTCATTCTCTGCTACCACGAATCCCAGATAAATCAACTCCTTCTGCAAGAAAGTGCATTTTTTTAAATTTACCAGCAGTTTGTTCTGCTGCAGCTTTTCGAACACCCTTCGGATATGCTGAAGGTGTTCTCTTTTCGTCCTGCTGAAAATCAAAATATCATCCAGATAGACTATTACAAATTTTCCTATAAACTCTTTTAACATCTCATTCATTAATCTCATAAAAGTGCTTGGAGCATTACTCAATCCAAATGGCATGACCAGCCATTCGTACAGTCCTTCGTTGGTCTTGAAGGCTGTCTTCCACTCATCTCCCTCTCTAATCCTGATCTGATGGTACCCACTTTTCAGATCTATCTTAGTAAAATACGCTGCCCCACTAAGACAGTCCATCATATCATCCATTCTAGGCAAGGGAAACCTGTATCGAATGGTGATCTTGTTTATGGCCCGCGAATCTGTGCACATTCGCCATTCTCCCCCCTTCTTGGGTGCAAGGACTGTAGGTACCGCACAGGGGCTTAAACTCTCTCTGATCAGTCCCTTGTCTAACAATTCCTGCACTTGTTTGCGTACCTCCTCGTTGTCCTTGGGGCTCATTCTGTACGCTGCCTTGTTCGGTAAACTTGATCCGGGTATAAAGTCAATATGGTGGCTGATGCTCCTCTTGGGAGGTAACTTATCAGGTAACTCCTCAGCCGCAATATCCTGGAATTCTTCTAACAGCTCCTGGATCTCCTTGGGCAATTCTGACCTTTCCACGCTCAGTAATACTGGCTTCATCCTCCTTACCACTGCAAAATTAATCTCATTTTCTTCAATCTGTTTTATATACTGCTTTCCTCCAAGTAATAATGCTTTTGTCCCGCTGGATTCAGCTGTATCTTCCTCCTTGATGGGTACAAGTGTATGTTTGACCCCATCCTTCGTAAATTTATAACAATTTGTTTTGCCATCGTGTGTCACCTTCCTGTCATACTGCCATGGCCTTCCGAGCAGTATGTGACACACGTCCATTGGCATGACATCACAGACCACTGTATCGTGGTACTTGCCAATGCGGAACTCCACCTCACATTGTTCATCGACCAACAACTGGTGGCCTTTCTGCAGCCACGACACCTTGTAAGGTGTGGGGTGCTTCAGCCGCTTCAACCCCAACTTTTCCACCATCTCCGTGGCTACCAAGTTGTCAGTACTCCCGCTGTCGATAATTACCTTACAGCACTTTCCATGTGATTTACAGACTGTCCGGAATAGTGCTTTCCTCTGGGTTGTTTCAGCCACTTCCTTGGTTGGCTTTATCAGTACTTTATTCAAAATTAAAGCTTCCCCCGTTTCTGCCATGTCTTCCACTTCCCGGGGTTGTGCTTCAGCTTCTTCAGGCTGTGCCATCAGCGTTCCCCTTTGACCAGCTTGTTCAGCTTCTGGACACTCAAAGGCTCTGTGCCCCCATTTGTGGCACCTGTAGCACTGGACATTCGCCCCTCTTCCGCGGCCATTCCCTCGTCCTCTCTGGTATGACCGACCTCCTCTGGTGCTATCTCCTTTTTCGGCTATCCCTGAAGCTTTTGAACTGCTGCTTTCTTCGCTGTTTGCAGCACTCTTACCTCTTCCGTAGGACTGTCCTCGTCCTCTGCTACTTCCTCTCCCTCTTCTGCTGTTCTGTTTTCTGTTAATCTTTTCCTCAGCCTTAACAGCGCTCTGAAAGGCTTCTTCAATATTCCGGGGAGAAAGAATACTAATTTCATCTAGTATCTCCATCCTCAATCCATTTACGTACCTTGCTGTCTTTTCTGGGTTATCATCAGTATAACCAGCACGTAAATTTACCCTGTAAAATTCTTCTGTATACTCCCTAACTGTCATCCCTTTTTGTCTTAGGCTCTGCACTCGCCGATATAATTCCACCTGGTAATCTTTCGGCAGAAATCTGCCCTTCAACTTCGCTATCATTCTGGACCATAGTCGTATCGGCGACTTGTTCATTTTCTTTCTGTCTGCTTGGACACTGTCCCACCATAATAGTGCGTGTCCCTTCAACTTAGTGGCAGCGAACTTAACCCTCTTATCCTCACTGACTTCTTCATTTTCAAAATATTTATCCAGTTCGCTTATCCAGTCCAACAGGACTTCCGCAGACAGACTGCCATCATAATTTGAGATTTCTGTTTTTGGTTTGCTGCTGGCCATCAAAACCTGTCGCAGCAACCTCAATTCTGGAGCTTCCTCATCAGACCCTTCTGCAGCAGTCATCACCTCCTCTTCACTGGTGTCTCCCAGTTCTGGGTCTCTTCGTCTACCCGCTTCTACTGCTTCCAAGCGAGCTGTAAGAACTCTAATTTGTTCTCGCAATCCTTCATCTGCTCCTCTACGTGCACCTCTTCCACGTCCTCGTCTTGGCACTTGTCCTTCTGCCATCTTCTCTTAACTAAAGAAAACTGCTCTGATACCAATTGATGGGGACCCAGCCCACGTGTCCCTCACTCCCAAACCTTACGTGGACTTGTGTGATTATTTCGTAATTGGATATTTGTTTGATTGTGCTTTTATGAATTAGGTGATATTTAATCACCCGCCTGTACTTCTCCGCCTCTCCACGCTCCACCTGTCCGTCTCGGGATTTGGCAAAACCCTAATTCTCACTTGGCCCTTTTCCCCGGCTAGTTCGCGCTCATTTGGTCATTTTCACTGTTATGTTTGCTCTCTGTGGCTCTGCTCTGGTATTCGGCTCTGTATATGGGTTTTGTTACTCTCTGCAATGTTCCGCTCTCTGTGGTTCTGCTCTGGTATTCGGCTCTGTCTATGGGTTTTGTTCAGAGGTTCGGCTCCGTCTCGGTGGGAAGCTCAAGGTTGCAACTCCGTCTCTGGTTTCAACCCATCATTCAACTTCGTCTGCTCAGGTAAGGGTTTCGTTTCATGCTGTATGCTCTTGTCCTCAACTCGAATTTCGCCTAACCCTTCACAGCTCCTCTGTGGTTAGGTTGTCACTGAGCTTCTGCGACTTATGGGTCTGGTTACAACTGGTAAGGTTCCACACCGTGGCTCTATACGGGTCTTTCCTCCCTCTGTTCTTTCTATTCGTCTTTCACTGAGCTATTTGCTGTTGCATGAGTTTAATTACATCCGCGACCCTAACAATATATGTCACGGTGGTTGCAGGTAACTGGTTCCGTGGCCTTGCAGGGGATTCGACCGCCTATCCTCCGGGTAGCTCTGTTTCTATTCCACCCTTTTCTGTGGCTTTTGGTCTGCACTGTATTTGCTTGCTATGGTTGTCTGTATACGTTAATGAGTCAAGTCTGTGTGAGGGTTCAACCCGCTTTTGTGATTCAGAGGGTTTCTGTGCTAATTTTCGGTTAATGCTCCGGTCCTTGGCTCTCTCGTCACTCGGTCATTCTATAGCAGTGCTAGGTAGTCTTATGAGTTCTCGCTTGCTTGGCCGTTGGCAATTTTATGACCGGCAAGATTTATACACAGCGAATGTAATAATTTTGGGGTTTCAGTGTCGTTGCTTACCTGTGGTTTGAGGACCGTGGTTTTCTTGCTTGATAGCCCGACTCCTTTCGTTCTTCACTTGACTTCGGCTTCGGCTGGTCGTGAGACGCTTGTAATTGGAATACCCTGTTACTGTGTCGACCTGCAATGTATTTTCATGAACAGAACTTGATGTATGTGTGCGTTTACCTCTCGGAGTAATGATACTTGGTTACAATACTACTTTGCAATGTGTGAATATAAACAATAAATGAAAATAGATGAATGTGCGTGGATGCTGTGTGAAACTCTGTCACGGTTGTATTTGTATTAGATGTAATGAAAAGAATTCACTGTATATGCAAGATATATCTTCGAGGACATAAAATCACAATCTGTAAATTTATTTAGGATGCACTGAACAATATATGAAGGAAAAGAATTTGTATTCTGCTATTTCTCTTTTTTTCAATGTCACACTCCATAACCTTTTACATGTATTTTTCCTGTCTTCTTATACAATAGTTCAGTAGTTAGGTAACTGTTAGTTAGTTCTAGATTACAGTTTACTTGACAGTTACTCCAGTTACGTGACTTGGCTATTGTTAGTTTGTCTGTTCCTTCTGTCTCGTAAAGGTTTGATGCTTTACAATGATTTATGGTCTTTTTGTCTAATTCTCTAATAATCTTAATTCAAAGCCTATAACTACAAGCCCTTAACAATTTTAGTTAGGACCTGTTATTACAATTGCAACAGAAACAAGCTAATAAGACACTTAAGCTAATAAACTAAATGCTGTAGTTTAATCCTTAAAGAACAAAATGATAATATAAAAAAAAAACTATGACAGTCTTGCTGTCCAACTGTTGAAATATTCACTTCTCCCAATCTTCTTCAGAAACCTGGTCTGCCTCTTCTCGGTCTGTGCCCTGTCGACCAGATGCTCCTGCATCAATTTGTAGTAGTGGTGTAAGGGGAATAACAAGGGCGAGCAATAGAAAATATGATATAGGGTATTGAATGCTTCAAGAGTACTATGACAAGACCTCCCTTTGTATGCAGCCTGACCATCACCATCCCATGCCATATGGGGATCCCCATCCCATTCGAAGTCAGCCAACAATGAATACCAAACACCATCCCATGCAAAGTCGGCCAGCAATGAATGCATCTCGGCCTAAAAATCCTTCACTCAATCTTATCTCAGGATGTGTCCCCTTATTCCACCACTGGCTCTCAGCTTCATTAAGCCATATAAGAACCCTTCCTGGTAGCATAAGGGAGTGTTGTTTTGTGTTTGCAGGGAGTTGAAATCTTTAGATTAAGGCAATAAACGAGCAATAGATAGCGGTTTCCATTCAGGTTGATGCATCCATTATTCCTCAGTCAGGCTTGCGAGCTCTCTTTTTTAGCTAGTTTCTCCCAAGAACACGCCATCAGCCAAAGCCTTCACTGCATCACGAATGCTTGCAACAGGATTTAGGAACAACCACAAAAATATACATATCAGTATATCTAATCGGGTATTTAATATTTGTTATAAAAATATCTATCAGCTTTACAGCGCAATATTTGCAGTTGTCATCCTTTCAAGGCTGTGAGATGGAACCTCTTTGTGTTTCAGTTTCTGAAGATGACTTTAGCATCAACGGGATTTTATTTTGAGGTCCGGGGACAGCGGATATTAAACAAGTAGCTAGTGACCTCAAGGCGAGCTACAATCCGCAGTTGCCAACATTTGTGTTTGCAGGGAGTTGCAATCGGCATATTAAGGTAATCAACCAGCAATAGATCCTATCGCAGTTGCCATCGTTTGCAATCCGTAGTTGCCATCATTTGTGTTTGCAGGGAGTTGAAATCCCAAGATTAAGGTAATCAACGACGCTTTTAAGTATTTTCAAGTAATTACTGTGTTGATTTTTGACCCTTACAAATTCAGTTTCTTGTAAAACACAGATTTCGTAAATTGAGATGACTGATACAGTTTTACAGGTTTGAGTTCCAAGAATATAGTTCCAGTAGAGTCTAGAGCATATAAATTTTGGGATTCTTTGCAACCATCTATAACTTCAAATCCTTAAACACTTGAAATTATATGTTTTAAAAAAAAAATCATTTTTGGAAAAAAAATGAGATTCTTTGAGATCGTCCATTGAAATCCTGAAACTATTTCATAAATTTTTTACTTTTGGTCAAATTTCTATACTTGGATACTATATAATACATTTAACTTTTAAATCCTGAAACTGTACACACCATTTAATTAATAAAAACACAATGTTTTGTTTTTTTTATTTCTAAAGATGGAAGGACAATAAGACTCGTGAGAAGTTTGACAGAACGATATATGTTTGATTGATTGGTTGCAACCAATTCAATGGAGGGGTATTATGTCTAGATGATTGGTTGGAATCAATTTAGGGAGGATATTGTTGTGTTAATTGTAGATTTCATATATTTAACAGGCATTTAGTATGGAATAAAGTTAATTTACTCCATATTTACTGAATGTCATGTAAATATGCTATCGAATTTTATAATTGTTACTCAATGTTTTGTGTTATGTTTGTTGTTGACCTTTTTTTGAAGCTTTGTCTTGAAATACTAGGTAATACATCGGTAATAATGTTAAAGCAGAGAAAATCTCTCTTGTTATTGTTTAATCATGTGTAATAAAACTAGGTTTGAAGTATAAAAATGACATTCTGGATGATTTGCTAAAGAAAATTAGTCACTGTCATCTTCAAAGTGTTGCCTAGTGTTGCCTAGTGACTTTCTGTTGAGGTTGGATCTAGTTCAATTGGTCTGATGTATTGTTGAGGATGGACCCACTTCAATTAATCTGATGTATTAGGTGATACATATGTTTGTTTTGTTTTTTTCTTTTTCTTTATTGTGGTTGAGAAATTGAGTTTTATTTTGGAATTATATAGGAAAATAATTGTTTCATTAGTTTTAATAAAAAAGAATTTAGCTGTTAATTATATTTTACTAAGTGTTTGGAACAATAATGGTTATATTTGTAGATCTTGGGCTTCCATCTAAAAGATTTCTCAAAGCACTTGGTTTTCCATCTCCCTTTTTAGGCTCACATAGTGTAATAGGAAGGTAGTAAGTGGCCCATCAACCACACATTATTTTATTTATAGGTAAGGAACAAACATAACTTAGTGTAAGTAGGGGATTTTGTAAAGGATCATCGTATATCCACATCACTTCACACTTTTTATGTTCACTTTGTCACTTACACACACATTGCACTACACACACTAAGCTACTCTATACTTTGAACAAAGGGAATCAAGTTTCAAGAGATTTTGTACATAGTTTATTTGAGCTTACCTTTTCACACCATGAGTGAAGGAAGACACCTAAAAGAAATCATCACTTGAAAAAAAACTAAATTTCCCCATAGGGGCCATAAAATAATCTATAATTTAGGTTAGGACTATTGGGGGTAGGCATCGAATAAGCCGCCATGGTCATGTTACATTTTGAAACATAGAATTTGTCTTTTAGAGTGCCTTCAGATCCTTCACTCATCCCACGGAAAAGACTAGCTGGGCAGCATAGAGACCTGATTCAGAGGGGGTTCAGCTAAGGCTCAGTGTGTGCGGTACTATATGGGGCTACCCGACTTGTATATTGCTCAGTACGGATCACCGATTACCAAGAAGCTAAAGACTCGACTGCCCCCGTGAGACGAAGGTATCTTATTGGCCAAATTTCAGTTCATATTTTCCTATAGGTAGAGGTGTGGGAAGCACTATAGCCTCATTCATTACCTTGGTTGATTCTTTTGGTTGTTGGAAGCGTCACTAGTTCTTTTGAGATGTAACCCCAACACTCGTCATAAAAGATATCTCTACAAGGCCTAGCTACTTTGAGAGTGGAAAGGACGAATAGGTTTTCATAAAATCTTTTATCATACGAAAAACAAACTAAAACCATTTTTCTTGTTTGATTGATCACATAGCTTAACTTAAAGGGAAAGTAACAATTTATTTTTCACTTTGTTTTATGTATGTAATTTTTTTGTATACATATCCCTCGCCTCACCACAAAAGTGACACACAATCCATTTAAGAATACATAAATACCTTACTTTTTCATATTAAGAATAATAAGACAATGATACGCAAAACATTCCAATTCTTATTTCACTTAAATATACATTAAAATAAATTCTACAAATAAAAATTGAAACAAAATATTTAAGTTTAAGAAAAAAATATTTTTAAATAATAAAAATAATTAATCAAATTATAATTAATTAAGAAAATTGAAACCATTAACTATATTTCATTCACTATAATTATAAATTCTAATTACTTATAAATAATGTTTCCTTTTTGTCCATTAACTATTGTGGAAATGTAATTACGATTGTAAAATATACTATTATTAATACCAAAATTTAATAATTTAATCAAATTCAAATGATTCATTAAAAAAAAGAAAAAAGTGTAAAGTTCATAATGTATTTCATACGAATTAAAATATGTTCCCAAAATACTCTTGTTAATATCTAAATGTAAATTTTGTTATACTAAAATGTAAATAATAAACGTACTTGTCATTGAGATTTTGAAATTTGTTACCAAATGATATAGAATCGGTTATGGTTTATTAAGTTTTATGTCTTAGGAGCCAAATCAGTGTTCTTAACATTTATTTATAAGTGGAGAAAGAAATACAACTAACACATTTTAATAAAAGCACACGCATATTGAATAAATAAATAACCTACCAAGTTCATCAAATGAAATGACAAAAGTAGGATTCTAATTCTTAGAACTAGCTGCAAAGTTTATGTTTGGTTAGAAAAATTCAAAATAATAAAACTAGTGCAGCCATAAAAATGAGATGGCTAATAAATATTGGTAGATATCAATTTTCAAGGAGACATGCCTTTCTCAATATATATCAAAGTAAAAAATTTACTTCCAAAGCTTGTGTTTTTGAAAAAAATATGTTTGATTACAAAAGTTCAATGAAACTAGTGCAACCATATAAATTAGATGACTAGTAAATAATAGATATCAATTCATAATCAATAACAATACACACTACTTTAGTATATCTCATTTTATTAAGATTTAAAAAAACATAAAACTTAACTAAATTATAATTTTATTTTAAATTATATTATTATTATTAATTACAAAAACAAGTAATACATAAATTAAACATCTATACATTTAGAAAAACATGTAACTAGATTTTTAGTCATGAGGATTCACACTCACTTTACCATGGAGATTTTCTAATGTAAATAAGCTTTGATACAATATCAAGGCTTATCAATACCACATGACCAAAAACCATAACTTGTTTTATATGACACTTGGTTGCATGGAATTTTTTAAAATTAATCAATTTAATTAAAAAGACAAAAAAACATAAATATTCTAGAATATTCCACGAAAATTAAATTCCTACCACTAATAATTATTGATGATTCAATTAAAATTCTAAAAACTCTACTAATTTTCTTAACTTACTAAATAGCATGTTATAGAGTGGGGTGGTGGGTGATAGAGGGGTTATTTCAGATCCTATATGATTAATTCAAAGTGCATTTGTTTGGGTTCTTGATATTTCAATAAATAAACATGTTGAATCTTATACACTATGGAAAGGTTTGAAGGCTTCCATCAACTTTGATTTTCAAATTTTGAAGGTGGTGATGGATTTTTAGAATGTAACAAGGCGTATGGTTCACATTACTCCATTGAACACTCTTTTGGCTTTAATACTAAAGTGGGTGAAGAAGGTATCTAAGACCTCTCTAGGGTTAACTTATTGCATTCTTTAACAGAGCATAATACTTTGATCGAGATATATGCAAATCAATCCGCACGTTGCTTACATGAGCAACTATTTGGTTCCACACAATTTTGATCTGGCGAGAGGTTCCACCCTTTATTCTTCAGGGATTATGGTTATAGGCTTTGGATTTTTAGCTAGAGGAACTAGATTGCAAAATAAGGTTTGATTTGGTGAGTCTTAACTTTCGGAGCTACTTGATTTGCATGATCCTTATCCTATTCTATAACATTAGTAAGTCACCACCATTGTGTCTTGTTTTCTCAAAGAAGATTTAATAGAGGGGATTGCCTCTTGTCTTAATTCACAACATTTTTTAGTGGTTTTACTCTCGATATTGGGGGGTTTGTTGGGGAGAGGTGTTATGTCTCTCCCTTTCATCCCTCTTCGAAGGGCCCCAATTAGCACACTGATTCCCACTATTGTACAATCAGTGGGGGTGTATCATCACCCACACCCACTACCTTTTTCCTATTTCACTTCCACCATGCCTTTATCCATCAAGCCTAAACCATGCCTATATCCATCACCAAGTGGTCCGGCATCTACCCAGGAAGGGCAGTCTTCTCCATTGCCCTAGATCTTCACAGTGAGAATGAGTAGTTAATCAAAATCTCTTCATGAATTAATAAAATTGATTCTATGCATTATATTTTTTACAACTAATTGATTAATGTAATTTTTGCAGAAATATCAATTTGGAAATTCACTTGGGAGTACCATACATAAATAATCATTCTTTGTTTTAAACGAAAAATATTAGAAACTTTCTTTAAAAAAAAAACATAAAACACAAGTATATGATAAACAAAGCACAATATATCATCCCATGATAAATGCAACTTATTGTATAAATAAAAATAATTTCATGTGCATTGTAAAGAAATCCTTGTAGGAAACAATCATAGACTCTAGCTAATAGGTTATAGGAAAGAAAACTTGGGTCCCCACTAGGACCTTCCAATTTAGCATTTTAAAAAGTGGTATACGATAAATAATAAATATTAAAAATTAACGCACATTGTCTTTACAGAAACTAACTAATTAGTATCTACTTACTATGGTTTTTTTAATATGAACGAAATTTATTAATGGATCTATGACATTCATCAAGGTATAAACCTTCTTCAACAATGTTTTGTTTTGTTCAATCATGTCTATAACAAGAATAACACATAAATATATTAAATATATTTTTAAATTTCTATAGAGTGAAGGACCTTACAAGACTACATAGTGAAATGCAAAGTAGTAGTTCTTCATATGTTGATTAATGGTAAAAGAAACAAACATCATTGCTTTCTGAAGCTTCATGGCACTTCCAAGATTTTACTGAATGTTTGTGTTGTTGGCCATTATTTCAACAACCCAACCACTAGCTAATTAGTTGATTAATGAATGTTCATATTTATACTTTTAACAAAATTAATAAAATATGACACGAATGTTCATATTTATACTTTTAACAAAATTAATAAAATACACCATTAGGAGAACAAGGGCCAAGTGAGTAGGATGTTGATTAATCTTGTATAAAACTTTACTATTCTTTTATCATGAATAAATTAGTTCTTCTCCCATCATGTCTTCTACCCTTTCTTCTTCTTCTCCTGGTGAAAGTCCTAATGTTGGTAACTAGGAGGCTAAGAAGAATAAGAGAAGGAAGAAGAAGAAGAAGCAACATAAGAAAGGGTTTAACAAACCAACCATGGCCGTGAGTGTTGGTAATGTTGAGGAACCCTCCAACATGTAGCACATGCCCAAATACCTTTGCAAGCTTTGTAAGGGTGCTCACCTTCTTAAGGATTGTTCTGGTATACCTAGAGTCTTAGAAGTGTGGTATAAATATTCCTGTCAACTTATGGTTGATCCATTGACTAGTGATTCTTAAGTTCTTGGGGAAAGGGGTAAAGTTAGGTTTCCTTGTAGGTTATTTGAAGGGAGGCATCAAAATCACCTTTTCCCTCATATGGATGTAGCCTCTAAATTGCCTAAATCAAATTTATTCAGAATGCCCACTTTTCCTATGGAGAATGTGTCTAGTCTTTGTCCCTTTAGTAAACATAGTTCTTTCTTGATCAAACTCAAAGTGGTGTGACATTCCTACATTAGTTTTGACCCAAATCGTCAATCTAGGAGATTACAAAACCTTCCTCCTTTGAGAGAGGTGTTATGTCTCTCCCTTCAGTCCCTCTTTGAAGGGCCTCTATTAGCACACCATCTCATGCCTCGGTGTTGGGCACATCCTTGCTTTTATGAGATTTTCATGTTAGGTATTTCCCTTTGACCCCTTCCACCTCAACCACTCATCACAAGTTGTACCATGAGACCAACATGGTGACACCACCTCCACAAAGACATCATATGCCATACATGGTTAGTCTAAATTTTTCAGAAATCTCTAAGTTGATTAATGACCCAAATATTACCTTTACCAAAGTGGTTTACCTAAAAAGTATAAAATATTTACCTAAAAATGTGATTTCTATTCTTAGTGATATTCATTAATTAATACCACAATATCTAATCAAACAAAATGATTTTTGATGCAATTTTTATAGGTTTTTGAATAAAGAAGAAGTGGGAGAGGATTAATGGGCTGGAAGTTGAACACCCAAAGGATATGATTGAATTTTCAGGAGAAGACTTAACATGGACAGAGATTGATGGGGACCAAGTTGCAATTATTCCATATTGTCGACTTGATGATTTTATAAGAGGAGAGGAATCAAGTGAATGTGCACCCACTCAATTTCTTCTTACTTCTCAACGAAGTAAAAAAGTAGAGGATATCAGACAAACATATTTTTCAACATATCTAGAGTACATTATGTGAGTCTTTATATCTTTTTTCAATATACATATAATTTTTTTCAATATGCATAAATGTTATATCTAATTTGTCATAAATGTTTTATATATAGTTATTGGTGTGCATATGACCTGAAATGCAAAAACAGAATTATGAGTGCATCCTCAGAACAAAATGAAAAATACAATCGACATAAAAGCATTAAAGTTGGTTTCCCATGTCACTTCATTGTGCAACGACTTCAACTTAGACCAGATGATGTTGTAATAATATATATTGCATGTAGGCATATTGATAAATCTAATGTTGTTTGTGATGGAAAATATGCAAGTGGTAGACCTATGAGATTCAGTTATGCATGAAATTTAACAAGGGATATGCGATCTATTGCCCAACATTTAATCCAAAGAGGTTTTAATGTTACAATGATATGGGACAAGTTCATCTTTGATGTGAAGGATGGACTCAGTGAGTTATACATAGGGACATCTCGAGATACATACATGACAAGACAAGAGATATTAAACATTTACAATGATACCATAAGGCTCGAGTATGTTAAAGATCAAAGTGATCCAATCAGTATAGAATGTTGGTATAAGGAACACGCTCATAGCTTTTTCTTCTACCAGAAACAAGATCTTGTTGAAAACATCCCTTTTATCATAGGCATACAGACAAAGTGGGCGCGTTTAATGATGTTAAAATATTCTCACAACAATATAATCTCAATGGATTCAACATTTAGTACAAATAAGTATGGGGTGAGTAAAAACTTATCCTAAATCTAATTCATTTATTCAACCCCATTTTAATGCTTGTATCTTATATAAATATAATTATGTACTTTGTTTGTAATGTAGTATCAACTTTACACTTTAATGGTTTTCGACAAACATCACAATGGGGCTCTAATAGCTTGGGTGATACCATCAAGTAGTAATATAGCTGATATTTCTAAATGGATGTCAATTCTCTTTTCCATTGGGAAGAATGAGAGACCAGATTGGCATGTTCAAACCTTCATTAGAGATGATTCTACTACTAAAATTGAAGTGTTAAGGTGATGTGTTTATTCTTTTTATAAGAGACATACAAATATTCTTAATGTATATTCTATCTAAAATTTATGTTATTGCATGTCTTCAATCAACTATACAATATTATTATGTGTGTGGCATGTTTGTTGTGCATGGTTTAAGAATGTTGGAAATAAAGTCCAAGGAAGTGAAAACCAAATCTACATTTTTCATGCTTTAGGAGAAATCATGCACACATGTGAAGATGATGAATCTGTAAAAAAGACAGTTGAAAATTTATTTGAAGGATTCAGTGACCATACAAAGTTTTTGGAATATTTTAAAACAACTTGGTTAGCTAACAAAAATCTATGTAAGTTTCTTATAAGTGGCTTTCGTGACTCTATTTTGCATGTCATATGTATAGTTATTAATTCATAACCAATAAATTTCTTTCTACAAATATGTGGGCAAAAGCATACACAAATTTTCCACATTCCAATCAAAATACAAATAATGGAATTCAGTCTTACCATCGGTATATCAAGCAAAGGTACCTAAGTGAGAATAACAATGCATGCCATAGGCGGGTTGATTGGTTGATTTATGTGTTGTTGGCAAAGGTTGTATTATATTACAATCATATGCAACATTTAAAAGAAGTTGGTTTTGTACGACCCCGAAAAATTGAGGAACAACTGAATTCATCCAAATGTAGAGCTAACCAAATCCCAAATTAATATTGTGTGCCCGATGAAAAGAGTAACAACAATTATTGGGTTCATAGCCAAAATAAGAATACTCATGATATTTGGTACAATGTCATATATAAAGATTCCAATCTACACTTCTGTATGCAAGTGGGCCCTAAATAGAAATGTCTGTAAACATGTATTGAAAGTTGAGATGTCGGTGAGTAAGATTAGTTTGGGTGTAAATGTATTGCCTAATGTCACTAATCCTACTACAGAAATTCCTATAATTTTATTTGATTTGAATGAATCACCTATGTTGGGCCCAGAAATCCAAACATAACTTCTTCCATGCTTTGATTCTCCTCCCAATCTAAATTATCATAATGAAACAAGCATTGATGATTTAGATAATTTCTCATATAATGTTGAATTGACCAATGTATGACCAGATAGTGTATTATTTGAAGATGATGAGATGAAACGTGTTAACTCATCAACTCATGAGAAATTGAGATCCAAAATACCTACAAATTTGGAACAGGCATATGCATTAAACAAATTGGTAGACAAAGCATGTCAAGAATACAACAAAATGTTTTTCAATACTATAAATCCATCCAAGATCACTACCAAGAGAAAAAATAGTTTCTTGAGCCTAGTCAATAAGAAAAGGCGTTGTGGTCTCAAGTCAAAAGTAGGGAAAGATAAACTACAATTTGAAAGGTTTGGATGAGTTGATGCAAAAAAAAATAGCATGAATGAACAACTGGAGTTATCTTCTCAACAACAAAGAAATGTGGACCACATGCCTAAGTTAGTGTAACATTCTATTATACACAAAAATGGTATGGAAATATGACATTATGAAAATTTTCATGTGAAATATGATATACTATCATTTGTCATGCATAGGCATAACTATATGAACTTTTTTTGTTGTTACAGTTGACGGGCCAACTTGTCGACTTCAATTATTTGATGAGAATGTCAGTGAAAAAAACTATAGCATTGGGAACACATATCCAATCAGTACCATCCCAATTTCCTCCCTGAGGGTGCTTCCCCCTGTTGTACAACCAATGGGGATGTATTATTGGCCATACCCACCAAATGTTTCCTTCATAAATTCTTCCATGCTTATAATTGCCTCCCCAAACCCTTCCTAGTTCCCACTCCCACCCTTTAACCATCCACCCTTCTCATTGTTCCAATCATCCACCATTAGAATTTCCAATTCCCCCCCCAGGATGATCCCTCGTCCTAGGGTTATTCCCACTATCATACAACCGATGGTGATGTATCATCACCCAAACCCACTACCTTTTTCCTATTTTTCTCCCACCATGCCTTTATCCATAACCCCTGAACCATGCCTATATCCATCACCAATTGCTCCACCATCTACCTAGGAAGGGAAGTCGTCTCCATTGCCTTAGATATTCATGGTGAGAATGAGTAGTTGATCAAAAACTTATCATTAATTAATGAAATTGATTATACGCATTTTGAATTTTACAACATATTGGTTATTGAATTTTTGTAGCAATATCAATTTGGAAATGAACTTGGGAGTGCCAAGTGTGGCGATGGTCACTGATACACCCAATTTCTAGATCAGTCATGAGGATGCGTTTCCATAATGTCATTCATGGGAATGAACTTCCATTATCTAAGTTGGGAATGAAGTTCCATTTTGTAGAAAAGAAAAATGTATATGTAGACAAATTTGGAATACAAATACATGAATTTGAAGTTATGTGTATGACAATGTCTTCATTAACTTTTAAATTCATGATCTGGATTTGATGTTATATTTTATCAATGTTAGATTAGTTTTGATGAATGTAGTTATACTGGATTTATTTGTTTCATTTACAAGTTATCAAGTTTGCAAGTTAAGTTACTTTTATATTTATATCTTACTCAATGTTGCATGCATGAACAAACATATCATTACCAAGGAATTTTGCTTAGCTATAATAATAGATGTATCATGTACATGAAGAGAGCATATATATGGATTTATATTTATTTTAATTTTTAATTTATGAAGAAGAAAACTAAAGTTGAATTTATGAAAAAGAAAAGTACACTATACAGGCCTTATAAGAAAATATGCATAAATAGATAAAGATTTGAGCCTTTACCACTTCAATACTAACATTTAAAGATGAAAACTTTATTGATTGATGGTGTAGTATTATTTAAGTTTTTTTTTATTATTTTATATATATTTTAACAATTCCTTTATTTGTCTTTGGAGCCCTGTAATAGATTGAATCCCTATAGGCTGTGAGTTAGGATATAATCTCTATAGCCATGTAATACCTTGGGTCCCCTAAAGGTTATGGGTTGAGAAAGCCGGCTCTAGAGCCCTAGATAGCTTGCGTGGTACATAAAGTGGCACCGTTACATTGGCGAGACACATAAAGCAGAGATTGTTGAGCTAGAATTTCCACAAAAGTAAGCATGATATGTTTTGTCCTATTAGGTTGTCTAGTTGGCGCTACCCAATTTTGTCCTATATGGGTACGAGTAAATTGTAATATTCTTTTGTAAATAATTTGTAACTGAAATTGTCAATTGTGGAATGTAAAGAGTCATGATGTAATTGAATAGTCATTTGTAAAGAAGTCGAAGAGTCATGAGGGAAGTCCAAGAGTAGCAAAGGGTAAGGTGAAGAGTCACCCCCTTTTAGTATAAATACATCCTCATAACTCATGTAAAGGGATTGTGCAAGGCAAGATTTTGGCTAGACTTAGGGTTAGAATCAAGAGATTTGGAGTTTTGAGCCTTGGCTTCTCCGTAGAATAGAGGGAGTATATATGTTTGGAGGAGCAGGTGTAGACTTCAAGTTCCACTATTGGGGCTAGTGGATTGTCAATGGTATATGTAAGATTGGATCTTTCACTTTAATAAAAGATCAGATTTGATGGGTTTTTTTGCATATTCTATGAATATAGTAGGACTATTCTTGCTGTATTTGAAATGTATGTTATTTCACTTACATTTATGCTTATGAACTATTTCGTTTGCATTAGTATGAATATTGTTGAATGCATGTTGTTGTATAATTCCATCACTATTAACTTGTGAACTATTTTTCATATTAGCTTGTGATGTATTTATGCTTGTGTGTCCCTTTCAAGTTGCGTACTATTACAGGTTTCTAAGGGGCTCACTCATTTTCCCCTCATGTGTTAGAACCTTCCATGCATTACACTTGATCTTCTATAGAGTCATACACTTGTTCACCAAAGTCATGATTACACCACTTTATGCATTTTTGCAGCCAAGGCATGTCATTAAAACCCACTACTTTGGCAACTGGGTCGTATTTCAGATGGGACTCCTACACCAACTGGTGTGAGGTATAATTGGGACTTCATATCGGCTAGATCCCATGAATGTTGGTGGGTCCAGCACCGTCAACATTTCTGAAGCTAGGACGACTAGATGACAAGCTGAACTCATGAAGTATGTTTGAACTTTCGAAATATTTAATGACTTCTTCCCAATTCTTAACCCTGACATGTTTTTAGAGAACTGCAAATTTGAAAGTGCCCATGGGAATTATCAGTGAATTATCAAATCTGAAATTCGATGGTGAGGGTGGAACAACCATTCTCGAGCATACTGTTTTTTTTCTTGAATTTTTCACTAAACAAAATATCCACTATGAGGATACTGCGTGCAGGTTGTTCATCCTCATGTTCAAAGCATGCGTAAAGGAATGATGCTACAAATTTCCAGTCGCTTCCATACACTCTTTCGAACATCTTGTCAAAGAGATTTTTTGCTCCTTTGACAGGTATAACTACAAATCTATTTCAAGAAAATCATGTGATTGCAAAAAGCACATGATGAATCTCTTGATGATTTTCATGATCGTTTCATTCAATTTTGTTTTGAATTTTCTAAAGATGATATTGATTGGAATTTAATGAAAGAGAAGTTTGAATTTCTTTTTCACATTTCGATGAATCCACATGAATATGAATCTTTCGAAAGTCTCCCAATGTACCTCAGTTATAGAGCTTCTAAATCTGCGATGAACGAAGTTGTTGTTCCAACTGACTCTTCATATTCTCCTCATCAAACAACTCCATTTCCACAAGTTGAGATGGGAGGACTTGAGAGTTCATCCGCTGATTTACCACCATCTCCTCCCACCCCACATACTCAGAATTTCAGCGTAGGTTTGGACTACGAATTTGATGTTTGTGATGATGTTCTATCTCCTTGTCCTCCATCTGTTGATTCCTTTGGTCCTCCTGATTGTATGTTTTTTGGTTCACTTGTTTCAACTATTTCTTTTGATGTTCATAAGGATCAAGTTCAGGATGGAGTTAGCATTGAGCAACAAACCAACGATATCATTTACAATGACTATGTGTGGGAGTCTACATCTAAACAAGAATCTATGATGAAGGTTGATTTTTCTCCTTCCACAACTCTCCCTCATTACCCTGACATTTTCCGCGATTCTGTCATTCTTGTTGAATCTTGCGAAGAATCAGTTTTTGATGATGTTATTTCTAATCACACTCAGAACTCACAGAATGTCAGTTTTACATTCGAACACAGAGAGGAAGTATCTTCTTTTCCAGATATTTTTAATCAGTCATTTGATCTTTCTCAAGAAATAGAGGGTGAAATTTCTTATTTTCAATCTTCCCCTCTTTACGATTCATCATATCATGAGGATGCCTCTATTTTTTATCTTGGAATTTATGATCATGGCTATCATTGCATGCTAGGATTGATTAATGTCTGATGAGTGTACATGAACCACGTCTTTGCTTACAATTGATAAAGAATGATAAATACTAAGTAGATAAGTGTAAGTACCCTTAATTTCCTTAAACGTACTTCTATTTCATGTGAGCTAACTGGTTACAGGTCTAAGTAATTTGTTTATTGGAAAGCACATGGATTGCTAGATAAACATAAAAAATGCACAATTCCAAGTACGATACACAATAGATCTAATTTGCATTAGTCACATAGGGAAGGGATAAGCTACATAGATGATAGGAGTAAAAGGGAAAACTATATTTAAACATAACTGATTATGTATTGGGTGAATGGCCAAGCTAGTTGAGTAGCTATTACCTGAAAAAACGATCATTTAATTACAACATTTCTTTTCTATCAGTATTTATGTGGATCACCTTTCAACAAGGAGGCATCAATTTTCCTCGTCTATTTTTGTAGATGGAAGTACGATACTGATGTTTTCTTGTTAGTTGGATGATGTAGGAGCATAAGCATGCATGAATATTTATGGCTAGAATTTGAAAATTGTTTCTCAAATGCATGCAATTTTAAGTTTTATTTTCATAAATTGATGTAAACATTCTTAAACAATATCCTGCTTGAATTATAAGTGACAAAATATTGAGAAGCCATAAATTCGAACCATGAAAGCTATATTGAAGCTCATCCAAAAAATTTAGCATGGATTTTTCAAGATTATGTCGGAATGAGTACATTGCAAGTCATATATGATGCTGCTTTAAAAGTGTATATAATCGAAAATAAGGTTACAAAATGAAAATGGCCTTATTATACATTCAAAGACAAACCAATTTACAACTCTTGCCAAATTCTACCATTTATAGTTGTTGAAAAAGTTTGGAATTGCAATTTGGTAGAGAAAGTTTTGAAAATTTAATCAAGCTGCAACCATACTGATAATGATAGAGATGGAAAATTTGAATAATTTTCTTTGAATATAAGTTATATCTTCTTGCAATAATTGAATACTCCTTTAAATTTGTTCGAAGAAATTTTATGATCCCTGTTTCATGCCAAACGTGGAGTATGTTCCTCTAAATATTCTTTGTTGTTCATGTGCATCAATCTTCCAATCAAACAACAAGTGAAGTGTAAAATGAGAAACAAATACTCCAAGATACAAATATTGTAGATTTTGGTGTTTAGTCTTTCACAACAGGCAAGGGGTAAAACTATTATCATAATATGATCTCTGCTAAAATACTAGCCTAGACCCATCTTAACTCTGGAGTTTTCTGGGCTCTAATGATATTGAGTTTAGTATGAATCATTGTGGGAATTCATAGAAATTTGGAGCTTAATCATTGTGTTGAGGTTCTTGTGGTTTTTTTAAGGGATTGGGTTTGGTAATGGATAATATGAGGTTGCATGAGATGGAACCAAGATTGAAGATTTGCACTAGAATGAGCCTGATTGTTATTTGTTTTGGTATAAATCTAAAGGTTCTTATAGGTTTTCCTAGCCAGAATAGTATGAGATTTTGTGTAAATGATTATGAGAATTCATGATATTTAAGATGTATCAAAGATTTGAATATTTCATTTGATTGTGAAGTAGTTTATGATCAAGTCCTAAATCAATTCAGTTTTACGTGGTTGTGTGCTATATTAAGGAATACCTATGTTGATCCAAACATAGGGTTTAATTCATCGGTAGACAACCTTGGCAGGCTCCCAGATTCACTTTTATTGCTTATATTAAACAAATTGGATGATATTAAGGCCTTGGGATGATGCTATGCAATTTCAAAGAGGTTCTCTAGTATAGTCCCCCAAGTGCAGATTATGGTAGTTAAGGTGGACTATGTTATATCCAGTGAAGAAACCAACCTTAACAATAGTGGTAAAAACAGGGGGATATGGAGCTATTTGATGAGAATCATGATGGGTACTAGGTAGCATTGTTAGGTCATGGCAGACATTGCAACATGTTTTGGGCCCAAATAAATCCATGGTTGTAGAGGTTTCCCATCATTCTCTCGGTGAGGTTTTAAAGAATTTCAAGGAAGTGTAGAATCTAAGGATTGAATTGCCTGGTGGGGAACTCAGAATTGTTCAATCAACACACCCTTTGATCTTTCAAAAATTTCACCAGAAATAAGAAGACTCTTGGTGTCCTGCTATGATCTCGGCTCAAGGAGTAGACTCCCCTTATCCGTGAGTCTCGGCTCTTGCTAAATCATAAGATTTGGTATACCTAGCTTGCAGGTTGCTGGAAATACTCTTGGTGTTATAGTGGAAGCCATGGGGGTTGATCCGGGGTCTCCCTTAGATTAGTCCAAACAGTTACCGATTCACCATGTGTTAAAAAAAAATGAAGATAATTTACTGTTGTCAATTGAATTTCTTTTTTTTTTATGCTTTTCATTATGGAAGGGTGACTTGAATGTACACCCTTCTAAATGAAATTAAGACCTGCCCTTCAAATTTGATCACTTCTCTGAATACTCATCAAATGTGCTTTCCAATTTACATACTCAAATCCTGAAATGAACACTCCTTAAAGTATAGCCTCATACAATCATAGACTTATCCATAACGTGGATCCTCCATCATACATGATTTAGTGTATGATATATGACACTGCTTCAACTCATCTACATTCTGCCTTTTCCTATTTGAACAAAATTTCTTATTCTGGGTGATGATTTCCAATGTGCATCTACAAGACAAGATAGTTGAGCAATTATTTATAATAATTTTCAAACATGATGTTTAGATAGTTGTCATCACCATGTGCATCTACAATACAAGATAGTTGAGCAATTGTTATACATAGTTGAGAAATTGTTTATAATATTTTTCAAACATGATGCTTAGATAGTTTTATCCATAGATGTGATTAATTAAAAACAGTTTGATCCATAGTTGTGATTAATTAAAAATATTCATTGTTGTGTTTTTTTAAATTGAAAAAACAATTATATTATTTAAATTACAAAGCAATTATTTGACTATGTATTATAAAGACCTTATCTTATCTTAATTTAATCTGTTTAAAAAACTTCTTATTTTTTAAAAGAAAATAGTATTATTGTGTTTTTCTAATGGGAGTGTAATTGTTTGACTTTATAATATAAAGATGTGAAGTTGTTTAATTTTACAATAAATTTTATTTCATTGTTAAAATTTGATAATATTAAAAGTTAGAATTTTGTTGATGGAACGAAGAGACAATATCTCACTGGAGTTATGAAACATGTACATGGGGATTGTATCTACGATTTCAAAGTTCATCATCATACTTTCACAAGGTTTACAAGTCATTTCAAATGCTAATGATGTTAGAAAATTTTGGGTCACACCTAGAAGACTATACCTTTTGGTGGAATAGGGAGTAGCTTGAAGGAGTCTTATTGGTCCAAGCATGGTTTTCAAAGACAAAACATTTGAAGAATGTCTAGTCGTGTCAATGTTTGTTTTATTTCAATGGTGTAAGCCTTAAGATATTTTCTTAGATTTATGGCTTAAATATGCAACAATATCAAGTTAGGTAATGATATCAAATTGTTAGGCATTTTTATTGTTGGATGATGGTTGAGATAATCACTCAACCACTTCCTCTCGAATAAAAGAAACAAAAACTATTGTATTAAGTGAACTAGAGCTAATACTGAATATTTCTTCAAGTTCTTTTCATTCATTCTTCTCTATTAATCGTTTGTATATCTAGCCTTCCATCCAATTTCAATATGAATCTCGCGAGAGTTTGTTCTTTTTATAGCACTATAAAATTTCTTCTTCAAATTTGATAGAATAGATAAATCATTTTGATATTTTAGCTTATTGTTTTTTATTTTCTTATAGTATATTATCTATCTCTTATTCTCATTTTCTTCTTCATATCATTTTTTCAATTTAAATTTTGTTATGATAATACTTTTAATGATATAATAATAATTTTAAAGCAGAGCTCTTCATTTATCTAAATTTAATGTTTAAGTAAAAAACTAATATTTTTAATTGACATTTTGGTTTGTCTTGAAGCAATGCTAAGAATCCTCTCATTATTCATGTTGATTAGCTTGTGCTTGTAAAGTTAGCACTTGACGATAACCTCATTTTCTATGGATAAAATCTCAACTGCTAAACTTCAAAAACTTACTGAGAGAAATCCTTTATGCACTTTCCCGCATTATGTGAATGGCGCCTAGGGTAAATGTCATCATAATACAACATGTACTCACCATGAGGCACTCATGTGGATTTGACCTCATGACCTTGTTGGGCATGACAACTTTGACATGGCAAGTCAAACAACATGAACTAAACCATGAGGCTATCTATCTATTTATATATCTATAAAGGAGTGTTTGTATTAATAAGAAAAATAAATGAGATATTGTTATATAGTGTCAATAAATTCCATTTCCATATAGAACTATAAGTATAGAGAATCAGAATCATAACTTTTTAAAAATAATGAAAGCTAAAAATATTGTAGTTCTTCTACCTTAAAATTTGCAAGTTTAGCTTCTTATCAAAAAAAAAATTAAAGGGAAAAGAACAAAATAGAAAGTAACTCAAAACTTACATCATTTTGATGTAATGACTAAGGTCTCTCGATTGTTAGTGTGAAATTCCACCTAATATCCAATATATACCCCAAGGCTAGTACAGTATTTTAAAAGTGCTTCCAATGGAGAGAGCTTCACATGATTTTGCAAGATGAGTAAGCAAGGCCCAAACAATAGTCTAAAGAGAGGAATTTAATTCATTCATATGCCTCCTAAGATGGTGAGGGCATTGTTAGATTTCATTCCAATTCATGAAGAAATAGATTGTATTTAACAACTTCAAATAAAGGAGGTCCTTAGTTATATTGGTCTCATCATGAATTGGGATCTTTAGGTCTCTTTTTTCTCAATTATCATTGTTATGGTGGCCTTCCTCATTGTCAATTCTACTAAATAATCGTTTACATAGTGAGGAACCTCCCTCACGTCTCTAACGTTTGTAAGATCTCCTATTTTCAGATATTTTCTAATACAAGAAAAAGGCATATAGTCCTCTTCTTATTGATTGTGAGATGTGGATTGGCGCGGGAGGCTCTGAACTAGGGTTAGGTTTTTGATGTTGGGCACCATGATGGGACACATAGGGGGGAGTGCTGCTCCCTCCTATAGTCAAGTTGTCACGGATAGAAGCAAGGACGTGTGAAAGCAGCGTTTCAAGAAGCCTCTGGAGAAGGCATCAGGGGCAAGTAACACAGACACATTGGGAGGAAACAGACCTCATGAATAGGAAGGGGAGCAGCAGGAAGCTAGTAAGGAAAAGGAGAAAGGGGATAGCAGTCAAAAACCTACTTCTGTAAGGACATATGGGGTATGCAAACCTAAGTCGAACACCATTCCTTGGGTCATCTTGAGCGACCCTGCGCTACAAGCACATAGGGATCATATGACCGAACATGTGGTCATCCGCAAATTCATGGGAATATGACCGACGGAGAGGGCGCTGCATGTTTGGATAAGGAGCCACTAGAAGCCAAAGGGGGAATAACCTTCATTAGGGATCCAAGGGCTTTTTCATAGTAGTATTCACAAGCCTAGAGGATAAAGATGAAGTGTTTGAAGGAGGACCATATTTCCACGCTGTTGCAGGCCTCTACATGTGGCCATGGATAATGAACTTTTTTTCGGAACGCGAGACATTTTCATCGGTACCGGTATGGATCAAACTGTAATCCCTTCCTATGGATTATTGGTTACCAGAATTGCTGAAAAGAATAGGCAACAAACTGGGGCATTTTCTAAATATCTCAGATGTGAATCTGAAAGGAAAATACATCTCCTTCACCCAGATCTGTGTGGAAATGGACTTATCTGGAGCACTTCCAAACATGATAAATTTAGAAGTATATGATGAAGAATGGGTACAGGTAGTGGACTATGAGCACATCCCATTTAGGTGCTGCAAATGCCATGAGCATGGGCATGTATATAGAGACTGCCCAATTAACAACATTGAGAGAAATGTGAAAACCACTATGGATAAAAATCCTGAGGGTTTTACCAAGGTTGGGGGCGAAGGGAAAGGCAAAAAGAGGCCACAAAAGAAGATCAATGAGGAAAAAAAACTGGGCCACAATAGATTTAAGATCCTAGAAGAAGAAGAAGGAAACAAAGAAACGAACTAGGAAATGGAGAACATTATCACTGAGAAGGAAAGGGATGACAGCATGGAAGATATCATAGAAAACATGATGGAGATAAATAGGGACCATGAGATGACTCCAAGTGAGGTGGGAATGGAGGACCATGAACTGCAGGAGATTCTAGATAGGGAAAATCTGGATCTAGAGAAATTTCTGGAACAAGGAATGACCAAAGGAGTGGACTCCCTACCAAAAGAGGAATATGACAGGGTTCAACAACTCTTCCTATGGAGATCACAAATGAAGGGAACTGGAGTCAAAAGAAATCATGAAATCCAGGAACATAGAGGGATCAAAATGATGGAGGAGACATAGGCACAATCTCTAAAGAACCCAGGCAGGAAAAGAGGAAGAAAAAGACATGAGGAGTTGCTAAACGAATGTGGGAAACTATTGATTAACTCAGGTAAGATGAAAGAGTTTATCAGCTACTACTTTACAAACCTTTCTTAATGAAGCTCACAACTTGGAATATAAGAGGCATAGGAAATATAAGGAAACAAATAAATCTTAGTACTAGAATAAAAGAAGAAAAACCAGATATGGTTTTTATTCAAGAGATAAAATTTTCGATGGATAAGATTAGAGAAATTCATAATAAATGGCTAATCAAGTATGAGTATCTAGAGGTCAAAGAAAAAAACTCAGCGGGGGGATTCTCATGCTGTGGGATCCACAAAAATTTGGAATCCTGAATGCTGAGGCATCTAGGAACTATCTTTCTTTGGTTTGTCAACCTTTAGGTGATAAGGAGATATACATGATCACAAATGTCTACGGACCTCAAAAGCAATAAGACAAACTCAAGCTTCTCACCTCCCTTGAGGAACTAAGAGTACGACACCCTGATATGCCCTGGGTCGTTTCAGGAGATTTCAATATGATAAGATCTCTTACAGAGAAAAAAGGTGGTATTAGACAGTTAGGCAGAGACTCCATGACCTTCCAGAATTTGACAATGAACATGGGGTTAGTGGACACTAGAACAATAAGTGGGACCTTCACTTGGAACAACAAAAGGGGAGGAGTTTCACAAGTCGCATCTAGACTAGATAGATTTATTATCTCAGAGGACCTCTTTCTCTCAGGCCCTGCTATAACAAATTCTATACTTCCCTTTTGGAGGTTCGGATCATTAGCCTATACACCTAGAAGCCACTTTTATGGGTACACCAAGAAACAGACCTTTCAGGTTTGAGAATGCTTGGCTCTCTCATCCTGAATTCACCAGTAATATTGACAAATGGTGGAGAGAGGATCTAAACATTCAAGGCACTAGAATGTTCATGCTCCAACAGATACTTAAACATATCAAATCCAACCTTAAAGGTTGGAACAAAAAGGAATTTGGCAATATCTTGAAATCCAAAAGAGTAGCTAAGTAGAAACTCCAGAAGATCAATCAAATCAACATCATAAAGGGCTTTACAGAGGAATGGAAAAAGCTAGTTGATTCTTCGCAGGGAGAATGGGAAGAACAGTGCTTGCAAGAGGAGATTTTCTGCAGACAGAAGTCAAGGATTCAGTGGATTAAAGAGGGAGAAAGAAACACGAGATTCTTTCATAAATCCACAATGGATCACAGGGCACACAATATAATCACAAAGCTCAAAGACTCTCAAGGAAGAGAAATCATTTCTCACATAGACATGGAATCTCTCCTTGTACAACATTTCCTCAGTATTGCAGAGGAGCCTCTGGGGGATAGATCCAAGTTCATCAACCATTTCACTCAATATATCCCTCAGCTGGTTACCAGAGAAGATAACCACAATCTTAACAGGCTAGTGTCAGAAGAGGAGGTTAGTGAAGTGATCAATGAAATGCAAAATGGAAAAGCTCCAGGCCCAGATGGGTTCAATGTAGACTTCTTCGAAGCATGTTGGAAAACAGTCAAACAGGATATCCTTGAGGTGGTGGAAGACTCAAGAAGATCCAAAAAGGTTCTGAAGGCGTTTAATGCTTCCTTCATTGATCCAAATTTAAACAGGAACACAACAAAATACACAGATAACCATATACACAAAGATGTAGTGAAAATAATACTTCATTTCATTAATGTAAATTACTGAAATATGCTTACAAACAAAAATGGAAATAAACCAGCTAGGGCGATGGTAGCTTATCTGTGAGAAGAGATGTGGCGGCTACATGCCTCTAAACTGTGTTACAATGAGGCTCAAAGGCCTATTTATTGTTGAGAAACAATGGAAAACCCTTAACATCCCAAAACCTAGCCCTACAAGATGAAGCACCAAATTGTGGGCCCCATTTTGGGTAAGTTGGTACATCAACTTCCCGGGGTCATAAGTTTGGTACCTAATCTTTGTTTGACGCGTACAATAGCTCGTTAGAAAGATCTATACGAGAACTACAACTTTGGGAAGAGAAAAATCAGTCCCAGATTTCTCAAAAAACGTCATTTAGGGCCTCAAAATGGCTTTGGAAGTTCACGTCCCAAAAAATTGCTAAAAATACTAAATTGTGCTACAATTACGGAAACTGAAAAACTAAAAGAGACAGTTGTGGGGGTCCAGATGGGAAAGGTGGGTGGCCACCAACATCCACCTGGATCATTCCTCCCCCCTTAGGAAGCAATGGTCCCCATTGTGTTGAGTTCCTCCATCTGTTGAACTTCGTCCCTGGTGAGCTGTTCTGCAATCTCTGATGTGTCCAGTAATGGTAGGAAGCATGGTCGAGGGTGGTACATATTGAACACTTTGTGCAGGTGAAGGAATGGAGGAATGTTGTGCTCCAAAGAATTATTTCGCACAGCCTCGGTAATGGTGTAAGGACCATGTCGGCGTGGTCCGAGCTTCTGATGGGCTCTTATAAGGCATTCTTTCTGTAGATGCAACCAGAATTTGTTTCGCAACTTAAGCTTGTGTGGTACCCCTGCGGGTGAGGAGTTGTTCCAGTGTTCTGTCATGACCGTATCCCTTTGTTGTTGCTGCTGCCTAGAGGAACCCTTCGTGGGGTTCGTGGGTGTAGCAACGATCTTCCCCTTACTTTCGGAGCGAACTTGATAGAAAAAAAAATTCCTAGTCTGTGAAATGAGCTTGCTGCCTTTCTTAGTAGTGATCAAAGAGGTGGTGGTAGGTGGGGCTACCACTGGTATCCTGTATAATGAATTATCCAAAGAAATAATGATAGCGTGAGGCCTTGACTCATACACAGTATGTTGCCTCCACAAGTATGGCTGGCCTAATAATACATCACAAACATCCAGAGATGTAACATCACACAATACCTTGTCTGTGAAGGGCTTGATGCTGTAGGGAAGGCGGCACTACTAGCGAACTTTGAGATCTCGTCCTTCATGAAGCCACCCGACACTGTATGGCTATGGGTGTGGTGTAGTCGGTATGCCCAACTGCTTCATGACCTCTATGGAAATGAGGTTGTTTTGGCTGCCACTGTCGACAATGAATTGCAGCGGCAAACCCTTCACCCACATCTATGAGTGGAAAAGACGTTCCCCCTCCTCTGGATCTTTGGGCTCATTCTTTTGACTCTTGGCGGTGGCAATAGTGACGTTGGGCTCTGCATCAATGATCTGATTCCCTTTGCGACTCCCCTTTTTGGGTTATGACTCAGGGTCAGAACATGCATCTGATTCTGAAGCCTTCAATTCGGCCACTAGTGACTACTTGGTCCAACACTCACTTCTGTTATGAGTGGGACTCTTGTGGAACTCACACCACTTTCCTGTGTCCTTCTTCGACTTCGGGGTGTTGTTCTTTTCTTGCAGCTTCAATGGGTTGTCTTGGGTCACCCTGCCTTGGCTTTGTCCTTTGGTCTTCGGATTTGTAGATCCAAAGTCTCACTTCTTCTATTTGAACTTTTACTCGATTTTGATAGCGTATCGGTACGCCGCACCGAGTGAGGAGATGTTTAGGAACTCCATCTCTTCGTGGATGGATCTGTGTAGGTAGCCGCAGTATTTGAGTACCAAATGCAGCTTAGAGTCCTTGATACCCAACTGTGTGCGAAGGGTATGAAAAATGTTTGTGAACTCCGACACATCTTGGTCCCTTCGCTACCACAGTGCGGTCCATTTGATATATTTGTCCTCATAGCTTTTGACAGGGTAGTACTGCTCCTTGATGGCATCCCAGAATGAATCCCATGTGGGTGCGACTGAAAATAGTGAGCCTGTACTTTCATTCTTTTGCTGGCAGTAGGTTTCCCAATAGTCCTTGATGTGGGGCGCTGCTTTGAGAAGAGCGAAAACAATCTTTTCTCGACTCGAAAATTCATGAACAGAAAAATACCCATCTAGTAGATTTAGCCATTTATCTACGGCATCTACATCTACTTGACCCTCGAAGATGGGAATTTCAAAATTAACTTGTACCTTAAACGGTGTGGCGCTTCTAGAGTCGCTGTTGGAAGCCGATGCATTGCCTCTGGATAGCCGCTGAAGGATCTGGGCAAAGCTATCCATCATCACGTTCCTTTGTTGCTTAAGGGATTCTTCGAGCAAGATTTTGATAGGATCTCTTGTCCCCTCATCTTTCTTTTCATCCACCATGGGAGGCTGTCGGGATTTGCGAGGCTGGTCTTGCAAAGGTTCGACCAGTTGAAGCCCTAACTTCTTATATCGTGACCTCGTTGGGGACATGCAAAGAAAAACAGAGAAAAAGTAGACTGCTCTGATACCACTAATCTGGATTTAAACATGAACGCAAAAAAATACAGAGATAACCATATACACAAAGGTGCAACGGAAATAATACTTCATTTCATTAATGTAAAATACTAAAATATGCTTACCAACAGAAATGGAAATAAACCAACTAGGGCGATGATAACTTATCTCTAAGAAGAGATGTGGCGGCTACATGCCTCTAAAGTGTGTTAAAATGAGGCTCGAAGGCCTATTTATTATTGAGAAACAATGGAAAACCATTAACATCCCAAAACCTAACCCTAGAAGATGAAATGCCAAATTGTGGGCCCTGTTTTGGGTAAGTTGGTACATCAACTTTCCAGGGTCGTAACTTTGGCACCTGATCTTCGTTTGATGCGTACAATAGCTTGATAGAAAGATCAGTCCAAGCACTACAACTTTGGGAAGAGCAACATCAGTCCATGGACCCATGTTGCTCCTATATTTCCCAAAAAAAACATTGTTTAGGGCCTCAAAACAGCTCCGAAAATTTAGGACCCGAAAAAATGCTAAAAATAGTAAATTGTGCTACAATTACGGAAATTGAAAAACTGAAAGAGATACTTGTAGGGGTCCAGATGGGATAGGTGGGTGGCCACCAACATCCACCTATATCATTCATATCTTTGATCCCAAAAAAGGAAAATGCCATGACTCCAGATGGCTTTAGACCCATAGCCTTATGTAATGTGGTGTATAAAATTATTTCCAAGGTGATTGCTAATAGACTCAAGCCCCTTTTACCAGCTCTCATCTCAGAGGATAAAACAGGCTATGTGGAAGGAAGAAAAATCCTCAATAATATCATCTAAGCTCATGAGGTGGTACACTCTCTCAAAAGAAACAAACAAGCTGGTATGATCATTCAATTCGACCTAGTGAAAGCTTATGGCAAGCTAAGTTAGTCTTACATAAAGGAAGTTCTAAAAGCCTATGGCTTCGACCAAAAATAGATAAGATGGGTTATGGCACGAGTCACCATGACTAGTTTCTCCATCCTGCTTAATGGCGCTCCTTCAAGACTCTTCACACCCTCTAGAGGTCTCAGACAAGGGGATCCGCTCTCACCCTTCCTCTTTGTTCTCATGATGGAAGGGCTTGGTAGAGCGATTAAAATGGCTAATGCTGAAGGAAGAATCTAGGGCATCAAACTCACCTTGGATGGAGTGGCAAACACACATCAACAATTTGTGGATGACACAATGTTGCAGGGCTTACCTACAGTCAGGGAAGCCAGAACGATCAAACAAATTTTGAATGACTTTGCTATGGCTACTAGCATAGAGGTAAGCCTCAACAAATCAAAAGTTTTTTTCTTTAACACTGACATTTCTATTCAAAGAAATATCACCAGAATTCTTGGATTTCAAAGGGACCATCTACCTTCCAAGTATCTGGGCATACCTCTCACAGATAAACCTCTCAGCGAGGAAGTGTGGGAACTAATTATAAATAAACTGTAGGACAAGATCCGAAAATGGACATGCAAGTCTTTAAACTTGGCAGGGCGCCTTGTGCGCCTTCTCCTAAAGGAGTTAAGTAGCAGATCAGGAGCATACAAAGGGACTTTATATGGGGCAAAGGAGAAGAGAAAAAGAAATGGGCTTTAGTAGCCTATGATAAGATCTGCAAACTCGAGAACCATGGTGGCTTGGGGCTTCATTATCTTGAAACCATCAACAAGGTTTCGGGAGCTAAACTCTGGTGGAAATGGATCAAGGAATTGGCAACTCCCTGGGCTAAGCTTTGGACACAAAAATATGCCAAGAATTGGTAGGAGAAAGATCACATTAGAATGTCAGGGCACATTAAGGACTCCCACATTTGGAACCTTGCCTGGGAAAATAGAAGTATTGTTCAGCAACATAGTTTCTCGGAAATTCGAGCTGGGAACATAGCATGATTTTGGGAGGACAACTGGCAGCAGAAACCTAATTTTTATAAGGATGAATTAGCAGCTCTCAAGAATGACATAGACAACAAAGGTCTACTTATGGTAAAAGACTTCTGGGACCAGGAAAGGAACAATGGAAAATGGAGAACTTGGAAGGATCTTGGCCACAGTGAAGAGAGTCCTCTGAGGGCCCAGACATACTGTCTTACCCACGATCTAGAGAATAGGAGGATTCTGGTATCATCCTTGCCTGACCAACTAAGATGGGGAAAGAACACTGAAGGAAACTTTGACCTCAAAGAAGCTAAACCGGTTGTGACAGGATTTAACTATCTAAATCCTGATCAAGTTTGGAAGAATCTTTGGTAGAGCCCCCACTAGATGAAAATAAAGTTATTTATTTGGCTAGTTCATCAAAGGAAAATCTTAACTTGGGAGAATATTCTGAAAAAAGGCTTCATTGGACCATCCAAATGTTACCTTTGTGGTTCACAAGAGGAGATGATGGATCACCTTCTCAACCTCTGCCCTTTCATCTCCATCGTGTGGGAATGGGTGGCCTCAATCTTTAGGCACACTGATAGGGACAGACTCAGCATCTCCAACACTTTGAAGAATTGGAGGGAAAAATTCTGAGGGAATGAAATTATTAATAAAGCTTAGACCCTTGTTCCAGGTTTTGTCATTTGGAATGTTTGTAAAGAGTGCAATAGTTGGATCTTCAAGAACAAAGCAAGCAAGCCCCAACACATAATTGACCAAATTTTAAGGCAGCTCAAAGATACAACCAATAGCTTGTTGAGGACACTTCCTAAGAACCCTCCTCTACCCCAAGATGCAAGCATTCTACTACATTTGGGTCTCTAGTCCATAAGCCCTCAGGGCATTATCAAGGGAGTGAGCCAAATAAACTCAGATATAAACATTTGGAAGCCTCCTCCATATGGTTTCTTAAAGGTCAATATAGATTTAGCATCTAAGGGCAACCTAGGGTTAGCTGGTTTTGGAGGTGTTATAAGAGATGAACAGGGGCAAATAAAGAAGATCTTTCGTGGCCACTTGGGGAAGGCCACTAATAACATGGTGCAACTCATGGCCCTAGAGAAATTCCTGGAAATATTGGTGGATTCAAATTCACATAATGTCATCATTGAAGCAGCTTTGGAATTGATTATTAGAGTGGCCAAGAAAATATGCAATGGTACATTAGTGAATAAAGTGTCGAAACATTGGAAGCTCTCGCAAGTCTTTCACCGTATATACTCCCACTTGCAAACCTTAAAATCTGTAAGCTTTGTCCATGTGGAAAGAAAAGCTAACATGGTAACAGATCGTTTGGAGAACGAAGGAGTGATTAATAAGGAGAGGGACACCTGACACATATGGGAGTTGTTACCCCCAGGAAAACTGTTAGAGGACTGTCTCTGTCAGGCTGCCAAAGATATGGAGCAATGGGAAAGGTTGAGATCAGTGGAGGAAGACCAAAGATACAGTGGCATGAGGACCAATTCTGGAAGTGTTGCAGGTTTGTCATTTTATTGATCACTATAAGGATTAATGGCGACACATTGATTCAGCAAAAAGCAGAGAAATTGGGGTTTAAGAGTAAATCCATCGAAAAGCTAAAGATCAATGGTGTAGGGAGGAAGGGCCGGGAAGTGTAAGTTAATTCGCGAGGAAGTGGTTTCTCATACCAAAAGTGGTATTTCAAAAGGGATCTAAGTGGTAACTAGTATTGCAAGGAAGGCTTCGGATTCCACTCTTCAAGCGACATGTAACAGCGAGGAGAAAAGAGGATACCACTTTTTGGGCAGGTTTTCCTCGAGCTACTTGTCCACCTGAAATTTGTGTGGACCGTTGGTTCCATGAAGGATAGATCAACAGTGGAGGGTTGGTTGTGCAAGTGGGAGATCGGATGTGAATTTACAATTTAACATTAGTTGTTGATCATTGATTTAGTTGGACGGAGGATGTCAGGGCGCTGTACCGGGAATGCGGACCTATCGTTTTTTATGGTAGCGAATGTAATAATTTTGAAATCCGACCTTATGGGTTGTGGGTCAGGTTTTTGTGTATTACCTGTGTTAGCCATATCTCCTGATAGAGGGGATGGTTCCAAGGTTTAAAGATTTAAAGTCAACTCCGCTTTAGATAGGTCATGTGGATCATTTTTTGGTAAACGCAAGGAAGATTGGTTTACCTTGTAAAATATGTAATGTACTTTTTTCGGTTAATAGAAAGCTCCATTCTTACTTGACCAATAAAAAGAAAACAATGAAACATATAAACCAAGGGGAGACATAATCCAATGACCAAAATCTACACAAAATTCCCCAAGTTCTAAGGAATGGAACAATCCATGGAGCTTAGCAAAGGGAGATGCGAATTTACGATTTAACATTAGTTGTTGATCGTTGATTTAGTTGGATGGAGGATGTTAGGGCACTGTACCGGGAATGTGGGCCTATCATTTTTTATGGTAGCGAATGTAATAATTTTGAAATCCGACCTTATGGGTTGTGGGTCAGGTTTTTGTGTATTACCTGTGTTAGCCATATCTCCCGATAGAGGGGATGGTTCCAAGGTTTAAAGATTTAAAGCCAACTCCGCTTCAGATAGGTCATGTGGACCATTTTTTGGTAAATGAAAGGAAGATTGGTTTACCTTGTAAAATATGTAATGTACTTGTTTCAGTTAATAGATAGCTCCATTCTTACTTGACCAATAAAAAGGAAACAATGAAACATATAAACCAAGGGGAGACATAATCCAATGACCAAAATCTACACAAAATGCCCCAAGTTCTAAGGAAGGGAACAATCCATGGAGCTTAGGAAAGGGATGAAGTGATGAAAGCTCAAAGTATCCCATACTTGATGGCAGGGAAGATGTTGAATTGAATACCCATATTGATTAAGATGTCCTCCAAAAAACCAAAACTAGAAGAAAGGTCTAAAGAAACTATATTTTCAAGGAATCAAGTGGAAGTATAGCTCAATATGGATGATTGTCTAGTTAGTTTGGAAGTTGTGGATCTAGGGAAGGATCCCTCATTAGTTGTAAAGAATTGCATGTGGATTACAATCTACTAATGAGGTTATGATATAGAATGTGAAATGTTGACTTTGAGATATCCATGATTCAGGAGTTCAAGAAGGTGGAATCTAAGAACTCATGAATTCAATTTGGGAGCTACACCTTTACAAAGGTTACAAGAAAGCTCAATGGAGTTCAATCTCAAAGATTTCAAAATGATTAGAGATGTTGATGAAAACTTTACCAGACAAAGATCAAGACAAATATTCGTTAACGAAGGGTGTTGGAGATATTATCTCCTACTTCTCTTATGCTTAATATTTGGTGTCCCTCATCATATGTATTGGTTAGTGTAATCTCTAAGTGACTTTTTTGTTTGTATTATTTAGGAGATTATTATTTAGTTGGATTTAAGAGAATTTGTCCAACTAAAATACCTCCTAGATCAATTTGTGGTTGATATATTCTCTCAACTAAATAGATTGTGGGCCTAAGATAGTCAATCTATCCTAAAACCGAGCTTGACTTATCAATATTGTGATTGTGATGATATTAATATATGTAGAGTAGTTTGTGTGTGCAATATTTTCTCCTCTCCACAATTTTATCTAAATTCATAATTCATCTTCAATAGGTAATTTGATATATTTTTTTATAAGTTTTCCTAAAATTTTAAAGTATATTTTTAAAATAATGAAAATAAGTATCATAACTTAGTTGTTTATTAATAGTATGGATAATTAATAGCTATTATCTTTAAAAAAAAATAGAAGTATATAGTTTATGGGTGGTTTTTTAGAATCTTCATAGAAATTAGTGGTTAAATTCATTTTCAATACTTAATTTAATACAATTTTTATAAGTTTTTGTAAAGTTTTAGGAAAATATTTTTTAAAATAGTGGGAATACTTATTATACCTTAGTTGTCCATTAATATTAGGGATAATTATTGTTGTTGTTATTCAGAAATATAAGATAATTCATCATAGTTATTGAAAGGAAATCATGTTATCTGAAATAAATCAACCTAGATCTATTTTAGCTTTGGATCTACCAAACACACATAAATTTGATCTCTCTTCAGAGTTAAGATAGATATAGGCTCGTTTAATTATTATTTTTTATTGATAATTATAATTATTAATTTTTAAATTTTATTTATATTGCGTCGAGAGGCTCTCTCCAACCCTACTTAACCTTTAAAATAAAATTAACCCTACATGAAAACATTTTTAGTGGATTAAAATAAAATAAAAAATGATAAAAAAATAACATTAAAATAAAAATAACTTCACCCATGGTATGAGAACCCAGGGTATTGACTCATGGTATTCATGTGGAATACATCTTATTTAAAGGTTGAAATTAAATTGTCCACGAGACTCATCAAATCTCTTGAGATGCAAACCTCTTTTAGAGTGAAAAGAGATGTTGAGATGGATCTAGAACGAGTCAAAATACGGTAATGGGTTGGAGAGAGCCTAGAGTGCAATGGGCTCTCAGTGTAATTATTAGTGATGCTTAAGGGTAAGCTTTCATTTTTACTAGTTGTTTCTCCATCTTGGACCATTAACTTATTTCAAGTTACTCTTAATCCAAAACAACCATATATATATATATATATATATATATATATATATATATATATATATATATATATATATACATGCTCACCAGAATAGGGTCACTAACATTTTATAAATTAAACAACTTAAATTCAAGTTTTTAAAAATCTCTATTGAATTTTGGTTAAAATTAACTAAAAAAGAAAAAGCATTTAATAAGACTATTTTCTCATTTATATATATACACACACACACATATATCTATATATATATATATATGAAAAAATAGATAACATTTCAATTTTTTTATAATAAATTCAAATTGAAAATTGAATTTAAAAATTTATGTAAGATATTGAAAATGTATTCCATTTTTTTCTTGTTTTAATAAAAATTAAAAAACATATTTTTAATTTTAATTATTATTATTATAATTATATAAATATATATTCAAAGAAATAAGATAGAATTTGTTATTTAAAAAATAATAACTTTAATTTGGGATATAAAATTAAGATTGGATATGATTAAAAATATATATAATTTGATTACAAATAATTTTAATAATTTTTTGGGAAAAGTGAAATTTTATCTATTTATGTTTCATTAGCAAATTATTTTAAATGATATTACTTTCCAATAACAATAATGAATCCACATACATTTAAAAAAACTGAAAATTAAATCCCCTTATCAACCATTAGTAATTTAATTTAAGTATGTTTTAAGTGATATAATATTCCAATAACAATAATAATCATTGTTGCAGTGCAACTAAGTCCCTACCTGTCACGCCCATGATTCATGTGGGTGATGTGCGGCAGAGTGGGGCGATGCACCCTCGATTAAATGTGCCGAGTTGGAGAGAAGAGAGTCAGTTGCGAAGTTTGTTGCAACGTTCGGACGAGTTGGCGTGCGACAAGCCAACGAAAGGAAAAATTTGGCTAAGTGTCAAAACTTGAGGAGGGCGATCTTATACGGTGCGGTCGGGCGAGTGGACCCGGCGGGGAAACTTGGTGGGCGAGCCGACCCTAAGTTGGGGTGCAGACAGTCAAATTGAAGGTCGGCCTGGGCAGGCCGACCCATGACAAAACTTGGCGTTTGGGTATAAGAAGGAGGGTGCCATGAGTGGAGAAGATCATCAAGAAATCTCACAAGCATTCAAGGCAACTTGAGGAGCAAAGTGAGCAGCCTTACGAAGAGGCCAAGGTAAAGGCGGTGCAAGGTCGAAGTGCCAAGGCAAGGCAGCGACGCAAAAAGTATAACTACAGGTTAGGCGAGTTGTAGTTCGGGCGAACCGTGGGGCTGCAAGTCGAGCGAACTGCAGGGGCAGGTCTGCACATGGCTGGATGAAGGTGGGAGAACCAGGCACGGGTTGAACAGTCGACGAGCGAGCTGAATGGGCGGGCCGAACAGTGTGTTGAGTAACAGACTAAACAGACATCTGAACGACGGGATGAATGGTCAGGCAAGCTGAACAAACAATCGAACGACGGGCGAATGACCGGGCTGAATGGCCAGGCGAGCTGAACAAATAGTCAAATGATGGGTGAATGGTCAAGTTGAATGGACAACTAAACGATGGGTTGAAGGGTCAGGCAAGTTGAACAAACAGTTGAACAACGAGCTGAACAGGCGAGTTGAATGATGGATGAAACGGATGAACTGAACGGATGACCTGAACAACGGTTGAATGGGCAAGATGGATGTCGAGGTGAATGGAAAGTTTAATGGTGGGCTGAACGACCGGTTGAAAAAAGTTTGAAGTGTGACGGTGAATGGTGAACAAGCAATGGGCAACACAAGTTTTGCTGAATGGTGGGAAAGGTTGTACGGTTGGCATACCGCCCTGGGCAAGGCTTCACAAATGATTCAGGCAAACCGAACGATGGTCTAAGGTGAAATTTCCAGAATTGGTGGTTGGCCTTGTTTGGTCAAGAATATTTTGGGGTTGCCTTGGAGAGGATGTTGTATATTGAATTTTTAAAGATATACTATTATATATTGTGGCCATACTCATATTAGGGAGTTGCCCCTCCCTTAAAAAGACTAAGTGTATTTATATGCTTATGAAGATGAATGTTTCTACTGTGTTATAACTAATGTATGCTTAGAAAGTGAAAAATAAACTAAGTATGGAATGTTAGGTGTAGTCCACACTTGAAAATATTGTTGAAAAGAAATCAGGTGGTGGTGCCACACCTGCCTATGAGCGGTTGAAAGGCCACTGCCATGATAGGGGCGTGACAGTTTGTATCAGAGCCCTGCTTCAGTCGAACAAGGTTGTAGAAGTAGAGAGGTGTATCTCTACACTTCAGGAAAATAAATGACGGAGGCTTTTGATCGGTTTATGGTATACACTAGACTACAAAGAAAGCAGATGGCTAAACTAGAGGAAGAACCTCAAGTAATGATAGGTGAATCTAGCAAGGATGCTGAAACAACTTTCATGAATAGGGTGTTGGATTATATGGAGGAGATAGCTTCTGATGTAGCTTCGATGAAGGCCGAGATTGTTGAAGCTCGAGAAGACTACTCGAAAGTGAAAGGAGATCTTGAAGACCTCAAGATTTGATACAAATATACAGAGTTGAAGTATATGCAAATAGAAAAGGAAGTCAAAGAGATTGGAGCTATAAGGGACCAAGGTTTGGTAGAAATCTTGAAGCTGTAGAAAGATCTTGATGATGCTCAGAATGAGATAGCGGTTTTGAAAAAGGTTGTTGGGCACAACTCAGGTGGAGGAGTGGCTCATGTGAAAGTCAAGGAACCGAATTCTTATGACGGGACAAGGACTGCAAAAACTCTTAGTAAATTTTTATGGGACATGGAGTAGTATTTAGAGAATTTGGGGATGTCTGATGAGGAAACCAAATTCAAGGTGGCTTCTTAGTTCTTAATGAAGGATGCTAATATGTGGTGGTGAAGGAAGATGGACCAGATTGTGAGTGGTAATGCTGTGGATATCACTTCATGGGATGAGATGAAGAAGGCTTTGCAAACTCATTTTAGTCCACAAGACAAAACATGGGATGCAAGGATGAAGATAAAATATATAAAGCAAATAGGGAGTCTACAAGCTTAACGGCGAGAGTTCTCAAGTGTAGTTTTGGAACTTCCAGACATGGCGGAGAGGGACAAGGTATTAAATTTCATTATAGGTGTTAGAGCCTAGATTTGCCTCAGGCTGAAAAGACAAGGTTCTAGGTCCACATCAAACCTTGCTCAGCCTCGTAGCTAGCCCTACGAGGATAGGAGAGGGCTCTCTCTGGGTCAATCTCAGCGAAAGATAATCGATGGGGTTTGAGATGACTGATTTAACAATTGATCTTAGGCTAGGCATGAAGTGCAAGGATTTGTTTTGAGTTTTTGAGGGTTTTGTATTGGAAAAAGGGAAAGGCAAATTTGGTTTCGGGGATGAGGCCTAGTTTTTGTAGAGTTCTGATTGGGGCAAGGAAGGTAATCGTTTTGATGCTTTGGATTGAATGAATGGATGGATCAGATTGGTGAGGGGTTAAGGAGGGCAAGAGGGTCTCAAGAGTCCTCCTCAAACAGATGAAAACATGAAATATTAAACAAAGTTTAAGGCAGAGCAGAGTAGTCCAATGAATTCTACCTCAATCACTCATTTGCTTAATTTCAGAAGAAAAGAGAAGGGAAAATGATACATATAAAAATTAGTGAACTTACAATTACTTAGAGAAAAACACCATCAAAACACAAAGCCACATGGATCCCAACAAGTGCTGCAAAACCCTGGTCTTTCCTTTGCCAAAATTGCAAAAATAAAATGTACAATAGGGTGCCAAGCAATCCCAAGTATCCAATCCTGAAAATGACTGAGAAATCACATGATATAGACAAGCCTAACTCCTTCCCATGCCTCTATGGGTCGAGCTCATCATTCTAGGAGCTGTTTGAACCAATTCTAAACAAGGAACTGAAATCTAGGTAGTCAAACAACTTACCCCTATATGCTAGGAAACTGATTCATTCATTTAATTTTCACTTTTTAGTTAATGAATCCTCTAGAACAAGTACAAATGTGCCAATATTACATCATGGTTATCAAATTACGTCATTAAAGATCAAAATTAACATTAAAAAGCAAAATTGGTCAAAACTGGGTGAATTTCTGAGCTGAACAGTGAAAAATAGGCAAAAATCCTCTATGTGCTGCGCCTGATTCTCTATGCATCGCGCCACTTTGGAGCTGATTTTGAGGCACTTCCCGAAGTCCAAATTGAGCCCAAGTGTGCTTGTTGGAAAGGTCTTCCTGTCTAATTTCCAACCCAGGTGGAAGTTTTCAATTTGGCCTCAATTTTCCCCTCCTAAAGTCAGTTCTCCCAACACTGCTTCCTGTGTGTCAAAATAGGGGCAGTGAGGTCATTTGTTGAGTGTTTTTGGCCTCTTGAGAACTCAAAACCTGCCCAAATTTCTTGGCCATGCACCAGAAGCCATAATTTATCATTACAAATCCAGAAATGAATTTTTTTTTGGATTTAGAGCCCTCTAGCAAAAGCGAGCGCCACGTGGCGCGATGCATAGGGAGGCAAAACCTGTTTTTTGTGCAAAAAATTTCAAAATGCCAAAAATCACTCCAAATTTCTTGAAATTTGGGCTGGACCTTCTCTATGAAGTGTCATGCTGGGCTAAAGAGGCTTCGGCCAATATCTGAAGATGATCATGCTCCTTTTGCCTCTTTTTCTTCCTTATTGCCTTCTTTAATTTTGCCTTTAGATTCTTTATTCGTGCCTTGCAAACCTTGTTCCATGCCATGTAGTGGAAAGCCATGTGTCTCAGAAATGCTTTGTCCCTATCGACTTTGTCCGTCAATCCCTCTAAGTGGATGTTGACTCTCTCGAGCCAAGACTCCCGATCATCATTAATCTCTTGCTCCAATGAAGTGAATTCAATCCTCCTCCTTTGGGCAGCTTGACGATTCTCCCTGATGTTTTGTAATTCCATAATCGCCTACTGATCTTCAAGATGATTATTTCTTTTCTCCAAGTATTTTATATTCCACTTAGCCCTCTCCAAGTCGAGGGACAAGGCTTTGATCTCTGTCTGCTGCTCCTTGATGATATCTCTAAGGTTAGCACTTTGCGAACCCATGTTTGTATTGTCATCCTGAATGAGAATGAAGTCAGTCTCTCGTTCACCTGAAGGCCCCTCATCCTACATTGGCCTCTTGCCTTTGTCCTGTACCTGTGGTGCTGATGTCGGAAGCAAGGCCCCTTCCACACCGGGTGGAGATAACACTCGCTTAGTTGTCGCAAACAATTGCCTGGTACCCTTCTGATAAGTAATGAAAACCGGTATAGTAGTAGTGTGTGGATCATGGCCTTCATGCTGATGAGAAGGTCCACCTGTCTCATGCCCAGCCTCTGAAGGCCCCTATGAAGCTCTGAAGAAATCTCGGGAGATGAAATCATCCCAAGTGATGCCCTGTAATCCAAGCTGATGAACCACCAAAATCTTGATGAGAGCAAAATGATAAACACTGTTAAGTTGATGTTGAGGGGTTTTGTGCTTCACAAGGGTGGTCATCCTCTCTATGTTTCGGCATATGAAATAAGGAATGTTCATCATCCGTACCCAGGTGAAATGTATGAGCAAACTTATGTGATAAGTATATAAACGAGAGAACCGTCCCTCACAGCTGAAATACTTCATGATTAATTTCATTAGTGGAGCATATTCATCTTTAAGATATTTGAATGGAAACACTCCCTTGAGCTGCCTCAAGAAACCAGTTTTAATATATGGCTCATAATGCTGCCGGTCAATCTTCTTCCTCTTGTTCCATGGTTCTCCAATGTTGGGTATGCCAGTTGCCAATGAAATGGTTTCTGGTGTTAGTGTGAAAGTGACACCAGCTAAGGTAGCCTGATCTCCATGTAAATTCAGCACAAATAAACGAGCCAACTCATGATGAAATTGAACATTAGCCACCTTCTCACAAAACTCATAACATGACTGATGCTGAAAACAGGAGATGGCTAGAGGGCAGGCCTGTAATTCAGTGAGGGTGATTGGTTCTTCTCTGATATGTCTGCCACCTCTATGAGGCCTCCGGGGTGCATGTTCCTCCATGGGTGAGTCACTTTGGGTTTCCATTCCATAATCAGATGAATGACTGGATGACATGACTGCTGTACAAAATGCCTTGGAGAAAACTGATTGCTGATGTATGAAAACTATGTTGGACTACTCTTAGTGATGTGCTTGACCTCTGCCACCAAGGGGAAAACAGAACAAGGGACTCTTAGGAGGGAGGAAAATAGTGAGGGATTAGGGGGTATTGGGATAGATTTTGTTAGGAAAATATGGGAGGGTTTGGGATTTTATGTATGGGAATAGGGTTTACAGTTTTACATTTAGAAATTTGGGAAAGGGAATTTGGGATAGGAGTTTAGTGGTTTTAGGGGGTAGGGAACAATGAAATCAGGGGAAAATGGAATAAGGGAGAAAAGAAAATGATGGGAAGAGAAAAAACTTGGTGGAAAACAGTTGTTGAAACCCTAGGCATCCATTTCTATGTGAGGGCTTTGACAAGGTAGGGTTTGATTATATGTTTAGCCCATCACCATCCATAAACATCCATAGCATATTACAAAATTGGATGAAATATCAAGATGGAGGCTCTACCTGGCAAATCCGTGCAAGTTCTTGGCAATTTGGAGGAATTGTGAGCAGTTTCGAGCCTTTCGCTGTGTGCGCCGCGTAGCTCGGCCAATGTGCCGCGCCTTCCCAGTGCGCTCCGCCCGTGAAAAAATACACTGCGCGTTTGCTCGCAGTGCGCCGCACCTTCTGCCCAGTGCGCCGCGCGCACTCTAAACACCGTTTTGGCTTGGAAAATTACAGTTTTGCCCTCTCACCACTAAACTTCAACCTTCTTTGACTCTTGGATGCAAATGACATTGATACATATAGAGATATCTTTATAAAGACATGGCTTTGATTTTGTCTTTGTAAAGACCCACTTTTGTAATGTTTTAAAATTGGCATTTCTTCACTTTAATACAAACCCTGTTCTTTTGTTTCCTCTTTGATTATCTGACTTGAATGATGAATCTTTTGGCTATTTTTGCAGGGATAGTGGCATGTCTTGACAAAGGAAGACTAGGGCTATGCCTAGAGAATTCAACAACTGAAAAACTTTTGACAATTACATGGCAATTTATTACAAAACAAAATGACGAATTTTCTTCAAAACAGAGTTTTGAAGAAAAGTCATAGTCCAGCAATATGACAATGAAAATATTTGAAATGAAAACTTATTGAAGACATCCTCATGACCTGTGGGCATTATTTGACATTCTGAAGACCAAACCCTAGACCTAGAAACTGAAAGACTCTTTTTTGACCAAAACACCATCTATGACTGAAATCAACTTTGATGATCTTTGAGAAGTTTTTACCAACCTAGCAGGTACAACCATGAGGGAAACAAGTGAAGAGACCCTTCTTTCAGACATTAGTATGACCCTAATGGAATGCAAATGGAAGAGCTGAATGAGACACCTAAAAATGAAATGCAATAAGAGAAATGATCTCTGATAGAGGGATGACCGGACCGACTCTAACAATAGGATTGAAGCATTAGGCACGTAATGAAGTGAAGAGGCAAAAGATAAAAACTCTTGAAGAAGCATTTGTTGTTGTGGATCACTTGGTAGAGCACTATGATGAAGGATCCGAAGAGAAGAAGAAAAAGAATAACAAGCCGAAAGAGAAGTCTACAAAGGAGGAGCCTTCGAGATCACATGACAAGGTGAAGACAAAGAAACCGTTGAAGTGTTGGATATGTGAGGAACCACATATGGTGAAGAATTGTCCTTCAAGACCAAAAGTGGCTATGGTAGGAAAATCCAATGTAAAAAGAAAGAGGAAATTTTTGTTGGGGTCATGCAGATTCTAGGCGCTGCAGTGGCTACGGAAGTGATCTCACGAAGGGATCCTGAAAGAAACAAGTTGGAGTATGTTGAGATGAAAGTTGGGAGTGGCACTGTACTCACTATGGTGGATAGTGGGGCAACTCACCACTTCATGAGCGAGTATACTGCAAGAAGTATTGGACTGAATTTTCTATTGGTGCAAGCACAAATGAAGGTAGTGAATTCTCCTATGGATTCTGTGATTGGTGTAGCTGAGAGAGTGGATGTGACACTTGGTGAATGGACATGGAAGGTCGATTTCACTATGGTGGAGATAGATGACTATGAATCTATGCTAGGAATGGAGTTTATGAAGAAATTTGAAGCTATGGTAGTTCCCCATATGAAGAAACTGTGCATTTACAATGGACGAGAGGATGTACCTATTGGTGTTCCAACCGTAGGAGTTACAAAGGCTGAGTGTAAACTGACAACGATGAATATGGAGGATGAGAAGCAAGATGAAGAGGTCTATAAGCGATTGTCTTCCACAGAGGAAAAGCTTATGGAACAATCACAGATGATCTGAACATTGTGTGATAGTATCTTGGATCTATCAAGGAGACTAGAGGCAGTGGAAGAGGATGACGATGAGGATGCTAAGCCGAATGTTCTGACGGAGGATCGAGAAGCATACTTGCAAAGGTTAGAAGTGTAGGATCCTGATAGATGGATTGAGATGATTAGTGAGGAAAAGGGAGAGCATGTAGGCTCTACTTCCTCCTTAACTTCTTAGACTATCATGGAGTTAAGGCTCATTGTTAGCTGCTCATGGTAGTGAGTCTCCAACATTTTAACAGACATCTAGGGGTGAGATGACATAGATTGACAGGTAGCATGTAGTGATGAGTCATGATGATGTAGGGGCATGAGTTCTTATGGAGGCGATGCACGGTTGGATTAGCTACCCAACTAGTCACCGACATGAGGGGTACCAGCACATGATTTCTTGCAGAGTTTGGCATATCTATGGCATGAGGCAGGTCGAGAGGTGGACACATCTGGATTACCCATACACACATTTGTGTGGTTTAAGAGTCTTGGTGATGGTGATTGTCAGGATGGAGAGTTGTCGAGGACGACAACCATTTAGAGCGGGGGAGTATGTCAAGCCCACGAGTCAATGGTTGATGTGCGGCGGAGTGGGGTGACGCACCCTTAGTTAAACGCGACGAGCTGGCGTGCGAAGAGTCGGTGGGTGCGATGAGTTGGAGAGCGGCGAGTCGGTTGCGATGTTAGTTGTGACGTTCAGACGAGTTGGCGTGTGATAAGAAAATGAAAGGAAAAATTTGGCTAAGTGTTGAAACTTGAGGAGGGCGACCTTATATGGTGTAGTTGGGCAAGTGGACCCGGTGAGGCGACTTGGTGGGCAAGCTGACCTTAAGTGGGGGTGTGGACAACTAAATTGAAGGTCAGTCCAAGCAGGCTGACCCATGACAAAACTTGGTGTTTGGTTATAAGTAGGAGAGCGCCATAGTCAAGAAGAGCAATCAAGCAATCTTACAAGAATTCAAGGCGACTTGAGGAGCAAAGTGAGCAGCCATATGAAGAGGCCAAGGTACAGGTGCTGTGAGGCCGAAGTATCAAGGAAAGGCACGGGTGCAAAAAGTATAATCGCAGGTTGGGCGAGTTGTAGTTCGGGCGAACCGCAGGGCCGTAGGTTGGGTAAACCATTGGGGTGGGTATGCCTACGGGTGGATGTAGGCGAGTGAACCGTGTGCAGGTTGAACAGTTGACGGGCGAGCTGAATGGGCGGGCCAAACGGTGCGTTGAGCAGCAGGATTAATGGACATCTGAATGATGGCTGAATGGTTAGGAGAGCTAAACGAACAACCGACTGACGTGCGAATTGTCAGGCTAAATGGCTGGGCGAGTTGAATGAATAACAAAATGATGGGAAAATGGTAAGGCTGAACGGATAGCTGAATGATGGGTTGAACGGTCATGCAAGCTTAACGAACAGTTGAACGATGGATTGAGCGACGAGTTGAATGGGCAAGTTGAATGATGGATGAAACAGGTGAGGTGAACGAGCGAGCTGAACGATGGTTGAACGGGTGAGATGAATGACGAGTTGAACGACAAGTTGAACAGTGGGATGAATGAACGGTGGAACAGAGTTTGAAGTGAGACGGTGAACATGCGTCAGGTAGCATGAGTTTTGTTGAACAGTGGGCAAGGCCGCATGGTGGGCGGACCACCCTTGGCAAGGCTGCATGAACGAGTCGGGCAAGCTCAACGACGCTCTAAGGTGAAATTTCCAGAATTGGTGGTTGGCCTTGTTTGGTCAAGAATATTTTGGGGTTGCCTTAGAGAGGTTGTTGTATATTGAATTCAAAAAGTATATTGTTATATATTGTGGGCAGACTCTTATCAGGGAGTTATCCCTCCCTTAAAAAGACTAAGTGTATTTATATGCTTATGAAGATGAATGTTTCTATTGTTTTATAATTGATGTATGATTAGAAAGTGAAAAATAAACTAAGTATGGAATGTTAGGCATAGTCCACACTTGAAAGTATTGTTGAAAAGAAATCGGGTGGTGGTGTTGCACTTGCCTATGAGCGGTTGAAAGACTACCGCAAATATAGGGGCGCGACACTACCACTCACGAGACTTCATTGGGGGAGCAATACCATACCCCTTACATTCATATTGGGGGATATATATTGAGGAAAAAATGACATAACATATTGCACATATAATGGGGTAAAGAGTTTTTATAGTGGCAAGGATAAAAAATGGAGCTCAAAGTTAATGAAAAAATATTAAGGGGTATAAAAAATATTAATGAAAAAATGGATACCTACAATATCTAGTGAAAGTAGGGGTTTTTTAAATTGGGAAGGTGTATTGGGTTAGTATTGGTAGGGAGTTATAAAGGGGTATAAAAAATATTAATGAAAAAATGGATACCTACAATATCTAGTGAAAGTAGGGGTTTTTTAAACTTGTAAGGTTTATTGGGTTAGTATTGGTAGGGGGTTAAATAAGGTGATTTTTAGAGGTATTTTCAAATATGTAGTCAAATTAAGGGTATTGTTTAGTATGCTAAGTTTATTGAGTGAAGCCCCCATGCTACCACTCAAGTTAGAAATTATGCTATGGGGAAAATTACATAAAAAATTATAGCCTACATTTGGTCAATGATAAATTAATAGTGGTCAACAGGCAAATCAGATTCTATAGTATTGCTTTGGGAGGAACTAATAATTGATGCCTAAAGTGGATAAATCAATTGCTTGCTAATTGGTGGGTAGTAACCACTAGTAAATCTACACATTTACAGTTTTACGCCTACTTAAAGGGAGGACAACATAAATAATGGTGGGAAGTAATTCTTGGTAAGTATATTTATTTACATTTTAAGACTATCAATTTTTTATGCAAAGGCTTCCTTAAATTATGGTGGGAAGTATCTTCACTAAGCAACTATCTAAAAATCATAAATCAATATTGAAATGATATCCATAAATTTGTGTGATGGACTAATAATAATATTTTATTTTTAAATTCAAGGTCAATATATTTATTTTTAAAGTCAATATTAAGGTAATATCAAAGGTGATTGATATTAATAATAATCTATTATTAATATTATAATAAAGGTAGATGCTAAATTAGTGAATCAAAATCCTTTTCTTTGTTGTAGAAGGAATCCACTCTATAAAAATTTGGCTATTAAAATTTATAGAAATATTCATACTCTAGGTGTTTGAGTCAATAACTATCACTTACTATACTACAACAAGTATAGGTAGATAGTAAATTGGTGAATGAAGTCTTCTTGTTTGTTGGAGAAAGAGTCCAACCTATAAGAATTTGGCTCTTAAAATTTATAGAAATATTCATACTCTACCTGTGTGAGTCAATAACTATCACTTACTATACTACAATAACTGTTACAGGGTAGTTCAGTAAGTGCCACACTACACTACAATATGTGTTAGTTTAGTAAGTGCCACACTACACTACAATAAGTGTTACAGGGTAGTTTAGTTCCTGCCACCCAAGTTAGAAATTATGCTATGGGGAAATTTCCATTAAAAGTTATAACATACATTGATGGACACTAAATTAATAGTAGTCCAATTCTAATCCTAGAGTTTTTCTTTGAAAATAACTAACAAATTGAGATGTGAAGTGGATAAATTAATTACTTGCTCAAGAACAAGGACTTGCATAAATTTTGGTTGGTAGGAAGAACTAGTAAGTTTACACATTTATTGTTTTAATGTACTTAATACTAAGGAAAACATACATAATAATGGGAAGTAACTCTTAGTAACTATATTTATTTATATATTATATTCCTATCCATTTTTTATGTGAAAACATGCTTGGTAGGTAGTAACCACTACTAAGTCTATAGATTTAGAGTTTTACTCTTACACAAATGTTGAGGAAAACATACATAACGATGGGAAGTAACTCAAGTATATTTATTTACATTTTATTTCTATGTATTTTTTATTGCAAAGACATGGTTAAATTATGGCGGGAAGTATTAATTGGTAAATATGTTATTTATTTACCTAAATACTAGCTATTTGTATTTTTATATTGTTTTCTTTTAAAGATTAAAATAAAAAATCACTAACCATATCAATGCATGAATATTGCCACCATATCCATAAATTATAGCATAGAATATATAATATAGTTATCTATCAGTATATTGTACAAAGGCTACAATAAGACCTTCCGCATAGTCTAATGAGGCGGAGGAGTTGCCCGGAAAGTTATGGAAATTCCGGTCATATTTAGAGAAAATCTGGCAAAGATTTTTGTAAATCCAAGTTATAGTTGTTAAACTTCAAAATTTTAGGTGTCTTAGACGTTTTTGATGGTGCTGAATCCATTTCCACCATCAAAAACATGATTCAAACACTGCATCTACAATTTTTTTTGAAATTTTTTTACCCGGATTCCGGCCACTTTTAGCCATTCGGGCAATTCCTCCACCTCATTAGACAACTCCTAAGACCTTCAAACTATGATCTAATCCAATTTTTTATTTATTTTTTAAATAATATTAAAATATAAATATTTTTTTTCAAAATTAAACATTATAAATTATATAAACATACTAAATCATACTTCACAAAACTATTACTTAAAAAACCATTACCCATACCTAACCATGTTTTCCCATCGTTAAACAAATAGGAAAAAAACGAAATGTCTCTTCTACTAAAGTGTTATTTCATATGAAAACAAACATGTCTCGACTCTTACAGTTGATGTTATGAAGATCTTTGCAATTAATGTTATATGCTCAGAGAGAACATGGGCAGATGGACTTGTGTGGATTTTTAACCAGACGTGCATGGCGGCAACAGGCATGCTGTTTGACAATACCTTCTTTTGAATACTTAAAACATATTCGCGTCATTTTGCGAATCTTCGGCATGTGGTAAGTTCTAGTGATCAGAGCCTTTTGACTTTCTTTTCTGTCATATTAAAATAAAATGGTATTTTATATAAGTCAGTAATATAATATAATTTTAAATAATATTGTGTTTTTATTGTTTTTTAAAATATATTTTAAAATATATAAATAAATTTAACACGTTAAAAAAAATCTAATACATTTAATGTTTACAAATTAAATAAATTGAATTGAGTTTTTTAAACATATTTTTATTAAAATTAACATAAAAACAGGTTAAAAAAACTTAAATTAACCACAAAAACATAAAACTAAACTATTTGATCTAGACTAAAGCGAATAATTAAATTGACACATACTAGAATACATGTTCCAGGCGCATATTCTAGGCGCATATCCTGGTGGTGCTCCATGGGAAAAAGAGAACAAAAAAATACTGAGGCATGCAGTGCGCACATCTCCCAGGGTAGTATTTATTGGAAGTAACCCGGCCAGAGCCCATTGAAAAAAGACGACTTAGCCAAATTTACAACGATGTGGTGAGTTGTAATGAGCCAGATTTAGCCAAACAGAGACTTGTATTATGCCTTAATTTAGTGGAACCATTTGAAAAGTTTGTCCTCTTTTTATTTAGTGGAAAGTGATAGGTAATCACTACTAGATTTTTTATTCAGTGGAAAGTGTTAGGTAATCACTATTTTGTGTTGTATATATTCACTACTAAATTTAAATAAGTATATAATTTAATTTTGGGTATATAAAGTCTCTCTAAAAGTGCTAACCCATTTCTAACATGTGAATCATCATTATTAGTATAGTAGTTGTTTATAATGCGATTTTTTGGAAGTTTTTATGGTGGGTTTTTCCTGTCAAAATCCTGCAGCAATTTATTGGAATCGCAAGTTTGATGGCTAGTTTCTGCACAATCAAAAGCATCCCATGGTTTTCCAGGGTGCTGAATCCAAATATGCAGTTAAAAAACCATTTTAACTGCAACAAATCAAGATTTAACCTCAATTTCTTCCGCCCTATTCCGTCACCGGAATCTCCAAAAAATCGCATTATAGACAACTCCATTTGATATATGTCCATCACTAGATTTAAGTAAAAATATAATTTAATATTGGGTATATAAAGCTTCCGATCAAAGTGCTAAATCACTTCCAGCTTCCAGCATGTGAATCATTATTTCTTAGAGTTTTACTAGCCAGATTTGATCAGGACATGTAAATACCAAATATTTCTATCTAATCGTTGTACCACGAGACGTGGATCACTAGACATATAGAGAACAAATATTTGCATTTAAATATTGTCTCACAACTTAAAAAATTTATGTTATTGATTGAAAAACTATCATGCATTTTGAATAAACGTTTGGGCATCGGCCTAATTCTTTATGTTATAAATTCTCTGTGGTTCGCATTTCCCTCAACTATTAACGAAAATTCTATAAATCTAGGACGATTGTTTAGTTCTAAATTTTGATCGAGCAGTGCATTACTGTGGGTGTTAATGGCGCAGGCATATCCTCCCCCAGGGTACCAACCTCAGCAGCCGCCGCCTTATGGCTATCCTCCTCCACAACCCTACCCTCAACAAGGTATCACCACATAGATTTTCAATATTTCAGAATATATGTTTTAGATCCACTGTTGTTACATTTAATCTATGTAACAGTACCTAGGGGTTTCGACCTTTTTGCAGGAACCCATTTAGTGGGAACCCTACTTACCTAAATCTATGTTACTAGAAACAGTACGTAAGGGTTTCGACTTTTTTTTGCAGGAACCCATTTAGTGGGAACCCTACTTAGCTAAAAATGATAAGAATTTCTGCTAGTTGTTTCTCTCGTAGAATTATTAGTTCAAGTTTCATCATTAGTTGGAAATCACATCATTAGTAAAATAATTTACAAGTTCACAAAATCGCATGCAGTTTTTTTTTTTTTTTTTTTATTGGTTAATGTATTTACTCTAAAGTTTCAATCAATGTTATAAAAAAGTTCCCAAAACGCTGGTTTCTCTTCCCATTTCTGGTTTCGTGTGGCGTTCCTGGAAGCATAGATCTGAACCACTTAAGTAAAAATGGATTGTTTTGTTTGTGGTGTTGTAGGTTATCCACCACCCCCGCCCGCAGGGTACTCGCAGCAGCCCCCTCCAGTAGTTGGGCCTCCCCAATATGGTCAGCAGCAACAGTCTGGGGCTTCCAAGGGATTTTTGGAAGGATGGTTAAGTATCTTTTTCTGTTTCCACATTATTTAAACCAAATTTATAGGCTTATATATTCTCATTCTGCTTTAAGAAATGGAAGAAACGTGAATGTTTCAGTACTTTCTATTTATATAGATTGATTTTATAAAGGTCAGAGATATTAACAAGTTATTATATGATTTAGCTATTGTGTAAATGGTGTAAGTAACACATAGTTTTGATTTGGTTGTGCAGCCTTGCGGCGCTTTGCTGCTGCTGTGTATTGGACGAGTGCTGCTGTGATCCTACCGTCATTTGCGTAGGGTAGTCAATGTTTCCAATGTGCACGTTGAATGTTTTGATGGGAGTGAATGAAACCTTGTTTGTTGGTTAATATGTTTGGGGATTGAAAATCCAATTATTTGGATACAGAGAGTTTGCGAACAAATTTTTTTTTTTTTAATCGTTTTATCATCCATAAATATGAATGAACATGTTTTTTTACTAATTATGTTGTTTTGATGAAAATAAATGAAATTTTGTTTGTTTTTGCGTTGGTTAGATATATTTAGGATTGAAAATCCCATTATTTGGTTTTTATTAATTAGGTTGTTTTAATAAGAATAATTGAAATTTTGTTTGTTTTGTATTGGTTAAATATATTTAGGAATTAAAATAGCTTGTAAACATGTTTTTTTGCTAATTATATTATTATAAAAAATATTTTTCACCAATTATAATATCATCAATCAACTGTTTTGATGAGAATAAATAAAATTTTGTTTGTTTTGTGTTGGTTAGGTATATTTAGAGATTGAAAATCCCATTTAGATACATAAGAAATTGGTAACATATTTTTTTGTCATGGTTTTTTTGCCCATTGTATTATTATGGGCAAGTGCGTTTTACCCATTGTAATATCATCGAATAAAATCATATTAAATCTATATATTGTTTACTTTTAGTAAACATGGTTTCTAAGGCAATATATTAGTGCGGGTATGCACGAAATCTAAAACAGTGTTTATTTAGAGCTTTTTAGATTGGCATGTCTATTTATGGTTATAAGTTTGTAATAGTTTTTTGCTGTGTAACTTACGTAAATAGTGACATTTTATTCCCATGACGGTTTTGTGAGATATGGAAAAACTATTTGAAAGTTATTAATATTTTTTTTGTATGTTTGGTAGTACTTTTTTTTATTAATATTATCCAACCATAATCATATTTTTCCAATAGTATCATGTGGTCTCAACCTGCCCGTAGGAAACCAAGTTGGCCACATGTTAGCGTTAAAAGATGTCCAAAATTTAAATAAGTCTTTTCCTACCATCCATGCAACATTTGCTATTCTATCTATAATAAACATCAACTTAAGAAAGTAAAGACTATTTGTCATAAAAACAAAATTTTGTCTAGCACCCTGTTTTACTCATCATTCCAGGACTCCACCGGGGCTGGGGCTTTAGCGCTCGACCCTGACATCTCGCTTCTCCTCATGTCCTGTAGACTTTGCTCCATCCTGCTCAGACCTAAGTTGTTTCGGTAGACTTGAATCTAGACTACTGCTATCTCCTTGGACTGCTGCTATCTCCCTGTGGAGATCAGTCTTGCTGGGCTCCTTCGTTTTGGCTTCCTCCTGTACCTCTTGTTCCTTGTTTAGTTCCTGTTCCTTGTTGAGTGTCATAGCTCAGGCCACTATGTTCTTCATAACCCAATATTGCTGGATTGTTTTCCGGAATAGAGTATGGTGGCTGCAGGTGTTCCCCGGATCTTGCACCATGGTTTCCCACTCTTCTGTCTCAATGTCTTGGTTGGTAATGTTGTCATTGAGTTCCCTCTCCCATCCAACTATTTGTGCTCTTACCTCTGGTGTGTTGCCAGCCATGTACCCACTGATAAGAGTCTGCATATGCTCCTCTCTAGTATTCCTGCCTCACTTGCGTTGGCCTCTGCTGGAGGTTGCATCCCGCCCCGGTGGTCCGTTTCCCTACCTTTCCAGTTCCTCTACTACCTTATTTAGCCACCTCTTTTCCTTCTCTAACCATACTTTCTTTGTCCCGGTTGCGCTTTTCTTCGCCCAATTCTTTCTCCTCTATAGGATTTCTTGCTACAGCGCAATGTATGATTCAGGCCTTCAAACTGTCCTGCACTTGGATTATTATTAAACCTAAAATAGTAACATAAGAAATATCAGTGGTCTGTATGCATACACCTCGAACTGTCATATTTTTATATGCTCCGGTTTTGGCCTCTTGGCCAAGTCCTGGTAACTTGGGTTTCCCCCTCTTCTCCCTCATATTCCCCCCTGACAACCCTTGGGTTAACATTCTTCGACATCTCAAATCTTCTCTTCTCTGATTCATCCCTCCTCGACAACCCGCAACCTGTTGGTTTACCTTTATAGTCCTACACGAGTCCCTACATTAGGTTTCCTTATCCCTGTTCTAAGTTTCGAAAGGGGTCCCCTTCCCAGCCCCTCTCCTCTCTGCTATCCCCACTCGAATTGTGCCCCTGGATAGCCCCTGGGTCTTCCTTTGGAAATTCCAGTTTGGTTTCACAACAAGCAAGGCTATCCATTCCCTTGCTTCATTGGCCCCAAGAAACCCTCCACTCTATCTCAGCTATATCTCATTTATCCCTTCCGTGCCTCAGGTACCACCTGGCCAGGGCTGTTATCTTTCTACACTCTCCCTTAATGGGATCCCCATTGTCTCCCCGACCTCCCTCATTCCCTCTCTGCTCATCTTCCCAAGGAGACCCTCTAACTTTACCATATCTCTCCATTTCATTATCATTCTAGACCAGGTTAGAGTTCCAGGAACCTCTGGTCTCGACTCATTCTGAGTCCTAGCTTTCACAAGCCCCCTTCCCCAATACCTTTGAATTAAACATTACTACAATTCTATTATTTAGGGCATTGAGGGTGACATACCATCGACTTGTGTTGACCCGTTCGTAGCCATCGGCTTGCGTCCACCTCCTGCATCCACCACCTTTCTTTTCTCGTTTCCTCACCTTCGTTCTCTGCATGTAGCTATCAACTTTTTCCATTTCCTTTGCATGTTTTTGTTTTATCCTGTTGTCCCTGCTATCTTCTGTCCCACCTCCCACATGTTCCCCTAATCCTCCCTCCATCCATTCTTTCATTCCTTCTCCTCGGAATGATGAACCTCTAATGCGTCCATCTCTGTCCTTCGTTAACTCCCTCATGCCTCCGGTTGCTCTTGCCATGGGTACCTCTCTATACTCATGCCACTTGCTAGCTCTGTTCTTTCCGCCCTCTCTCTTGCCCCCAAGCCTTCCTCTCTCCCTATCTTTCTCATCCACACCTGTCCTTGTTCTGTACCCTCCTCCTCCCTACCCTGTCCTTCTTGTTGCCCTTCCTGCTCTCGCAATCTTCCACATCACAATGTCCCCTCTGTCCTTGAGCCTAAGTGGGTGGTTTCTGGCACCTCTAACTCCCATTCCCTTTGGCCCAATTCGACTTCACTATCGCATCTCGATCAGGTGTTTTCCTCTTTCTCCTTGTATTATTTTAGGATCTCCGCTAGTTTCCTCACCCCCCCCATTTGTAATAACTCTTCTCCTCTTATATCCAGGTTTCTTCCTACCTGGCCGCATCCCCAGTTAGCGAGATTGTCCGCTACCACATTGCCCATCCTGCAGACATGTGTTTGTATGATGTACTTGATTTGTCGAATTAGCTTGTTGATCTCTTGGACAAGCCTTGCCATCCTCCAGCTTTGGCTAATTTTTACCCAGTGAGTCCCTTGCTGGAGCTTTTTCACCATGTCTATTGCCATTTTCGAATCTCCTTCCACTTGTAGTCTCTGGAACCTCTCCCTTACTGTGATTTCCATTCCCCTGTTCAAAGAATGAAGTTATGCTTCATTGTTGCTTGCAGTGCTACCGTCCATAGCGAATATTCAGATTGTTTTACCTTTGTCATCTCTGAATACTCCTCTTGTCCCTACCGCCCCAGGGTTCCCTTTCACAGCTCCATCGAAGTTAAGTTTGATAAATTATTTATGAGGTTGTGTGAAGCAGTTCATAGACTCACAATTGTAGGGATGGTGCTTCCACGAGGAGGCATTTAGCATGTTGGGCTTCAAGTTTAGACCTCTCATTATTCTTTCTTCATGGGGATTTTTTTTCCAATCCTTTGCATACCATTTCTTAGCTAGTATTGTTTCCCGTATGTTCTGGAGTATTATTTTCCATCTTTATTCTTTTGTTCTTTTTTCATATTTGAAGATTAGATTATTTCTTTCCTTCCATATTGCCCATAGGAAGAAACCCAAAGAAAGTCTCCAGGCTCAATTCAGGATTGGGTTTTGGTAAGGCATTTTCCGCCAATTATCCATTGTTACTTTCATACTAGTTGGATTCCTGTCACTTACTTCGAAGAGTCGATCATGGCTTCTCCACAAGTCTTCACTATATCTATAGGCATTGGTCATATGTTCCATTGTTTCTTCTTGTTCATTGCATAAGTTGCATATCAAAGGTACCTACAGGCCTTTTTTTTGCAGTTAGTCCCAAGTAGGTGCTCGCCCATGTTGGAGGATCCACATGAAGAAGGCGATTTTCGGCCATGTCTTTTCTTGCCATATTCTATCCCATATCTGTGTCCCCCGTTGTATGTGGTGTGCTGCTTCTAGGTTATAGCCCTCCTTAATTGTGAACATCCCTTTAATCCTATACCCCCATCTAAGAATGTCTGACCCCTCTGTTTTTGCAATTTTTTGGGTTGCCATGTATTTCTCATATAACTTCCATTGGGGTGTTTCTTGGGCATCTGATCAATCATGTTTTTGTTTCCAATTTCTCCACTACTGTCTAGGTTCCATGCTCCAGAAGTTTTTTACCGTTTTTTCTTCATGGATATTAGTATATTGACATACTATTTCTAGCTCAGGTTTTCTGTTTAGTTTTTCTCTCTATTGCCACACTTCTTCCCAAAATTTGGCTTTGTCTCCTCCCGTAATTTCCCAGAAACTATGGATTCTGATCAAATTTCTATTGTCTAAGGCTAAGTTCTAGATGGCTGATCCTTTCTTATTGTCCTGGAATCTCAACTTACCTTCAGTTGAGCTCGGCATGCCATACTAACTCTCCCATAATTGCTTCCATAGGTCTGCTCCTACCTATATCCATCTCCACCAGAGCTTTTCCCCGATGACCTGAATGAGAATGTATGGGGCTCTAAGTCCCAACCCCCCATATTTTAGAGGTTTACTAAGCTAGTTCCAAGATAGTAGAGCTCATTTTTTTCCCGTTCTAGGCCCTTGCCACAAGAACTTTTTGAAGATGTCTATCATCTTTTGGCAAACTATTTTTGGCATCACCTGACTGGATAATTGGTAAATTGGGATAGATTGTAGCACTGAACTCATTAATATTACCCAACTCGACATATTCAGTGATCTGAATGTCCAATTTTGCATTCTCCCTTGGAATTTTCCCAACAGGGGTTTCCAATTTGCCACTCTGTTTTGTTGATCATTTAGCCAAATTCCTAGGTATTTCGAGGGGATATTACCAATTTGGAATCCCATTATTCTTGCTAAGAAAGCTTGTGATGGTGCTGTTATGTCGAAGAAAAATATATCATACTTTTCCTTATTTTTCTCCATCCCTAAAGCACTTGTGAAGTCAATAAGAATCTCCATTAACCCTCTGGCTTCCTTGAGAGATGCATGCCCATACATCATTATGTTATCTACAAATTGTTGGTGAGTTAACAGTAAATCATTCCCCCACAGTCGAAGACCAGTGTACTGTTCTCTTTTAACTTTCTCTTTTATATACCTTCTGAGTCCTTTCACAGCTAGTATGAACAGAAACAAGGATAACGGATCGCCTTGCCTGAGCCCTCAGGTTGTGTTGAATTCCTTTGTGGGTGAATTATTAAGTAAAATTGATAGGACTCGAGTTGATATCATCGATATTATCTAGATTATCCATCTTTCATCAAAGACAAATGCCTTCAATATTCCAGTAGGTATTTACAATTCACAGGATCGTAGGCTTTTGATAAGTCTAGTTTAACCAGCATGCCTTTGGTTTTTTTTGTCTTTAGTGAATGTATTTCCTCTTTTGCCATCACTATGCCATCTACTATTTGTCTTCCTTTAACGAACCTTGTTTGTCCTTGAGAGATTAGACCAAGTAAGATAGGTTTTAGGTAGTTTACCATAATTGTAGCCATGATTTTGTAAATTACATTACAAAGCACTATTGTTCTAAACCCTTGCAATTCTTCTGAATGATCCATTTTTGGCATAAGGGCCAGAAACGTGGAGTTTAGGGCCAGATGCATTCTTTTAGTGCATCGAGACTCCTCAATGATTTTCACTATATCTTCCCCCATGAATGGCAAAGTCACCTGAAAGAATTATGCTGTTATCTGTCTAGACCTGGTGCTTTGTTCTTTGCCATGGTTTTTATGACTTCTTCTACCTCTGCTTTAGATGTTTCCCTTAGCAGGGCCATGTTGTAATCCCTTCTCACTAGATTTGGAATGTGCTGTGTGATTTTGTTTATATTCTCCTCCCTGCTTATATTGGGTTCTGTCAGTAGCCTCTGAAAGTGCTGAACTAACAAGTTCTCCATGTCTTTGTTTTAGGTAAGTCGGTTGCCTTGCTGATCGACTAGGGAGAATATCCTATTTTGCTGCCTATGTTGGATCATAGCTTTATGAAAAAACCATGTGTTTCTTTCCCCTTCCTTTAACAATTGGATTCTTGATTTCCTTTTCCACATTATTTCTTCTTGTTATCTCCTTTTCTCCAATTTATTTATCAGTTGCCCTTCCTCCTCCACTAGCAACTCACTTCTACCCTCATTGATTATTTGCAGTTGTACTTTCCTCATCTTGAATTGGATCAATTCATGTTCCTAATGTATGTTTCCAAACTCATCTTTTTCTTGTTCCATTTCTTTATTTTTCCTTCTAGTTATTTGAGTCTGAGTTGAAAGGTGTGCATCAGATTTCTCCCTTCTTTCTCACTTTCATTCCACCACTCAATTTTTTTTATGAAGGTCACTTCTCTTAGCAAAAAGGCTTCAAACCTAAAAGGTTTGTTTCAGTTTCCTTGTTTCATTTCCACTTCTAATTTAATATGTCAGTGATCTGACCCTAGGCACGGTAGAATTGTAGCCTTATAATAAACATATTTACTAATGAAATTTTTTGTAGCCAAGAATTTGTCCGATGAGAAGCTATTTTTCTGTTCCCTTCCCTTCTATTATTCCACGTATATTTTCAATTAATTGTTGGGATATCCACCAAGTGTAGTTCTTCTTGTATATCCTTGAATTTCTCCATTTCTGGCTCTTCCCTTTGAAGTCCCCCTTTTTTCTCCTCCAGCGTTGTTATCAAGTTGAAATCGCCTGCTAGTAACCAAAGCTTTTCCTCATGTAGTTGGCTTAACATCTTTATCCTCTGGAGGAAGTTTTCCTTTTCCACTGGGATGTGTGGGCTGTAGACTGTAGAGATTAAGAACCATTCTTTATTTCCTATCAGGCAGAACCGTCCCATCATGATTTGCTTCATGCTTATCTAGTAATCAACTGTCACCTCTGCTAGGTTCCACAGGATTGCAATCTTGCCTACGCTACCTCTTGCATTTATAGACATACATTCATACCTTCGTTTCATCTTACTTAGGATTTCTTCCATTTTCCCTCCTATAATCTTTGTTTCTTGTAGCAACATTAATTAGGGTTTCTCTTTTCTTAGTCTCTCAGCTAAGCATCTCTGTTTACCTTGGCTATTTAGGCCTCTTATGTTCCTGGATGTAACTATCATTGGGACACTTTATTTATTTGTTGGTATACCACTGAGAGCGTTACCAGCCTGCCTTTGTTCACCAACATTTCTCCCATAATCTGTATAGATTCCTGTAGGTTTCTCCATCCTCTTTTCTTTCCTCATTTTATTTTGTTTGAATACTCTTGGGGGTTTTCCTGATGTATCCCTAGTTGTTCTACAATCTCGACCTGTCCCTAGCCCTGCTTAGCTTGATACTGTTGGAATGTCTCTCCATATAATTTTTTTTGGTCTTCCAGAATAAATATTTCATCTAAATGTCTCCATTCATTTAGCAGTTTCTTCAAAATTTCTTCTTCCATGATAAGTTCCTCTCCTTCGCTTAGGTCAATTTCCATTGTAGTGGTTTCCATCCCCTCTCTTTCCTCCTTATCCTCTTTATTTTCCAACTCTCTTTTAGCTTTCCTCTTGGAGTTTGGTTTGCCTTGACTCAAACTTCTCTCCTTTCCTTTCTCCCGATAATCCATAAGTTGGATCTCATTTTCTTCATCTTCTTCTACCTGCAGTGCTTCAAAGCTATTCGTTCCACTCAGCTAAGTTTGGTATGATTTTTCCCTGTGTTGAGGGTTTCCTTTGATTGTCTCCTCTTGTTTTTCACTTCTTAGAATCCTTCCTTATCTTCTTGAGGTTTCCTCTGTTGCTTGTGCATATTCTCCCCTTCCTCTAGGTTTAGTGGACAATCCTTAAATAGCTAGCCATATTCATGACACATTCAACATCTGAACGAGATATGTTCATAATCTAAGGCTTGTTGCCAAACCTCTTCATGGTATTCTAATTCAACTGATTCGGGTATGGGTTCAGCTATATTCATGTACATAGATTCTCGCATAATATGTGTATCTTCCTCTTTTTGTCTTTTCTGCTATTTTGGCAAATTTTCCTATTGTATTTCCAATACCCTCTAATATTTCTGGGTCCCAGAAGTCCATTGGGAGACCGAATAATCTTACCGATACCAAGGTTGCTAGAAATTTTTCCTTGTCTGGGTCATAACATTCTTCCCAATATCTCATAAACAAACTAACATTATAATGGAAGTAAGGGCCATTTTCAAATACTCTTTCTTTATCTTGCAAGTTTGAGAATATTACTGTGAAGAAGCCTCTAACTCCCAGCTTTAACTCGATATGGCCTTTGGGGTTCCCATTTTTGCTGTATCCACTTGGTAAGATCTTTCTCCGTCAGCCATACTCCTATGAACTTTCAAATCAACGCATGGTCCTTCATGTAACTTCTGTATCTCTCCAATTTATTCATCGGAATGATGAATCTCGGTTTCTCTGTCACACATGGCAGACATTTTTCTCTGTTGTCTGCCTACCATTGCGTCCCAAGACAGGTCCTGTTATTTTGTTTGTATCTTGTGTTTGCTTCTGATTGCTAGTGTTCTTGTGGGAATCCCCTGCCGCCACGTCTCGGTAGGAGGGGATCTCCCCCCCCCCTTCTTCCTCCATCATTCCAACCTGAGAAACGACCTCGTGGTAAGCAGCATTGTAGAAGCCGTCAGAGGGTTAGGTCGTGGTTGTGTTTAGTTCATGGCTTCTGCAGTGCCGTTAGGGTTGTAGAACAATTTTCCTAGAATATAGGAATTCTATTAATGAATTATTATTAATACAAGGAAATGTTAATAATAATTACTACTATTCTCTTACTAAGTTAAAAATGATAAAATATTAAGGGATCGATCAAGTCGAGAGCTCCGATAAGCTCGGATCGGATCCGCGCAGCACTCTGCGAGACCTAGCCCCCGCGCCGTCCCTCCTGGTGCCGCGATCGGTTACAGTAGCGGCCCTGGGCAGCCATGCCTGGTGATGGGGAGGCAGATCCTCCCCCCCTCCCTCCAGAAGTCATAGAGTTTCAGAAAATAATCGAAGCATGCAACAGACGCCCCCCTTCTGCTCAACAACAGAAATTCGTCAAGAAAAAAGATTGCATTCCCACGGTGGCTCTCCCCGAGGAAGAAACTTGCCGCTCGGCTCTGAATCTAGCAGATAGAGGGCTCATAGGACAGTTCACCGGCCTTTGGCCATCGCCCAAATCTGTAGAAGACTGGATCAAGAGAAACTGGATCCCTCTGATCAAGGAAGGAATTAAATCTTACTTCGTAGGCAAAGGCTTCTTTGTATTTGTCTTTGAATCAGCAGAAGATCGGAGCCTCATCTTCAGGAACGGGCCATATTTTATGGGGCCACAGGGATTATACTTAAATAAATGGTCTCCAGATTTCGATCCGACCCAGGATGTCCCCTCTGCGGTTCCAGTATGGGTGCGGCTTCCCCATCTCCCCCTGCATTGCTGGAGCCAGAAATCCCTCCAAATCATCGGCAACTCTCTGGGCAAATACATTGATCAGGCTGTAAGGAAAGACCAATACTCCTGCGCCCGAATATGCGTGGAAGTAGATCTGGAAGAAGGACTACCTGAAGCAATAAAACTCACTGTGGCAGGATGGTCCCATATTCAAGAGCTGGATTATGAGCAGATCCCCTTTAAATGCAGACACTGTCACGGCTATGGCCACTTCGCAAAACACTGCAAGAAAAAATCGGAAGAACAGAGCCATCCCCCCAAGGGAGATCAATGGACCACAATCCAGAAAACGGGCAATGCAAAAGCAACAGGGAAAGGAGCCACAAAGGGGAACAATCAAGGAAAACCCAGCAAAGAAAATGAAACCCAGCAGAAATCGGATGAGATCTCAAATCCTGAAGAAGCCTCTCCTTCAGAACCCCCAGAAACGGATCTGATCATACCAGCACAGGCCGAAGAACCACAGGCAAATAAAGAGCGAGGTGGAGAAGTACCGCATGACTCCCCTCAGGGCAGCCCCTCCAGGCTCTCATATGCAGATATAACAAAGAAGAAAAAATTGCCAGAACCTTCAGACTCCTCAGAGGAAGAGACCTACGAGAGACCCTCGAAGAAAGCAGGCAGGAAGACCCACAAAGCAGTCAGGGAGGAGGAAGCAGAGCGTCTCAAAATGCAAGGCAGCCAATCTACAATAGAGATGACCATAGGAAGAAATACTAGAGGAAGATCCACCAAGGGAGGATTCCCAAACCCCTCGCCAGGTAAATAATGAGAATAGTCTCTTGGAACTGTAGAGGCCTGGGGACTCAACCAAAAACTGAAGCCGTCAAAGATCTAATGAAAATAGAACCCTCAGACATCCTCCTACTCCAAGAGACCAAAATCGATGGGCAAGCTCTCAAGGATATCAGCAAATCTAAATGGAAAAAGAATGAAGGTATAGCAGTCAGCTCAAGGGGAACCTCGGGAGGCGTTGCAACTCTCTGGTCGGAAGATCAGTTTCATCTGGCAAACTCCCATGAGACGCAACATTGGATCTTCACGGAGCTCAAGCATCTAGAAAGTAAGTTATCTATAGCCTTATTCAATTTATATGTACCTGTTAACTATGCAGAAAAAAGAGACTGTTGGAATACTCTCTCGGCCTTTTTAGATCAGCACTCCCTAAAAAATATTGTCCTGGGAGGAGATCTCAACTTAGTCATGAAGCCTAAAGAAAAAAGGGGGGGAAACAGCAACAGAGATCAGATGCTCCCTTTGGTAGAGGAAATAATGCAACAGTGGGATCTTCTAGATTTTGCCCCGGTGAGAGGCAAATATACTTGGACAAATAATAGAACTGGGCCTGAACACATCGCTGCCCGGCTGGACAGATTTCTAATTCAAAGCTCCCTGCTGATGGAAAAACTCCTCATATCAACAAAAATTCTCCCCAAGCTCTCCTCGGATCACAAGCCTATCCTTCTCCTTTTGGCCCCTGAAGAAGATCTTGGGCCCATTCCCTTTAAATTTAATCCTCTATGGATCGAAAAAGAAGGGTTCATGGACACTATCCAATCAGCTTGGGATATCCCCATCAATGGATCACCAAGTTTCGTGTGGGAGCAAAAATTAAAAGCCACCAAACAAGCTCTTAAGAAGTGGCTAAGGAACCTTCAGAACCCCACCACCCACCAGAGAAAAATCGATGTCCAGCAGCTGGAAACCTTGCAAATAGGTATGGAAGGGCTTCACATCACCCCGGAAATTTTAAATAAAGAAGCTGCCTTACAAAGAAACATCCATCAATCCATCAGAAGGGAAGAAGAGCACTGGAGACTTAAATCTCGCAGCCTCTGGTTAAAGGCAGGAGACCGAAATACTTCCTTTTTCCACCGACAATACAAAGCCCGCCTATCTCGGAATCATATTACAGAGATCAAAAATGATGAAGGGCAGATCTGTAATAAATTTGACCAAATAAAAATTGCAGCTGAAAACCATTTCAAAGATCTATATGGCACAAGGCATGAAGGAAGCAAAGAAGATACTGAAAATCTACTCTCGCATATTCCTCACCTCATCAACCATGAGGACAATCAGGCATTACTGAAACCAGTATCTGAAGAAGAAATCATCAAGGTTATTTGGGCAATGGACTCAGATAAGGCCCCCGGGCCGGACGGCTTCACAATTCACTTCTTCAAAGTCTGTTGGGACATCATCAAAACAGACCTGCTGAAAATGATACACGGATTCTTTGGGAAAGCCAAGATTGGGGGAGGCATCAACTCCACCTTTCTTGCATTAATACCAAAAGAGGTCAATCCGGAAACATTTGGCAGGTTCAGGCCCATCTCCCTATGCAATGCCTCCTATAAAATTCTGTCAAAAATCATGGCAAATAGAATTAAACCCCTTCTCGACAAACTAATATCCAAAGCCCAAGGGGGGTTCATCAAAGGCAGACACATCTTGGATAATATCATCCAAGTGCAGGAAGCTATCCACTCCAGCAAACAGAGGAAAGAGAAGGGGATGCTGATCAAGCTTGATATGGCGAACGCATTTGACAGAGTCAACCATGCCTATCTCCTCCAAGTCCTACGAGCCTTCGGCTTCCCTCCTCAGTTCATCAATCTCATCAAAGCATGCATCTCATGCCCTTGGATTGCCCCCATGGTCAACGGTCGTCCAGCATCCTTCTTTCAAGCTCACCGCGGATTAAGGCAAGGCTGTCCTCTCTCACCTTTCTTGTACATTCTTATGGCCGATTCTCTCAGCAGGAAGCTGGCTGCGGAAATGAACACAGGTGACCTCCCAGGAATCCGAATCGCAAATGCTCTAAACCCAATGAATCATGCTCTCTTTGCAGATGACTCTATTCTTCTAGGAGGAGCCTCCACTAGAATAGCAGTCAATTTTGATGCTGTTTTAAAAAGCTATTGTAGAGCTTCAGGAGCTGTGATAAATGACAGGAAAAGCTCGATTTTCGGATGGAATGTGAGCCAGCACAACCTCAATAATATAGCCCAGATCCTAGGATTTGAGTGCTTCGCCCAATGGGACAGCATTAAATATCTAGGCTTACCCCTCACATCTGGAGTCAATAACAGATCTCTGTGGCAGGGGGTCATTAGCAAAATTAAAGACAAGATTAACTTCTGGGGAGGCTATTGGCTAACCAAGGGAGGGAAAGTCATCCTTCTCAAATCCGTCTTATCTGCTCTTCCCATTTATCAAGCCTCCTTTCTTCTGGCCCCGAAACACATCATGGAGCAGATCTCTTGTCTTCTAAGAGACTTTCTCTGGAAAGGAGGCAGAGGCAATCAAAATAAAATCCATCTGGCAAACTGGGAACTAGTCAAGCGGCCAATTCTGGAAGGCGGGCTCCAGATCAGAGATCCTGCTCTTTCGAACCTGTCACTTGGATGCAAGCTCCTGTGGAAAATACATTCAGATCCAACTCATCAGATCAGCGAAACATTCATCGCCAAATATGCGCAGGGGATCCCTCTCAGGTACCTAACAGCAAATAACACAACAGCAGGCACAAATACCTGGAACCTCTGTAGGAAAAGCATGAGCAGCTTCAGCAAACATCTATACCGCATCCCGGGCAATGGGGAAAAGACCCTCCTCTGGAAAGATCGCATAATGAACAGGCCTCCACTCAGCTCCCAAGCAGAAATCCGGGACATCAGAAACTGGCTCCACGATGCAGGAATAAGAAAGCTGAACGACATCTCTGAGTGGGACAGCAGAGGGAACTGGGTTGGATGGGCAATCCCTCCTGTGCCAGAGCAGCTTCAACATCAAACCGAAATTCTCAAATCTCTGCTCATAAATGCAGCGCCAGTACACCGCAACATCGCAGACAGATGGGGATGGGGTGAAACCGGGTTTTACACGCCATCTTTGGGTTACTCTGCCCTTCAGATCAAAAAAGACAGCATGAGAACACCATCGTTCTGGAAACAGGTATGGAATGCCAAGGGACTTCCCAAAGTTAATTTCTTCTTTTGGATCCTCATGCAAAATAAACAGCTCACAGGGGACAATTTGTCAAAGCGAAACTTTGCTGGGCCTCACAGATGTGCAATGTGCAAAAACTCAGGAGAAACAGCTTCCCATCTGTTTATTGACTGCATTTTTGCCAAAGAAGTTTGGACTCTAACTCTTCTTGGACTGCCCGTCTCCCCGCCCCAGCACAGCTCCATAGCAGACCTCTTTTCCGGATGGCTCCAATACTACCCTCAATCCATTCCAAAGAAATCCTTGTGGCTTCATATATGGCTTTCCATTCCCAAATTTGTTTGCTGGGAAATTTGGCTTGCCCGGAATGACTCAATTTTCAATAATACCTCTCGCTCCCCTGCAAAAACCGCCTCAATTGCCAAAGGACTTCTTATTGAATCTGTCCTCCAGCATTCTCAATTCTCTGAATCCTCCCTTCTTCCCTCTGAAAAGGCATGGCTGAACCTCCACAGCCCCTGTCCCCCTAGCAAAATCCGTCCCCTTCCCCCTCCTCTCCCCCCTCCTCCTTGGAAAATCAGAGAATCTGAAGCGGCCTTTCAAAACTGGTGGAAGATCCAAAACACAACCTCAATCTTCTTTGACGGTGCCTCCAAAGGAAATCCGGGGGTTGCGGGAGCTGGAGGAGTCATTTACTTCGCTGACAATCTAAGGAAGGCCCACTTCTGCTGGGGGCTCGGCATCTCCACAAACAATCAAGCAGAGCTTCTTGCCCTCACAAAAGCTTGTCAAATAGTCCGGGACGAAGGCATCAAAGAATGCCAAGTATTCGGAGACTCTGAAATCCTCATCAGGAAGATCAACTCAGAAGAGAAGTTCAACAATGCAATCCTCAACAAGTCCCTGAACAGACTAAAGCTAATCCTGCAAGATTTTACCTCCTTTAAAATATTCCACATCCTCAGAAGTTTGAATAAGGAGGCAGATGAAATGGCAAACAAAGGCTGCCTATTAGCTCCGGGAACTCTCAACTACAATGGCAACAGTGCTATCTCAAATTGCATTCCTTAGCACAAGGGCAGATCAGATCAAGAAGCAGGAAGACTGGAGTAATCACTCTGCACAGGCTCGAGAAGAATTTGTTTGATATTTCTGGCACATTACCTGTAACTGGCCACACCAAAATGAGCACAGATAACTCTGGGGTTTTTATTTCAATCTCAACACACAGGGAAGGCGCAGCCAGGAAAAAAGGGAGGCCTGCAAGCTCAACATCTGAACAGAGGAGCCTAGTTTCTTGATTCTGAAGGCGGCACAAGCACCTCTCCTCGACATCCAGATGACTCACACGACATCCGCAACGAGGACGACTCTGCAGTCCGAAAGGGTCCGGATGGAGGACTTTGCAAATCGGATAGCTCACTGCCAGCGCCATTGTGCTAGGCTGCAGGGCTCCTCAGCGGAAAGCAATGGCCAGAGACAGATATTAATCGCCCACAACAGCCAGCAATCCACCGTCCCAGATTCCATAACGTCTTCCAGCTAAATCCACAGCAAATCTAGTCTCTTTGCCGGTAATGAGCAGAGCTCTGAGAGGCCCAGGCATTTTCTCAGGCTCGCAGAATCCTATAAGGCGGGAAATAGGAAAGGAAAGCATTGTAATTAAGCTGAATAAGCCTCGGTTCACCCACATTTTTAAATAAATGATATCCGTTACCGTTAAAAAAAAAAATGATAAAATATTAATTAACATTTAAAAAAATTAAATAACATTTTTTTAAAAGTACTTTTAAGTTAGAACAGGGTTACTCCTAACATATTTAGGATTATATTCATTTTTTGGATCACGTGATGGGGAACACAATTTTTTTTAACTTTAATGGTAATTTTTTTAAACTATAATGATTGCCCAAAAAATTAGTGATTTGTATTTTTAGGTCAAATTTATAATCAATATTTATTTATAAATGATATTTTTATGGAAGTTTTTATAATTGTTTTTTATAATATTTTTATAGAAGTTTTTATAATTTATTTTATTTTTATTTTTATAATGACCTAAAATATATCATAATTCAAAGAAAAAGTTCTAAACTATTTTTTTGGAAAAAATAAATTCTTTAAACATTTCTCTTTCATATGATTAATAGTTTGACTAAATATATGTCTTATATTCTTTACCATGTGTATTAGATTGATAATTTTTTCCGTTTATATTATTTTTTTCTTATATAAATAATTATATAATAATAATTTTAAAATATAGATAAGGTTAATATCATATACACAACACTTCTAAAATATTTCTCTTATATCATTGTCATTACTTTAAATTTATAAATATAAAATTACTAAGTAATTTTCTGAACATATGAATTGACATTTCACTTCAATTGATTAATAGTTAAGATAGAGCATGTAATTAAGTTCATTTTTAATAAATTAAAAAAAAAATCTAATAGGCACAACTAATTATGTGTATAATGTGCTATTCAATTTGATATTAATTTTAAAATGGTATACAAACAATTAATTTTACAATCTCATATTGTAAATTGATATATATTATATATATATATATATATATATATATATATATATATATATATAAATATAATAATGTGTTATTTATTTTGTCAATTTCATATTTATTAAGATATGCAAACAATTTTATACAATATTATATTATAAATTGGTTTATTATATATAATATATTAATTTCAAAAGATATAGAAATATTTTTTTAATATTGTAAATTGATTTATTATATATAATATATTTATATTCTAGAAAAACAAATTTATTAATAACATAATTCTATATTAACAGTATTAAAATAAGCCAACGTTAAAAGTCCTATCTTATAAATATAATTTAAAATTGAAACATCAATTTTTTTTTAGTAATTATAAATTAGAATGGGTTGTTTCACTAGATAACTCTGGTTCATGTGTAGGTACAAATAAGTATTTAATAATGAACATGTTTGGGTTACTCGGCATTATTGTTATATTATCTTTTTGCTCCATTGCTACGAATGTGTACATATTTATATTTATATTTATTTAATATAAGAGCTTGGGTTTTGAGTCCTTTGTAATGATGGGTAAGATGTAATGAGGAATTGGTGTCATGAGAAAAAAATATAACAATTTTGTGTATATTAATATAACAAAGAGAGGTGCCATTTGAAGAATTATTGTAATTACAGTTTTCTTGTTTGAACCTTTTAATTGTAGTCACTTGTATTCAAATAGAAGATTAAGAAGCAACCAAAAAGTATGGAAGAAGTTGTTAGAAAGTATTTTTCAATCATCCAAATATCTTAACAATCAACATAGAGTAAAATTTCAATTAAAAAACCACATGCTATGGACACCCATGTAGGAATTACAATTAAACGTAGAGAATGTACTACAGATAGTTTCCCCTTCTAAAAGTCGTCTTTCTAGTGATTGAATTAGTTTCCTTAACCAATTGGTTAAGTTAAAATTCCCAAGGTGATATTATCAAATTTGTAGATCTTGGATAAACTTTATCAAAAGAATGTTGTTGAGTCATATGCTGTGAATCTATTGAAGTCAATCTAGCGTGTCAATATTATTGAATGACATTACCTGTTAATAAAACTACACATATTTATTTCTTTCAATAAAAATATCATCCCACTTTCGCCATATCAAACACTATTATACATTTTATATAGAATGTTGTCCAAGAATTTATATGAATTGATAAAGTTAAGAGGTTGTAAATCCTTGTACATGCGTCATGTAAAGGCATACAAGAATGGTTTGTCAGAAAGGTGATTGGTTAATATTTGAAAATCATTTCACCTATCTATCTTTTTTATTTCTTTTTATTTCTTTTATAAATTGGCTTGCATAAGAAAAACTTGTAATAACTTGTAATAGTATTCATATTTTCCCCCTCGCATATTGAAAATACGCATGCTTGTAATTCTTTAAGGCTCATGCAACTTTATTATATTCTAAAAATTAATAAAAATATATAATTTTAGCTGGTGATTGATTCCCATTTTGGGATACAAGTCTCTACCATTAGTTTATAGATTGTATTTATTTTGCATCTTCTCATGCTATCTTGCTCATTTTTGGGATACAAGTCTCTACCATTAGTTTGTAGATTGTATTTATTTTGCATCTTCTCATGCTATTTTGCTCATTTTTCAGTGGTGACAAGCGATATTGTGTTAGCACAATGTATTTTTATTCTAGATAAATAATGCAACACATACTTATTACTAAAATGTGATGACAACTTGTAATTGAAAGGTATGATTATCTTTGTAATGAATGAAGAATACAAAGCATTGGATTATAATGAAAAATAATAGTTCATAGATATTATTAAGAAAGATAATGAAGTACAAGTAAATTATTTCAAAGCTTGGTCAAAAAGTGGAAACAATCTAACTACATGATCGACCAAAAGTAAAGTAGAAATATTTGTGATTGTGGACCTATCATAGTTAGTGCTACTTGATATAAGATAACAAAGGCTACCTATTTCATGCCCCACTCCTACTTTGTCCTCTTGCTTCTTCTATGTGTATGTGGTCTACATGTATAGCCATGGATTACAACAAACCTTTACTGTTATTACATATTGGTGCATTTTATCTAAATAAGTGCATGGGAATGCGTGGAATTATAAGATACACTAGTGCACATTTCATGTGTTAATGCACTTGTGATAATAACTATAGGAAGTGCATTAGGGCTCCGAAGTACATCATTAACATTATTCCATTTAATAATATCATTATCGGTGTTCTTATTGTTACCATTAATGTTACTAAGACTTCAAGGTGCATAAAGATATATATACACTAGTACTCAATCATATATAAAGCATTATTTTTTTTCAATATGCAATATACATGAGTGCATATAAAATAATGGTGTGTTGGTGCATCTTATATAGATTCTTCATTCAATCGATTTGAAGATATCTACAAAATTTGCTACTTCAGTTATTTAATAATTTTTCATTTATTTATAAATACTAAAATATTTAGCCATAAATTTCAAAATTTCTTCCAACACTGTCATCTACAAGTTGCATAAAATATTCCTTCAACAACTTATCTATATATATATAATGGATACAATTTTTTTATTATTAATATGAAAACTTATACAAAATTTGCTTAAACATAATTTATTAAATTAAATTTGAAAAATTAAACATAATACGTGTAACTACATTTGAAATCATTATATTATAATATCATTTTATAATATTTATAAAATTATATTTTGTTGTTCACCTAATCCACTAAGGGTTATGGTGTGGAATGTGAAAGGTCATTGGAGTCCAACAGACCTTGGAATATGAATGCAACGGTCATGTAAAATGTATCAATGTACATCATATGAATAAAAAATGAAATCCAAAGTTTTATCTTTCATATCTCTTGTTTATCATTTGTGTGTTTAACATGGTATCGGAGTTGCAGGCAAATACATGCCCTACTCAAAGTTTGATCCACTAGTTTTGTGCTTGTCAGATTTGCCTATTTTCTTGTAAGAACTGAGCATTCTATTCCTCATTGTGTGCTTGTCCATAGGGATCTTAACGCTCCACTAATTTGGTGTAACTCATCTGGATTGAATTACATGTCAAAGAGGTAGAGAACTTGCATAATCTTCCCATTAAGGCTCTGTCTTCTAAATATTGTAAGCTCGGATAGTCCTCACCTCTTTTCTGCACCTTCTCACTCTCAAACTCAGGTCTCAATTGGTCATTAGTGCCTTTGCCCCTTGTTGGCATGCTACTCCTTCAACCACCATCGCATTGGATCCATATGCATTGATTCTAGACAAGCATTGGAAGACTCTCGTTAATTAGATAAAATGTCTTAACCTCTGTTGAAATTTTGATGACAAATAGCTATGTTGGTTCCTATGATTCATGCTATTGGTTCATTAACTGATAATGTATTCAATGCATTGAGATTATATTAAGAACTAGTAATTGCAGTTCATGGTTGGTGTGTATGCTAACTATGCAACGTTAAATAATTTACATTGTCTTCTTCTACCTTGGTTATTGTACACTGGTCCAACCTATATGCTAGTATGATGCTAGTCCTTCATGTATGATGAGATGCGTTGAGGTTAGTGCATTGAAGTCATGGTATGTATATTGAATAGATTTGTTTCCTATATTGATTGTGATGGATAATGCTATATGGTATATGTGTTGGTATTAGATGATTGATTGCACTAGCCTTTGTTCACATTATTCTTAAATTTGTTGAGTCCGATGATTGATCAATTGTTGAGTTTGTAGCATGGTGGAGTACCCTTTATTTGATTTAGGAATTGAATTCAACAATTTAAATTGTTGGAAAATGGCCGATGGAGTGTTGGAATTATTGAATAATATAATACATTATACCTTTGATAATAAAATCATGATTGAAAAATCCGTTCTCAGATATTTTCAAACTTATCTGCAAAATGTACAAAAAAGCATTTAGTTTCTTCAACTTGGGTCACAATTACAACAAGATGAGTTACAATAGTAAACACATCATTTTGAACTTGTTTTAGTTTAGAACAATCCTCTCTTTGAGTTTGAAACAAATAACCATCAACAACCAGCAAGTGGTCAGGTCAGTAAAATTAATGTTGATTCACATTCAGTACTCACTTTAGGAACATATTTGCATGTAGAAGCAGGAATTCAACCTACAATTCCCAAGTCCATCATTAGACCTTCTGAAGATCTTGTTAGCAGCAGGCACTGAATCGGTCTTGGATATGACAAGGATGTGTCCTTTCATACTCGAGATTATTCAAAATCCATCAAATTTTATAATGTTGGATTTCTTTAGCACAATTCATCTTCACCTATTCTCGCCCCTCCACAACATCACGTTGTGAAATGCCAACATTGTGACAAAGTTAGCCATGTGAAATATCATTGTTTTTATATTCATTCATGTGAGCATTATGTTCAACACACTCATCATTCAAGCATATTGTTGGGTAGCAGAGGTCCCGCGTAATAGTTTTGGGGCAGAAAGCCCAAAAAGTAGGATTAAGTTATTGTAAAAACTCCAAAGTATGCGGAGCGTGAAGTATAATAGGATTGAGTCAAAGGGTAGTCCACTCAAAAATAATGTAAAGAAATATAAATAGAGTCAGCCCGCGCAGGGATCACGGGCCAAGGGAGGGTATAAATAGAGCATGGCTCTATGAGGGAAAGGTAGTTCAGTTTTGGAAAAATATGAAATGTAATGGGGTTTTGAAGAAGATGGTTTGAAAGCATCTGTAAGTTCGAGTCAAGGGTTAGGGTAGAAGGTAGAGGCTTTGTAGCCGTGTGCACAGAGGCCTGGAAAGTCCGAAACTGTGTGCGTGGACCCCTGTAGCTGAGTGCGTAGGGTGGATCTGAATGTATTGAGGATAAGTGGAAATAAAGATAAGTTGCTTCCGAAATTCTGTGTTCCTTCTGAGCTATCGCGAATCTGAATTTCATAATATCTGTTTAATTTACTCTGCTTATTGTATGAATGAATGTAAATTTGGGTTCATTTTAATGCGTGAATGAGTTGTGTTGGTTAAATGTTTGCTTAAAGACCCTGTCAATTTGTAATCGCATCCTCCAATAGAATATCACGCTAATAAGAAAGATATAATCAATCGGGATCTGTGCGAATACTGAGTAGCGTAGAGCTGTAAACCGGTGCGCGAAGCCTCCAGACCACACCAACACATCCCTAGGGTGCGGAAACCTAGTTCCAACACCCTCCCCTACTACCTTGGGTGAGACCTTAGTCCGCGCTCCGCGGGCTGTTGCAGAAAGGGCCGGTAGCTACACGATTTGTTTGGCTAAATAACTCTTCCGAACCTAGGTCAGGCCCAAATAAGCCAACAAATGGTTCTGTTGCCAAGACCAGTGTACTGTTCTCTTTTATATACCTTCCGAGTCCTTTCGCGGCCAGTATGAGCAGAAACGGGGATAACAGATCGCCTTGCCTGAGCCCTCGGGTTGCATTGAATGCCTCTGTGGGTGAATTATTAAGTAAAATTAATAGGATTGGAGTTGATATCATCGATATTATCTAGCTTATCCATCTTTCATCAAAGAAAAATGCCTTCAATATTCCCTGTAGGTATTTATAGTTCACAGGATCGTAGGCTTTTGATAAGTCTAGTTTAACCAGCAGACCTTTGGTTTTTTTTCTCTTTAGTGAATGTATTTCCTCTTTTGCCATCACTATGCCATCTACTATTTGTCTTCCTTTAACGAACCTTATCTGTCCCTGAGAGATTATACCAAGTAAGATAGGTTTTAGGTAGTTTACCATAATTGTAGCCATGATTTTGTAAATTACATTACAAAGCACTATTGGTCTAAGCCCTTGTGATTCTTCCGAATGATCCATTTTTGGAATAAGGGCCAGAAACATGGAGTTCAGGGTCAGATGCATTCTTTTAGTGCGTTGATAATCCTCAATGATTTTCACTATATCTTCCCCCATGAATGGCCAAGTCGCCTGAAAGAATTATGTTGTTATCTGTCTAGACCTGGTGCTTTGTTCTTCTCCATGGTTTTGATGACTTCTTCTACCTCTGCTTTAGATGTTTACCTTAGCAGGGCCATGTTCTGATCCCTTCTCACTAGATTTTGAATGTGTTGTGTGATTTTGTTTATATTCTCCTCCCTGCTTATATTGGGTTCTTTCAGTAGCCTCTGAAAGTGATGAACTAATAGGTTCTCCATGTCTTCGTTTTGGGTAAGTCGGTTGCCTTGCTGATCGACTAGGGAGAATATCCTATTTTGCTGCCTATGTTGAATCATAGCTTTATGAAAAAACCATGTGCTTCTTTCCCCTTCCTTTAACAATTGGATTTTTGATTTCCGTTTCCACATAATTTCTTCTTGTTGTCTCCTTTTCTCCAATTTATTTATCAACTGCCCTTCCTCCTCCACTCGCAACTCACTTCTACCCTCATTGATTATTTGTAGTTGTACTTTCCTCATCTTGAATTGGATCAATTCATGTTCCTAATGTATGTTTCCGAACTCATCCTTGTTCCATTTCTTTATTTTTCCTTTTAGTTATTTAAGTCTGAGTTGAAAGGTGTGCATCAGATTTCTCCCTTCTTTCTCACTCTCGTTCCACCACTCCTTTTTTCTATGAAGGTCGCTTCTCTTAGCAAAAAGGCTTCAAACCTAAAAGGTCTGTTTCAGTTTCCTCGTTTCATTTCCACTTCTAATTTAATATGCTAGCGATTCGACCCTAGGCACGGTAGAATTGTAGCCTTATAGTAAACATATTTACTAATGAAATTTTTTGTAGCCAAGAATTTGTCCGATGAGAAGCTATTTTTCTATTCCCTCCCCTTCTATTATTCCACGTATATTTTCCATTAATTGTTGGGATATCCACTAGGTGTAGTTCTTCTTGTATATCCTTGAATTTCTCCATTTCTGGCTCTTCCCTTCAAAGTCCCCCTTTTTTCTCCTTCAGCGTTATTATCAATTTGAAATCGCTTGCTAGTAACCAAAGATTTTCCTCATGTAGTTGGCTTAACGTCTTTATCCTTTGGAGGGAGTTTTCCTTTTCCACTGGGATGTGTGGGTCGTAGACTACAAAGTTTAAGAACCATTCTTTATTTCCTTTCAGGCGGAACCACCCCATCAGGATTCACTTCATGCCTATCTAGTAATCAACTGTCACCTTTGTTGGGTTCCATAGGATTGCAATCTTGCTTGTGCTACCTCTTACATTTATAGACATACATTCATACCTTCGTTTCACCTTACTTAGGATTTCTTCCATTTTCCCTCCTATAATCTTTGTTTCTTGTAGCAACATTAATTGGGGTTTCTCTTTTCTTAGTCTCTCAGCTAAGTATCTCTATTTACCTCGGCTATTTAGGGCTCTTATGTTCCTGGATGTAACTATCATTGGGACACTTTATTTATTTGTTGGTATACCACTGAGAGTGTTACCACCCTGCCTGTGTTCACCAACATTTCTCCCATAATTTGTATAGATTCATGTAGGTTTCTCCATCCTCTTTTCTTTCCTCATTTTATTTTGTTTGAATACTCTTGGGGGTTTTCTTGATGTATCCCTAGTTGTTCTGCAATCTTGACCTGTCCCTAGCCCTGCTTAGCTTGATACTATTGGAATGTCTCTCAGTATAATTTTTTTTGGTCTTCCAGAATAAATCTTTCATCTAAATGTCTCCATTCATTTAGTAGTTTCTTCAAAACTTCTTCTTCCATGTTAAGTTCCTCTCCTTTGCTTGGGTAAATTTCCATTGTAGTGGTTTCCATCCCCTCTCTTTCCTCCTTATACTCTTTATCTGCCAAATCTCTTTTAGCTTTTCTCTTGGGGTTTGGTTTGCCTTGACTCGAACTTCTCTCCTTTCCTTTCTCCTGATAATCCATAAGTTGGATCTCATTTTCTTCATCTTCTTCTACCTGCAGTGCTTCAAAGCTATTTGTTCCACTCGGCTGAGTTTGGTATTCTTTTTTCCCTGTGTTGTGGGTTTCCTTTGATTGTCTCCTCTTGATTTTCACTTCTGAGAACCCTTCCTTATCTTCTTAAGGTTTCCTCTGTTGCTTGTGCATATTCTCCCCTTCCTCTAGGTTTAGTGGACAATCCTTAAATAGCTAGCCATATTCATGACACGTTCAACATCTGAACAAGATATGTTCATAGTCTAAGGCTTGTTGCCAAACCTCTTCATGGTATTCTAATTCAACTGATTCGGGTATGGGTTTAGCTATATTCATGTACACAGAGATTCTCGCATAAGATGTGTATCTTCCTCTTTTTGTCTTTTCTGCTATTTTGACAAATTTTCCTATCGTATTTCCAATACCCTCTAATATTTCTGGATCCCAGAAGTCCATTGGGAGACTGAGTAATCTTACCCATACCGAGGCTGCTAGAAATTTTTCCTTGTCTGGGTCATAGCATTCTTCCCAATATCTCATAAACAAACTAACATTATAATGGAAGTAAGGGCCATTTTCAAATACTCTTTCTTTATCTTGCAAGTTTGAGAATATTACCATGAAGAAGCCTCTAGCTCCCAGCTTGAGCTCGATATGGCCTTTGGGTTTCCATTTTTGTTGTATCCACTTGGTAAGATCTTTCTCTGTCAGCCATACTCCTATGAACTTGCAGATCAACGCATGGTCCTTCATGTAACTTCTGTATCTCTCCAATTTATTCATCGGAATGATGAATCTTGGTTTCTCTGTCACACATGGCAGACATTTTCCTCTACTGCTTGCCTGCCATTGCGTCCCGATACAGGTCCTGTTATTTTGTTTGTATCTTGTGTTTGCTTCTGATTGCTAGTGTTCTTGTGGGAATCCCCTGCCACCACGTCTTGGTAGGAGGGGATCTCCGCCCCTTCTTCCTCTGTCATTCTAACCTGAGAAATGACCTCGTGGTAAGCAACATTGCAGAAGCCGTCAGAGGGTTAGTTCGCGGTTGTGTTTAGTTCATGGCTTCTGCAGTGCCGTTAGGGTTGTAGAGTGATTTTCCTAGAAGATAGGAATTCTATTAATAAATTATTATTAATACAAGGAAATGTTAATAATAATTACTATTATTCTCTTACTAAGTTAAAAATGATAAAATATTAATTAACATTTAAAAAAATTAATTAACATTTTTTTAAAGGTACTGTTAAGTTAGAAAAGGTTACTCCTAACATGTTTAGGATTATATTCATTTTTTGGATCAGGTGATGGGGAACACAATTTTTTTTAACTTTAATGGTAATGTTTTTAAACTTTGATGATTGTACTAAAAAATCAGTGATTTGTATTTTTAGATCAAATTTATAATCAATATTTATTTATAAATGATATTTTTATGGAAATTTTTATAATTGTTTTTTATAATTAATTTTATGATATTTTTTATAATTGTTTTATATAATTAATTTTGTTTTTATTTTTATATTTTGATTTCATTTTATTTTTCTATTTTTTTAATGACCTAAAACATATCATACAAAGAAAAGTTCTAAACTATTTTTTTGGAAAAAATAAATTCTTTAAACAATTCTCTTTCATATGATTAATGTTTAGTTTGACTAAATATATGTTTTATATTCTTTACCATGTGTATTAGATTGATAAAAAAAAATCGTTTATATTAATTTTTTCTTATATAAATAATGACATAATAATAATTTTAAAATATAGATAAGGTTAATATCATATACACAACCCTTGTAAGATAGAACATGTAATTAAGTTCATTTTTAATAAATTAAAAAAAAAAAAAATCTAATAGGCACAGCTAATTATGTGTATAATGTGCTATTCAATTTGATATTAATTTTAAAATGGTATACAAACAATTAATTTTAAAATCTCATATTGTAAATTGATTTATATATATATATATATATATATATATATATAATGTGTTATTTATTTTGTCAATTTCATATTTATTTCAAAAAATATGCAAACAATTTTATACAATATTATATTATAAACTGGTTTATTATATATAATATATTAATTTCAAAAGATATAGAAACATTTTTTTAATATTGTAAATTGATTTATTATATATAATATATTTATATTATAGAAAAACAAATTTATTAATAACATAATTCTATATTAACAGTATTAAAATAAGCCAAGGTTAAAAGTCATGTCTTATAAATATAATTTAAAATTGAAACATCATTTTTTTAGTGATTATAAATTAGAATGGGTTGTTTCACTAGATAACTCTGGTTCATGTATAGGTACAAATAAGTATTTAATAATGAACATGTTTGGGTTACTCGGCATTATTGTTATATTATCTTTTTGCTCCATTGCTACGAATGTGTACATATTTATTTAATATGAGAGCTTGGGTTTTTGAGTCCTTTGTAATGATGGGTAAGATGTAATGAGGAATTGGTGTCCTGAGAAAAAAAATATAACAGTTTTGTGTATTTTAATATAACAAAAAGAGGTGCCATTTGAAGAATTATTGTAATTACAGTTTTCTTTGTCTGAACCTTTTAATTGTAATCACTTGTATTCAAATAGAAGATTAAGAAGCAACCAAAAAGTATTGAAGAAGTTGTTAAAAAGTATTTTTCAATCATCCAAATATCTTAACAATCAACATAGAGTAAAATTTCAGCATAAATTAAAAAACCACATGCTATGGACACCCAGGTAGGGATTAAAATTAAACGTAGAGAATGTACTACAGATAGTTTCCCCTTCTAAAACTTGTCTTTCTAGTGATTGAATTAGTTTCCTTAACCAATTGGTTAAGTTAAAATTCCCAAGGTGATATTATCAAATTTGTAGATCTTGGATAAACTTTATCAAAAGAATGTGGTTGAGTCATATGCTATGAATCTATTGAAGTCAATCTAGCGTGTCAATATTATTGAATGACCCCTGTTAATAAAACTACACATATTTATTTATTTCAATAAAAAAATCGTCCCACTTTCGCCGTATCAAACACTGTTATACATTTTATATAGAATGTTGTCCAAGAATTTATATGAATTAATAAAGTTAAGAGGTTGTAAATCCTTGTACATGGGTCATGTAAAGGCATACAAGAAGGTTTTCTTAGAAAGGTGATTTGTTAATATTTGAAAATCATTTCAACTATCCATCTTTTTTCTTTCTTTTTATTTTTTTAATAAATTGGCTTGCATAAGAAAAACTTGTAATAGTATTCATATTTTCCCCCTCGCATATTGAAAATAGGCATGCTTGTAATTTTTAAAGGCTCATGCAACTTTATTATATTTTAAAAATTAATAAAAATATATAATTTTAGCTGGTGGTTGATTCCCATTTTGGGATACAAGTCTCTACCATTAATTTGTAGATTGTATTTATTTTGCATCTTCTCATGCTATTTTGCTCTTTTTTCAGCGGTGACAAGCAATATTGTGTTAGCACAATGTATTTTTTTTCTAGATAAATAATGCAACACATACTTATTACTAAAATGGGATGACAACTTGTAATTGAAAGGTATGATTATTTTTGTAATAAATGAAGAATACAAAGCATTGGATTATAATGGAAAATAATAGTTCATAGATATTATTAAGAAAGATAATGAAGTACAAGTAAATTATTTCAGAGCTTGGTCAAAAAGTGAAAACAATCTAACTACATGATCGACCAAAAGTAAAGTAGAAATGTTTGTGAATACGGACTTATCATAGTTAGTGCTACTTGATATAAGATAACAAAGGCTACCTATTTCTTGCCCCACTCCTACTTTGTCCTCTTGCTTCTTCTATGTGTATGTGCTCTACATGTATAGCCATGGATTACAACAAACCTTCACTATTATTACATATTGGTGCATTTTATCTAAATAAATGCATGGGAATGCATGAGATTATAAGATACACTAGTGCACATTTCATGTGTTAATGTACTTGTGATAATAACTATAGGAAGTGCATTAGGGCTCTTAAGTACATCATTAACATTATTCCATTCAATAATACCATTATCATTGTTCTTATTGTTACCATTAATGTTACTAAGACTTCAAGGTGCATAAAGATATATATACACTAGTACTCAATCATATATAAAGCATTATTTTTTTTCAATATGCAATATACATCAGTGCATATTAAATAATGGTGTGTTGGTGCATATTATATAGATTCTTCATTCAATTGATTTGAAGATATCTACAAAATTTGCTACTTCAATTATTTAATAATTTTTCATTTATTTATAAATCCTAAAATATTTAGCCATAAATTTCAAAATTTCTTCAAACACTGTTATCTACAAGTTGCATAAAATATTCGTTCAACAACTTTTTGATCGATAGATATATCCATTATATATATATATATATATAGAATGGATACAATTTTTTTATTATTAATATGAAAACTTATACAAAATTTTCTTAAACATAATTTATTAAATTAAATTTGAAAAATTAAACATAATATGTGTAACTACATTTGAAATCATTATATTATAATATCATTTTATAATATTTATAAAATTATATTTTGTTGTTCACCTAATCCGCTAAGGGTTATGGTGTGGAATGTGAAAGGTCATTGGAGTCCAAGAGTGTTATGAAACCAGCTCAAGAAAAGATAGAAAAGATAGATCAACGCCTTAGAATTCAACCTCTTCAAGGGGGCAACCACCAGCTCAAGAAAAGATAGAAAAGATAGATCAACGCTTTAGAATTCAGCCTCTTTGAGGGGGCAACCTCCTTTACATTACATAAATGAACAATTCTTGGATGATTCAAATGACAAAACCTCCTTTCTATATATAGGAGTCTAAGGAGTCACAATATAATCCAGCCGACCTAACAATAATAATATAAAGCCACAAAAATAACAATAGAGGGATTCTATGGACACATTAATAACAATATGGGGGCAATGGGGGCACAACAATATAAATAAGGGGTATAACTACAATAGTAATGGGGTAATCACTAGTATTATAGGGACCCAACATGCCCCTCTCCTTCAAAAAAGTGTTGTCCTCAACGCTTGAGTAGTTCTGGATACTTCTGCATAAAATTTTCATCCTCCCATGTGGAATCTTCAGCGGATAAGTTCTTCCACTTGATAAGGTACTCTGAAATTGATCGATTTCGTAGCTGTCGAGTTCTTGTTTCTATAACTGCTTCCGGTTCCAATATAATTTTTCCTTCCTCGTCAAGTTCTGGCAATATTGTTTGAACTGGGAGCTTGTCGCCTATAACCTTCTTTAAACATGAAACATGGAAAACTAGGTGCAATCGAGAAGCTGCAGGAAGCTCCAATTTGTATGCCATAGTACCAATCTTTTGCAACACCTTGTATGGACCATAATACTTTGGTGATAATTTATTATCCTTCTTAGCTTGCTTGAGGGACATTTTCTTATATGGTTGTAGCCGTAGGAATACCCAATCACCTACATCAAAACTTCTTTCACTGCGATGTTGATCTGCCTGTTGTTTCATTCTATTCTGTGCCAACACGAGGTTATCCTTTAAGAGTTGGAGGACTTGTTGTTGATGTTCGATGTGATGTTCCACTGCCTGAACCTTAGAATTTTCTCTTAAATATGATGTGATGGATGGTGGTTGATACCCATAAAGTGCCATAAATGGGGTCATTTTTGTTGTTGTATGGAAGGAAGTGTTATACCACCATTCAGCCAGAGGCAACCATTTGACCCATTGTGTCTGTTTATCAGATACAAAGCAACGAAGATATCCTTCCAAACATTTGTTTACTATCTCAGTTTGCCCATCAGATTGAGGATGATAAGATGAGCTATGAGCTAACTGAGTACCAAGACAAGAAAATAATTCTGTCCAAAAATTTCCAGTGAAAATGGGATCTCTGTCACTTACAATAATCTTTGGGTTTCCATGTAGCTTTTGAATTGTTTCCATAAATGCAGTAGAAACTGTACTGGCTTTAAATGGATGTGATAATGCACAAAAGTGTGCATACTTGGTAAGTCTGTCAACTACCACCATGATGACACTCTTTCCCTCAGACTTGGGTAAACCTGTGATAAAATCCATTGAAACCTCCTCCCAACGTTGGCTTGGAATGGATAAAGGTTGTAATAGACCCGGTGTCTTAATTGTTTCAACTTTATTTTGTTGGCAAACCAAACATTCTGCCACAAACTTTTGAATATCTGATTTAAGGCCATCCCAAAAAAATTCCTTCTTAACCCTGTGGTAAGTTTTTAAAAATCCTGAGTGCCCTCCTAAGGGAGAAGTGTGCAATTCCATAAGAATCTTTTGTTTTAGCTGGGAATTCTTACAGAGGTATAAGCGATCTTTGTACCATAACGAATCATTTTTCCAGCTAAATGTATCAGACGTACTGGAATCTTGTTGTAGCTTTCGAATAAGTGCCCACACTTCTTCGTCATTCTTCCATTCCTCCCTTGCTTCGTTTATCCAATCTGGTTGGATAATAGAAATGGCACACAACAATGCTTCCACATCCTCATCCTTTCTTGAGAGTGCATCTGCCACCACATTTTGCTTCCCTTTTTTGTAGATGATTTCAAAGTCATAACCCAACATCTTTGTGACCCACTTTTGTTGCTCTTCAGAGGATAATCTTTGTTCTAAAAAGTATTTAAGGCTATCATGATCCGTTTTTACCTTGAAGTGTCTTCCCATTAGGTAGGGTCGCCATTTCTTAAGTGCATGGAGTATTGCCAACATTTCCTTCTCATAAATAGCTTTGCTTAAAAACTTTCCCTTGATTGGACGACTTTCAAAAGCAATGGGTCTTTCATCTTGCATTAGAAAAGCACCAATTCCATTTCCTGAAGCATCACATTCCACAATAAAGGTTTTTGTGAAGTCCGGTGTAGCTAAGACCGGTGCTTGGCACATTGCCTCTTTAAGATGTTCAAAGGCCTTTGTTGCTTCCGGAGTCCATGAAAATGCATCTTTCTTCAATAATGTTGTTAGAGGTGCTGCTATTCTCCCATAATTCTTAACAAACTTGCGATAATACCCTGTCAACCCAAGAAATCCTCGCAGATGCTTTATGGATGTGGGGATTTTCCATTCCTTAATGGCTTTAATTTTGCTAGGGTCTACCTTAACTCCTTCATGAGATACAATATGACCCAAATATTCCACCTCCTGGACTCCAAAGAAACATTTGGATCTTTTTGCATATAATTGTTTCTCCTCCAATAGTTGTAGCACCCTGTCAACATGTTCAACATGATCCTTCCAAGACTTGCTGTAGATTAGTATATCATCAAAAAATACTAACACAAATTTTCTAAGGAATGGTTTGAAAATTGAATTCATCAAACCTTGAAATGTTGAAGGTGCATTGGTAAGGCCAAAAGGCATGACCAAAAATTCATAATGACCCTCATGAGTTCTAAATGTTGTTTTCGGAATGTCTTCAATCTTCATTCTGATTTGATGATATCCTGAACGAAGATCCAACTTGGTGAAGTAAATTGATCCATGCAATTCATCCAGTAATTCATCAATGACAGGAATGGGGAACTTATCTTTAATAGTGAGCTTGTTGAGCTCCCTATAATCCGGACACATGCGCCATGATCCATCCTTCTTGTGCACCAATACTACTGGAGCAGAGAAAGAACTTTGACTCGGTTGAATTATACCAGCCTCTAGCATTTCTGCAACCATACGTTCAATTTCACTTTTTTGGACATAGGGATATCTGTACGGCCTGATGTTTGGAGGAACACTTCCTGGAATCAGATGAATAGCATGATCATGATCACGCATAGGTGGGAGACCTTTGGGAGTCTCAAATACCTTGGAATGATTGTCCAGGACTTTTTGGAGATCTGGAGAAATAGATGATTCCAATGTGGAAACATCTAGCGAACATAATTGTGCAATTACACCTCTTTGCTCCTTTTTTAGAAGCTTTGTCATACCATTAGAGCTGATTATCTTTCCTGGTTTCCCTGCAATACCCCTTAATTCAACTTCCTTTCCTTCCGTAGAAAATTTGATGAAAAGTTCTTGAAAATTAAAAGCTATTGTACCCAAGGATTGTAGCCATTGGACTCCTAGTACAACATCAGCACCTCCCATTGGAATGGAAAGCATTGGGCTAGTCAATACATATTCTCCCATGGATAGCTTGATATTATGGCACTTTCCAGAGAAATTTATTGTTCCTCCATTTGCAATCATCACTTGACACTCTGGTGCTGGATATAGGAAGCAATTCAATTCTTTTGCTACCCTACAATGAATAAAATTGTGGGTGCTTCCTGAATCAATCAACACTATTACCTTTTTCTTCTTGATTTGTCCTTCTATCTTGATGGTTTGAGGAGTGGTAATTCCCGCCAATGCATTACAAGATATGGTCGGATTTATTTGTTCTTCATCTAGGCTTTGTTCCTGGAGTATATCCTCTTCTTTTGACCTTTCTTGCTCCTTTTCTTCTTCCTCTTCACAATCTATGTAGAATAATTTCTTCTCAGCACACTTATGACCTTTAGTGTATTTGCTATCACAACTGTAACAAAGCCCTTTTGCTCTTTTTTCTTCCAATTGTTGTGGTGTCAACCTTATAGGTTGTGGAAGACTAGGGGCAACAACACTTCCGTCTTTATAGTTGTGAGTGGTATGCTTCCTGGTTGCCATAATTTTGCTTTCCATTTTTCTTGCTAACCTGAATGCCTTCTCTAATGAATCAGGTTCCCAAAGGCGAACATCATGTTGGATATTATCCTTTAAAGACCCTATGAACACATCAATCCTATGCTCCTCTGGAATATCTTTTACCCTTATGTTCAATTTTTGGAACTCCTCAATGTGCTCCATTATTGAACCCTTTTGTTTGAGACTTATCAATTGGCTAAAAAAAGTGTTGCTTTTTGTATCCTCATAATGTGCTATCAATTCTTCCGTAAAAATTGCCCAAGTGATAAATTGTTTACGAGAGCAAAGCCATTGATACCATACAAACTGATTTGGTTCCAAATATAAAGTTGCCATACGTACCTTTTGTGTGTTTTGCACATTATTGAGATCGAAGAATTGCTCCATCTGTAATATCCATGTGGCGGGATCCTTGCCATCAAACTTCCTCATATCGATTTTTGGAATATGGTGGGTCTTCGATCCAACATTAGAGTCTATGGAATCATGATTAACATTTCTTTTGTTCACATCATGAGTTTCCTTTACTACCTTTTCACCATTAGTAAGTATTTCTTGTAGAAAATTTGTCAAATCTGTCTTCAAATCTGCCATGTCTGTCTTCAAATCTATCCTCAAATCTGTCTTCAGATCATCCATCTTAGCTTCCATGCCCTTTATCTTAGATTCCACGCCATTTATCTTAGCATCTGTTAGCTTTTGTGAGCGTGACATTTGTTGCACTTGTTCTTGTAATTTTGATATATCATGTAGCATTTCTTCCTCTTCTTCATGAGTCATGCTAGAGCTTTCAGGTTCCTTACTAGGTGTTTGCATTTTCTTTCCTCGGGGCATCAGTTACCGATAATAATGCTTTACTATGCCCTTTGAATTCCTTCAAACCAAGCTTATGCAAAAATTAAAAAAAAAAACTACACACCTTTTTTTACTTTGTAGAAGCCTGATATTGAATCTGATGTATCTCTGTAATTTCGAATCATCCAGTTCTGAAATTGTGACCTGTAGTATCCTTCTATGTCCTCTTTCCAATGCCACTAGTCTGATCCAAATTGGATTCTCCAAGAAAGAGTTATGCACAATCTCCCGCAGTGACCTGATTATAGACTAGTTCAGTAGAGCGAACTTGTATGAAGTGCCACGTGTCATTGTTTCAACCTTTGACTCTGAAAAATATATAAAAGAAAACTAGAGTCCGTCCTCTTTCTGTACCTTCTTACGAAATTTCAATCCGATGCTTAGAAAGAAAGTTATGACGATTTTCCCCAGGTCACCTGTTTTGAGTGTAATTCAGGAGTCTGCAAAAAGACCAACTTCCTCAGATCATATCTCCGAAAATATCACGCGCAAAGCTTTGAAATTCAGACCCAAGGTTCAACGCGATTTCTTCTCAAATGGGTTTTTTTTGAAACTTCTGAAACGTCACAGAAAAAAAGTTATAGTGAAAATGCCACGATGACCTGTTTGGAGCAGCGAAACCCTAGAATCCAAAGCTCTGATACCAAATGTTATGAAACCAGCTCAAGAAAAGATAGAAAAGATAGATCAACGCCTTAGAATTCAGCCTCTTCGAGGGGGAAACCTCCTTTACATTACATAAATGAACAATTCTTGGATGCTTCAAATGACAAAACCTCCTTTCTATATATAGGAGTCTAAGGAGTCACAATATAATCCAGCCGACCTAACAATAATAATATAAAGCCACAAAAATAACAATAGAGGGATTCTATGGGCACATTAATAACAATATGGGGGCAATGGGGGAACAACAATATAAATAAGGGGTATAACTACAATAGTAATGGGGTAATCACTAGTATTATAGGGACCCAACAAAGAGACCTTGGAATATGAATGCAATGGTCATGTAAAATGTATCAGTGTACATCATGTGAATAAAAAATGAAATTGAAAGTTTTATCTTTCATATCTCTTGTTTATCATTTGTGTGTTTAACATGGTATTAGAGTTCCAAGCAAGTACATGCCCTACACAAAGTTTGAGCCACTAGTTTTGTGCTTATCAGATTTGCCTATTTTCTTGTAAGAACTGAGCATTCTATTCCTCATTGTGTGCCTATCCACAGGGATCTTAACGCTCCACTAATTTGGTGTAACTCATCTGGATTGAATTACATGTCAAAGAGTTAGAGAACTTGCATAATCTTCCCATTAAGGCTTTGTCTTCTACACATTGTGAGCTCGGATAGTCCTCGCCTCTTTTTTGCACCTTCTCACTCTCAAACTTAGGTCTCAATTGGTCATTAGTGCCTTTGCCTCTTGTTGGCATGCTACTCCTTCAGCCACCATCGCAGTGGATCTGTATGCATTGATTCTAGACAAGCATTGGAAGACTCTCATTAATTAGATAAAATGTCTTAACCTATGTTGAAATTTTGATGACAAATAGCTATGTTGGTTCCTATGATTCATGCTATTGGTTCATTAATTGATATTGTATTCAATGCATTGAGATTATATTAAGAACTAGTAATTGCAGCTCATGGTTGTTGTGTATACTGACTATGCAACGTTAAAGAATTTACATTTTCTTCTTCTACCTTGGTTATTGTACACTGGTCCGGCCTATATGCTAATATGATGCTAGTCCTTCATGTATGATGAGATGCGTTGAGGTTAGTGTGTTGAAGTCATGGTATGTATATTGAATAGATTTGTTTCCTATATTGATTGCGATGGATAATGTTATATGGTATATGTGTTGGTATTAGATGATTGATTGTGCTAGCCTTTGTTCACATTATTCTTAAATTTGTTGAGTCCAATGATTGATCAATTGTTGAGTTTGTAGCGTGGTGGAGCACCCTTTATTTGATTTAGGAATTGAATTCAACAATTTAAATTGTTGGAAAATGGCCAATGGAGTATTGGAATTACTAAATAATATAACGCGTTCTACCTATGATAATAAAATCATGATTGAAAAATGATAATAAAATCATGATTGAAAAATGATTGACAATTCAACAATTTTGCTTCCCTTTTTTGTAGATGATTTCAATGTCATAACCCAACATCTTTGTGACCCACTTTTGTTGCTCTTCAGAGGATAATCTTTGTTCTAAAAAGTATTTAAGGCTATCATGATCCGTTTTTACCTTGAAGTGTCTTCCCATTAGGTAGGGTCGCCATTTCTTAAGTGCATGGAGTATTGCCAACATTTCCTTCTCATAAATAGCTTTGCTTAAAAACTTTCCCTTGATTGGACGACTTTCAAAAGCAATGGGTCTTTCATCTTGCATTAGAACAGCACCAATTCCATTTCTTGAAGCATCACATTCCACAATAAAGGTTTTTGTGAAGTCCGGTGTAGCTAAGACCGGTGCTTGGCACATTGCCTCTTTAAGATGTTCAAAGGCCTTTGTTGCTTCTGGAGTCCATGAAAATGAATCTTTCTTCAATAATGTTGTTAGAGGTGCTGCTATTCTCCCATAATTCTTAACAAACTTGCGATAATACCCTGTCAACCCAAGAAATCCTCGCAGATGCTTTATGGATGTGGGGATTTTCCATTCCTTAATGGCTTTAATTTTGCTAGGGTCTACCTTAACTCCTTCATGAGATACAATATGACCCAAATATTCCACCTCCTGGACTCCAAAGAAACATTTGGATCTTTTTGCATATAATTGTTTCTCCTCCAATAGTTGTAGCACCCTGTCAACATGTTCAACATGATCCTTCCAAGACTTGCTGTAGATTAGTATATCATCAAAAAATACTAACACAAATTTTCTAAGGAATGGTTTGAAAATTGAATTCATCAAACCTTGAAATGTTGAAGGTGCATTGGTAAGGCCAAAAGGCATGACCAAAAATTCATAATGACCCTCATGAGTTCTAAATGCCGTTTTCGGAATGTCTTCAATCTTCATTCTGATTTGATGATATCCCGAACGAAGATCCAACTTGGTGAAGTAAATTGATCCATGCAATTCATCCAGTAATTCATCAATAACAGGAATGGGGAACTTATCTTTAATAGTGAGCTTGTTGAGCTCCCTATAATCCGGACACATGCGCCATGATCCATCTTCTTGTGCACCAATACTACTGGAGCTGAGAAAGAACTTTGACTCGGTTGAATTATACCAGCCTCTAGCATTTCTGCAACCATACGTTCAATTTCACTTTTTTGGACATAGGGATATCTGTACGGCCTGATGTTTGGAGGAACACTTCCTGGAATCAGATGAATAGCATGATCATGATCACGCATAGGTGGGAGACCCTTGGGAGTCTCAAATACCTTGGAATGATTGTCCAGGACTTTTTGGAGATCTGGAGAAATAGATGATTCCAATGTGGAAACATCTAGCGAACATAATTGTGCAATTACACCTCTTTGCTCCTTTTTTAGAAGCTTTGTCATACCATTAGAGCTGATTATCTTTCCTGGTTTCCCTGCAATACCCCTTAATTCAACTTCCTTTCCTTCCAAAGAAAATTTGATGAAAAGTTCTTGAAAATTAAAAGCTATTGTACCCAAGGATTGTAGCCATTGGACTCCTAGTACAACATCAGCACCTCCCATTGGAATGGAAAGCATTGGGCTAGTCAATACATATTCTCCCATGGATAGCTTGATATTATGGCACTTTCCAGAGCAATTTATTGTTCCTCCATTTGCAATCATCACTTGACACTCTGGTGCTGGATATAGGAAGCAATTCAATTCTTTTGCTACCCTACAATGAATAAAATTGTGGGTGCTTCCTGAATCAATCAACACTATTACCTTTTTCTTCTTGATTTGTCCTTCTATCTTGATGGTTTGAGGAGTGGTAATTCCTGCCAATGCATTACAAGATATGGTCGGATTTATTTGTTCTTCATCTAGGCTTTGTTCCTGGAGTATATCTTCTTCTTTTGACCTTTCTTGCTCCTTTTCTTCTTCCTCTTCACAATCTATGTAGAATAATTTCTTCTCAGCACACTTATGACCTTTAGTGTATTTGCTATCACAACTGTAACAAAGCCCTTTTTCTCTTTTTTCTTCCAATTGTTGTGGTGTCAACCTTATAGGTTGTGGAAGACTAGGGGCAACAACACTTCCGTCTTTATAGTTGTGAGTGGTATGCTTCCTGGTTGCCATAATTTTGCTTTCCATTTTTCTTGCTAACTTGAATGCCTTCTCTAATGAATCAGGTTCCCAAAGGCGAACATCATGTTGGATATTATCCTTTAAAGACCCTATGAACACATCAATCCTATGCTCCTTTGGAATATCTTTTACCCTTATGTTCAATTTTGGAACTCCTCAATGTGCTCCATTACTGAACCCTTTTGTTTGAGACTTATCAATTGGCTAAAAAAAGTGTTGCTTTTTGTATCTTCATAATGTGCTATCAATTCTTCCGTAAAAATTGCCCAAGTGATAAATTGTTTACGAGAACAAAGCCATTGATACCATACAAACTGATTTGGTTCCAAATATACAGTTGCCATACGTACCTTTTGTGCGTTTTGCACATTATTGAGATCGAAGAATTGCTCCATCTGTAATATCCATGTGGCGGGATCCTTGCCATCAAACTTCCTCATATCGATTTTTGGAATATGGTGATTCTTCGATCCAACATTAGCGTCTATGGAATCATGATTAACATTTCTTTTGTTCTCATCATGAGTTTCCTTTACTACCTTTTCACCATTAGTGACCCTTTCTTGTAGCAACTTCTTCAATTCTTCCATGTCTGTCTTCAAGTCTATCTTCAAATCTGCCATGTCTCTCTTCAAATCTGTCTTCGAATCATCCATCTTAGCTTCCGTACCCTTTATCTTAGATTCTACGCCATTTACCTTAGATTCCACGCCACTTATCTTAGCTTCCACGCCATTTATCTTAGCATCTTTTAACTTTTGTGAGCGCGACATTTGTTGCACTTGTTCTTGTAATTTTGATATATCATGTAGCATTTCTTCCTCTTCTTCATGAGTCATGCTAGAGCTGTCAGGTTCCTTACTAGGTGTTTGCATTTTCTTTCCTCGGGGCATCAGTTACTGATAATAATGCTTTACTATGCCCTTTGAATTCCGTTAAACCAAGCTTACACAAAAATTAAAAAAAAAACTACACACCTTTTTTCACTTTATAGAAGCCTGATATTGAATCTGATGTATCTCTGTAATTTCGGATCATCTAGTTCTAAAATTTCTACCTGTAGTATCCTTCTGTGTCCTCTTTCCAATGCCACAAGTCTAAGCCAAATTGGATTCTCCAAGGAAGAGTTATGTGAAATCTCCCACAGTGACTTGCTTTTAGACTAGTTCAGTAGAGCGAACTTGTACGACGTGCCACGAGTCACTGTTTCAACTTTTGAATCTAAAACACACACACAAGAAACTACAGTCCGTCCTCTTTCTGTACCTTCTGACGAAATTTCAATCCGATCCCCAGAGAGAAAGTTATGACGATTTTCCCCAGGTCACCTGTTTTGAATCTAATTCGGGAGTCTGCAAAAAGACCAACTTCCTCAGATCACATCTCCACAAATATCGCGCGAAAAGCTCTGAAATTCGGACCCAAGGTTCAGAGAGATTTCTTCTCAAATGGGTTTTTTTTGAGACTTTTGAAACATCACAGAAAAAAGTTATAGCGAAAATTCCACGATGACCTGTTTGGAGCAGCGAGACCCTAGAATCCAAAGCTCTGATACCAAATGTTATGAAACCAGCTCAAGAAAAGATAGAAAATATAGATCAACGCCTTAGAATTCAGCCTCTTCGAGGGGGCAACCTCCTTTACATTACATAAATGAACAATTCTTGGATGATACAAATGACAAAACCTCCTTTCTATATATAGGAGTCTAAGGAGTCACAATATAATCTAGCCGACCTAACAATAATAATATAAAGCCACAAAAATAACAATAGAGGGATTCTATGGGGCACAGAAATAACAATATGGGGGTAATAGGGGCACAACAATATAAATAAGGGGTATAACTACAATAGTAATGGGGAAATCACTAGTATTATAGGGACCCAACATTGTGCTAGCCTTTGTTCACATTATTCTTAAATTTGTTGAGTCCGATGATTGATCAATTGTTGAGTTTGTAGCGTGGTGGAGCACCCTTTATTTGATTTAGGAATTGAATTCAACAATTTAAATTGTTGGAAAATGGCCGATGGAGTATTGGAATTACTGAATAATATAACACGTTCCACCTATGATAATAAAATCATGATTGAAAAATCCATTCTCAGATATTTTCAAACTTATCTGCAAAATGTACAAAAAATCATTTAGTTTCTTCAACTTGGGTCACAACTACAACAAGATGAGTTACAATTTGAACTTGTCTAGTTTAGAACAATCCTCTCTTTGATTTTAAAACAAGCAACCATCAACAACCAGCAAGTGGTAAGGTTAGTAAAATTAATGTTGATTCACATTCAATGCTCACTTTAGGAACATATTTGCATGGAGAAGCAACAATTCAACCTACAATTCCCAAGTCCATCATTAGACCTTAGGAACATCTTGTTAGCAGCAAGCATTGAACCGGTCTTGGATATGACAAGGATGTGTCCTTTCATACTCCAGATTATTCAAAACCCATCAAATTTTATAATGTTGGATTTCTTTAGGACAATTCATCTTCACCTATTCTCGCCCCTCCACAACATCACGTTGTGAAATGCCAACATTGTGACAGAGTTAGCCATGTGAAATATCATTGATTTGATATTCACTCATGTGAGAATTATGTTCAACACTCTCATCATTCAAGCATATTGTTGGGTAGCGGAGGTCCTCGTAACAGTTTTGGGGCAATAAGCCCAAAAAGTAGGATTAAATTATTGTAAAAATTCCGAAGTATGCAGAGCGCAAAGTATAATAGGATTGAGTCAAAGGGTAGTCCACTCAAAAATAATGTAAAGAAATATAAATAGAGTCAGTGAGCGCAAGGATCATGGGCCAAGGAAGGATATAAATAGAGCGCAGCTCTATGAGGGAGTTCGTTTTTGGAAAAATACGAAATGTAATGGGGTTTCGAAGAAGATGGTCCGAAAGCATCTGTAAGTCCGAGTCAAGGGTTGAGGTAGAAGGTAGAGGCTTTGTAGCTGTGTGCGCAGAGGCCTACAAAGTCTGCAGCTGTGTGCGTGGACCCCTGCAGCTGAGTGCGCAGGGCAGATCTGAATGTATTGAGGATAAGTGGAAATAAAGATAAGTTTCTTCTGAAATTTTGTGTTCCTTCTGAGCTGTCGCAAATTTGACTTTCATAATATATGTTTAATTTACTCTGCTTATTGTATGAATGAATGTAAATCTGGGTTCATTTTAATGCGCAAATCAATTGTGTTGGTTAAATGTTTGCTTAAAGACCCTATTAATTTGTAACTGCATCCTCCAATAGAATAGCACGCTAATAAGAAAGATATAATCAATCTGGATCTGTGCAAATACCGAGTAGCACAGAGCTGTAAACCGGTGCGCGAAGCCTCCAGACCACACCAAGACATCCCTAGGGTGCAGAAACCTGGTTCCAGCACCCTCCCCTGCTACCTTGGGTGAGACCTCAGTCCGCACTTTGCGGGCTGTTGCCGAAAGGGCCGGTAGCTGCGGGATTTGTTTGGCTAAATAACTCTTCCGAACCTGGGTCAGGCCCAAATAAGCCAACAAATGGTTCCGTTGCTGGGACCGGGATCTGCATAAGGGGTGTCTGGTGTGAAACACGGGGACTCTATAGAAAAGAACGTTGAAAAATCAAAAGGATTAGGGATGGTAGTAGAGAAAGGGTAACTATGGAGAACACGATTCAGTTACCAGTGTTCAAAGGAGCAGGAGGCGAAGACCCAAAACAATTTTGGTTTTTGCTAACATCAGTATGGAACACGCAACAAGTCGTAGATGATAATATCAAGAAATCCATCTTAGTCAGCACACTACAGGATCGAGCGCTAACATGGTACATGAAGTATTCAAGCATCAACCCAACGGCAGGGATAACAGACATCCATACTAAATTAACAAAGGAGTTTAGCTAGCCAAAGTCAGAAGCATAGTCGGTTGTAGGATTCAAAGAGATCACAATGATGCTTGGTGAGACCCCGTGGGACTTGGATCAAAGGTTTAAAAGCACCATTTTCGGGGCCAACATGACCTTGACGGATGCACAACACTGTGCTTGGTTTGTCGCATCATTAACGCCATATTTGAAGACGTATTTATCACACAAAAAAATCTCAACCCAAGCGAAAGCGCTGGAGGCAGCAATGCAGCTTCACGAAACCCTGGTACAAGACCTAGGGTTGGGATTTTAGAAAATCCAAGCACAGGTCCAAAATTTGTGTTTGGAAATACAGAAGTTAAAACAGGAACAAACACCGTGTTTGGAAGTCTGGGAGAAAGTATGGTGTATAAAGTGCAGGAGCGAGGGACACGATAAAGATCACTGTCTAGTCTCGGTTAATTTTGTTGTCACGGGGGGACCAACACCATTGTGACCAGAGGCACAGGCACGGTCGAGTGCGATCGCCCTGCTCTGGTGCACAATCTATTAGGTAGGAGGAAAGCACAACAATGATAATTGTCATCTATTGCCAAAATACAACCAGGCCACCCAGCAGCTCTTTTGCAACTTTTGTAGATCGATGGGTCACGAAGAAAGAGATTGTTGTAGCTAACGAACGTTGATGGACCATGGACCTGCCTACAGAATGTAGACTGAGGTGCGAGGTCAACATCCAACCATGGCAATGGCACACGATGGGTTCTGGGGACGGGGTCAAGGATGGGGCGGAATGGGATTAGGAAGGGGTCGCAGGCAGCTAATCTGTTACAACTGTGGAGGACTAGGACATTACACGTGGGATTGTACCAATTCAACCCAAATATCACGTCCTTATTGTGCTCAATTCGATCATGAGTTGCTAGACTGCCCCATGCCGATAGCACAGATTTGCGAAAAGAAGATAGTGCCTCCTACAACAACGCAAAATGTGCAGATGATGAGATCCGAACCACGCGACGACAAACCCATGGTAAACATGGTAGTGTGGAGCGGTCAATGGGCAGAACAAGATGGAAGCTATGAAAAGCTTCACAGGCGTCTCTACCCAAGGTAGTAGGGATCGACCTGAGCTAGCTAGGGATTCCTCGATTTTGACTACCTTCTTAGAAACATGCGTAAAACTGCTTCGCGACAATAGGGCGGTTTAATAGATACGCAGGATGGGGTGAACCTCATGCAATTTGGAAGTTAGGAAGACACGCATCATGGACAGGTCAGGAGATGCAGTTAACAGTGCAGATTGGCGACTACAAGATGGATCAGGTCATTCTAGACCTAGGTTCAGATGCAAACATATTGCCTAAACAAACCTAGGAGCGTATGGGCAAGCCCGCACTGCAATGGTCCCTGATTCAATTGCGGATGGCCAATCAACAGAAGATCTTTCCCATGGGAAGACTGCAAGGAATTATAGTAGATATTGATGGCACAAGTACCCAGATGGATTTTGAAGTTATTGAAATCATGGACAAAAGTAGCCCATACCCTGCACTACTAGGGATAGACTGGGCCACTGACATGAATGGGGTTATTGACCTCAAATAGAGGAAGATGGTATTTGAGAAGAAGTCGCTCCGTGTAGTCGTTCCGCTAGATCCAACAGACGGACTGCGCTACACAGAACCTGTGCGCAATGAAGAAAAGGACGATGCATTGGATTGTATCTACAAAATTGCTACAAATAGGCCGAAGGAGGATTGGAGACTCTCATGATGCTACACCAGCTCATGCACCAGCAATTTAGATGAAGAGGACAAGGGATGGCGAAACAGGGTGAATGGGGTAACCACATTACATTGTAACATGATGATGAAATCACTGTATTGCGTTAAAGCTAAAAACCGCAAGCTGTCGATGTATGATGGGCTGACACTAGTGGATGAATTCCTGGTTAAATTCGAAAGCGTAGTACCATAAGACCAATGGTTCAATGCGCTAAAATGGACATTGTGCGCGACACCGGCGCGATGGTGGGACACCCATCAAGGGACCTTCGAAAATTGGCGAAGTTGCAGGTGCATGATGCACATAAGATTTGGGAAGCCAGAGCTACGAGTAACAGAGAAATATGATGGACAAGATTATCCGCGCCTGCACCTGACTAGATGGACCAAAGCTTATGGTGCGGAGCCTCAACCAAAATTGGTGCACTTATTTATCATACCCTGGATGTCATTCCAAGGAATTGGTATATAGAAACAGAGCTTCGACATGGCACTGGAGAGTGGGATATCCTGCGCGAAGGGTTTCTGTCGACATTTCTCTTTGAAGACCAATGGATGGATACCGTGGACGACACATTACAGCTAGTAAAAACTGCCATATTCAAAACACCACCGGAACCAGAAGAAGACATGCCGTCAGACTGGTCGTGACAGTTGAGCCAGGCCTTAGCATGTTACAATGTACAAGTAGAAGATGATGAGGATGACCCGTGTAACATTAATATACTAGAATCCGTAGGGAGTCATGAGGTGCACGGCCCCGAGATAGAAGACCCAGACATCATGGCACCATTGAAAACAAAGCAAGTAAATATCGGAACAGAGGAAGAGCCGAAGTATGCTATGCTTGGGGACTATTGGGATGACGCCACGGTGGAAAAGGTCGTCGAGTTGCTCCGAGAATACCGAGATTTATTCCCTACAAAAATTACGGAGTTGAAAGGGATTCTAGGAGACTTAGGAATGATGAAGATAACTTTGAAGCCAGATGCAAAGCCAGTGAAACAGCGACCCTACCAATTGAATCCAAAATACAAAGCAAAAGTCCGCCAAAGAATTGGACAAGATGCTAGCAACAAGAATTAGTGAACCAGTCGAGGAGTCTGATTGGGTAAGCCCTATGGTTGTGTAGGAGAAGAAACATAAGGGTGAGATCTACATATGCGTCGATCAGTTCAAGCTCAATGATGCATGTGTTAACGATTCGTTTCCAACACCCTTTACAGATGAGGTACTAGAAAATGTGGGTAGGCAAGAAGCATACTCCTTCACAGACGGATTCTCCGGGTATCATCAAATCAAGATCGCGCTAGAGGATCGAAGCAAGACAACGTTTGCTACCGAATGGGGTTGTTTTTAGTATACGGTAATGCCCTTTGGGATGAAGAATGCGCCGGCGATATTTTCCCATATTTTGGTAGCCGCATTCAAGGAATTTATCCACAAGTTCTTAGAAGTCTACTTGGATGATTGGACCGTATTTGGCTTGGTTAAGAAACATGTCGTGAGTTTACAATTGATGCTGGATACCTGCCGCCGGCACCAGATTGCGCTCAACCTAAAGAAGTGTACTTTCCTCGTCCCTTTTGGGAACTTGCTAGGCCATGTGGTTTGTAAGCAAGGACTGATGGTGGATCCGGCAAAGATTACTGTCATACTAAATCTACAAGCACCGCGAAGTGTAAAACAGCTACGTGCTACATTAGGACACACGGGCTACTACTAGAAGTTTATAAAAAACTATGCCCAGATCATGGCTCCAATGGAACAGTTACTGAAGAAGGATGCTATGTATTGCTGGAACGAGGAATGTAACAAAAGCCTAGAAACACTTAAGGAAAAGATGGCATCTACCCCTATCTTGGTCTTTCGAAAGTGGGACATTGAATTTCATGTACATGTCGACGCGTCATGTATAATGTTGGGTATGGTACTCACTCAATAAGGAGTGGAGGGAATCGATGACCCGATTGCATTCGCAAGTCACAGGTTGTCCAAAGCAGAAAAGAATTACTGTACTACTGAGTGGGAGGGATTGGCGATGGTATACATGCTCCAAAAGTTCCGTCACTATCTGCTCGGAGGACATTTTAGGATGTATACTGATCACTCTACACTCAAGTACCTAGTGAATAAGCCTATGTTGGGGGGGCGCATTTATCGATGGTTCTCGTTATTTCAAGAATACAACTTTGAGGTTATTGTAAACATGGGACGTCTAAATGCAAGTGCGGATCACCTGTCCCGAATTAAGACTGGCGAAGAACCAACAAATCTAGGGGAGGGACTCCCAGACACTCAGTTATATGCTGTGCGCATTGCAGATGGCCACTTTGAAGATATTATCCACTTTTTAACTACGGGCAAGGCGCCGCAGGGGTATTTTGTCTAGCGAAAGAAGGAATTAGTGATATGCGCAACAAAGTTTACCGTAATTGCAGGCCACCTCTACAAGATGGGAGATGACAAAATATTGCGTAGATATGTAGCATAATTCGAGCATGGATAGATCCTGGGCGAAGCACGTTGAGGGGTTTCTGGCGGGCATTATGCGGGCCGTGCCACCACCCAGAAGATTCTTCGCTCCAGATTATGGTGGCCCACTCTACATCAAGATTCAAAAGCATACTGTCGGGCTTGTGATGTATGTCAACTGATGGGCAAACCATCATGGAGGGATGAAATCCCCCTTCAACCATAAGATGATGCTACAACCATTTAAGAAATGGGTGATTGACTTCGTTGGGCCTATTGAACCACGCGGAAAGACGGGCACGTGCTATATCATCACTGCGACCAAATATTTGACCCGATGGGTTGAGACACAGCTAGTTAAGGATTGCACGACTGTGACATCACCAAAATTCTTTTTCGAGAACGTACTGACTAGGTTTGGTTGCCCCAAAATTCTCATGAGCGATAGGGGAATGCATTTTCTGAATGAAACAATTAGCGCACTCACTGAGGAATTCCAGATATATCACCAACAGAGTATGCCTTACCATCCACAAGCAAATGGGACTGTTGAAGCCTTCAATAAAATTTTGGGGACCGCATTGACTAAGGTCTATAATGCGCGATGAAATGACTGGGACTTACGCATCCTTACTGTGTTATGGGCATACCGAACTACGTGCAAGAAGTTGACAAGCCAGACATGTTTTTCTTAGTCTATGGCAAGGAGGCCATTATGCCTATGGAATATATTGTGCCTAGTTTTCCAATCGCGGCAATCACAGGTATGGTTGACAGCAGGGAATTGAAGGAAAGGCTCACACAACTAGAAGAATTAGAGGAGGAACGCTTTCTGGCCGGATTCCATCAGTAGGTACAAAAATAGCGCGAGAAAGCGTGGCATGATCACCATATCAAGGTATGCACCTTCAAAGAAAATGATCTAGTCTTGCTTTATGACAATAAGTTCGAAAAATTCCTAGGTAAACTCTGCATGCACTGGTTGGGACCTTATGTCGTCAAACAAGTTACCAATGGGGGCATGGTTCAGCTGGCTAAACTTAATGGAGACCCCTTCCCAGGAAGAGTGAATGGCAGTCACCTAAAGCTCTACACGGGCGGGCTGACTGCCTGACTAGCCGACGAGAGGATAGTCTCACCGCTCCACCTAGTTGAAAGAGAGCGTGGGATGATAAAGCAGCCTAGGGGACAGATGCGTGAATACAGTGCGCGTACATTTGACCAAACACAAGGATCTCGGTTACGCGAAAAGGATCACACGGATGCGCTGATACAAGGAATGACAACCGTTGATACCACTATTCATGAAAAGATGGCTGTATTATGGAAAAAGGGAGCGGGCAGTGGACCATTAAGAGAAATAATATGGGCCAGATATGAAACGAGCTACCACATATTTTACATGAACAGGTTACACACGCAGGAATAGGCGGTAAGCAGTAAATTTGAAATTTGCATGGCTTATAAATCATCGAGGGTGGCCTACAGTTCGGAAACACATATGAAGCTGTTCATTATCTCTACACAAGGCATGTGCCTGACAGTAGTGATATGGCCGATGGAGAAGCAGGACTCTCTAAGGAGTATGGGGTTGACCACTGCAGGCGTCCCACAGGCTACATCATCACTGGTAGGAGATGTATTGGAAAAAAGGGAACATGAAGTAGAATTGGTCCGAATGTTGTCGCCTGGCCTAGGGGTAGGCTAGCACAATACGACAACACAACGAAAGGATGGAAAGATGGCAACCATGGGTAGATATGCAGTTAACAAGTCATCTTTGATGTCCCTCAAAGACTAGGATCTTGCAGACAACAGGCAGGGTCTTGCAAAATTGCAACACAAGTTGCAGCAGATGGTGCAAAGAGAAGACATAAAGGTCGGAAGTGGCTGTGATGGTACTAGGAGGTCTTGTATGTGGCTCCTCTGCTCATAGTGAAATCTTGTAAGGGGGTGTTCTGTGTTAACCGAGCAGAGCAAAATGAGCATCATCAGTTGTGAGACGTGGTAGAAACACTGAAGCAGGAGCCGGACGAAGCGTTGCAAGAGACAATGAGGGAGCAGTAGGATGACGAGCGCCACTCAAGGGGAGGTGAACCATGAAAGCCAAGGTAGAACATCTAGCTGTGTTGGTGAGTGACTAAGGACGAGTCACAATAATTGTGTTGGGGGACTATTGGGTAGCAGAGGTCCCGCATAACGGTTTTGGGTCAAAAAGCCCAAAAAGTAGGATTAAATTATTGTAATAAATCTGAATTATGCGGAGTGCGAAGTATAATAGGATTGAGTCAAAGGGTAGTCCACCTGAAAATAATGTAAATAAATATAAATAGAGTCAGCCCACGCAGGGATCACGGGCCAAGGAAGGGTATAAATAGAGCACGGCTCTATGAGGGAAAGGCAATTCGGTTTTGGAAAAATATGAAATGTAATGGGGTTTTGAAGAAGATAGTCTGAAAGCGTCTATAAGTCCGAGTCAAGGGTTGGGGTAGAAGGTAGAGGCTTTGCAGCTGTGTGCGCAGAGGCTTGGAAAGTTCGCAGCTGTGTGCGCGGACCCCTATAGCTGAGTGCACAGGGCGGATCTGAATGTATTGAGGATAAGTGGAAATAAAGATAAGTTTCTTCTGAAATTCTGTGTTCCTTCTAAGCTGTCACGAATTTGACTTTCATAATATCTATTTAATTTACTCTGCTTATTGTATGAATGAATGTAAATCTGGGTTCATTTTAATGCGCGAATCAGTTGTGTTGGTTAAATGTTTGCTTAAAGACCCTGTTAATTTGTAATCGCATCCTCCAATAGAATAGCACGCTAATAAGAAAGATATAATCAATTTGGATCTGTGCGAATACCGAGCAGCGCGGAGCTATAAACTGGTGCGCGAAGCCTCCATACCACACCAATACATCCCTAGTGTGCGGAAACCTGGTTCCAGCACCCTACCCTGCTACCTCGGGTGAGACCTCAGTCCACGCTCAACGGGTTGTTGCCGAAAGGGTTGGTAGCTATGGGATTTGTTTGGCTAAATAACTATTCCAAACCTAGGTCAGGCCCAAATAAGCCAACACATATGATTTAGAAAGAATCCTCCTAGAACAATGAAGATTCATCTTATATGGATCGCTTATTAGCAATGGGATTCAAAAACGAAGAAGATATTTCAATCATATCATAGAATTTCTTCTCAAGTATTGAAAAGTATTGCAATTGAGTTATCTTCATCTTCTCACCGTATATCTGACAAGGGGGGAATCAGTGATCATCTACAAGATTCAATAATGCATCAAGTGAGCTTGAGCCACAACGTGAACTTGCTTCCTAAGTCATCCATACCTCGATTCAAAGTTGTTTCCATAGAAGCCCATGACCATGCCTTTGGTTGGTGGTATTCCTTAAACCGTCGCAGGTTCAGACCTCCCTTTTCAAGTTGAGGTTCTCCCTTTTCCGCAAGTTGATACCTCCCTTGTCTAGGTTGATTGTCTCCCTCTTCAAAGCATTAAGGAGCACTTCCTCTATTAGAATACTTCAACTTCTTGCCATATTTAGAAGGGTTATGGGAACTGCACTAAGTGTTCTAGGTTGATACCCAAAGGTATCCATTTTCACAGAAAATTGGGAGCACTGCCTCTAGTAGAAGACTTCATCTTCATGCCATACTTGGAAAAGTTCTAGGAACTGCATTAAGCATTCCAGCACTGGTGGTCATCCTTAAACCATCATCGATTGAGACCATGAGTTCTCCCGTCTTATAGAATCAACTTAGATAGCACATTCAGCCTAGTGCTTCCATGCATTTTTCACATTTTGTATTACATATCTATTCTTGGACTCGTATATACCCCTTCAAATTAAGGGGGAAATGTTGGACACCTAATCTACTAAGGGTTATGGTGTGAAATGTGAAAGGTCATTGGAGTCCAAGAGACCTTGGAATGTGAATCCAACGGTCATGTAAAATGTATGAATGTACATCAATATGAATAGAGTATGCAATTCAAAGTTTTATCTTTCATATCTCTTGTCTACCATTTGTGTTTAACATATTTTAAAAAAAATAATAATAAATATTTCTCTTCTTACACATGCCCATTTTCTTTATCTATCATATATTTGTAAATTCTTATTTTTAAATTGAATTAAAATTTTATATAAATTTTAAAACATTTTATACGAAAAAAAGAGAGAGTTTTTTTTAGTGTATATATTTTCATAATACATATTCATATAGTTACATCTATGTACAATTACTCATAATTACTCAAGCACAATTTCAAAATCATTACACTTTAATATGTTTTAATATTTTGCAACAATTATAATATCAAAATTTTTGAATGTTAATATGTCTTAATATTTTAGAATAAATGTAAAATAATGTTATTTCCCATTTCTTCTCTAAACTCTAAGCTCCCACAACCCTTGCTGACATTTTACAATACTTGATAGCATTTTTCTCTGGGGGGGCTAACCTGCCCCCTCCCCGCTATCCCAATTGTTAGCTCTCAGTGATTTTCTTGACTGTAACATAAAATTGCTAGAGTAACTCAAAACCAATCTTTCATATTGGAAGGTATCCCTTCCAACCCAGAGAGGTACCTCTCTCAAACTCAGTCACACAATTTCACTACAACAAGAAGTTGTTAATGAATACAATGTCTAGATCTTGTGTAAGTAAGGTTTTTTTTCTTTTTTTTCTTTAAAGGATTGTGGTAGGGAAGAGAGGTAAGTCCATTGGGCATGTATTCAAACAAGATGAGAGTTAATGCAAACTAACAAGAAACTAATTAAGCTATTAATAAAATATTAAATGAAAGGTAGATACACTTTCCTTAGACACTTAGAGCATGAAAAGATGCAGGTTGATAAGAGGAGACAAACCACCAAGGCAGAGCATCTAGCAAAGGATGAATTCTACATTGATTTTAGATAGAAAGGTGACAAGTATTTGAATACTATAAAAAATAGCATCAAATATGAATTCTAATTCATTTACCCTTACTCAAATACTGAAGATAAACATCAAATGAATTGCTTCAAAGGAACACATTCACATATAATAAATAAAGACAATGAGAACATATTACATGAATCTATGATATGGAAAACTTCAATACTCTTGTATTGAACAAATTTTATTAATCTCATTTGAAGTCTAACACACATATATCCATGGCCTTTCCTCATATTCGAACCCTAAACTTTTACAAAACATCCAATATATAGGAAATTTCAATCCAAGATATCTCTAATAGTTAGGAGTCAAATCCTATATTGCATGGTATTTCGAATTGTATCAAGGAATCTGGAAAGCTGGAAATTATTCGCTCAAATTTGGAGATGAACTCCTTGATTTCAATTTGTTTGAACTATCTACCTGGAAATCCATATTTTATGCTTAACTGTCTAACTTTCTCCTCAAAACCTGGAACTATCAAGTAGTTGTCCCATAAAATTTACTCAATCAACTCTTTGGCATCGATCCTTGGTAGACTATCAGTGCTTTCATGACAAATGGTGATTGAATTCAATGTTGGAGATTTAAACACTTGGAAACTAATTTTGCAGTGTTGGTAGCCTTTGACATCTAGGCATTTTTGGGTCTACATTTGGATTGATTGATCGAGTTCCACCTTTATTTGTTTGGCTTTTGATAGTGTTTTCTCTTTTTTATTTTCTGGGAATTATCCCACATGTAGTGATTTAAAGTTACATACCACCCTTTATATGTTTGACCACACATGGTTCATTTCGACGCATTGTGCAATGTAGAACACCTCTTGTGGGCTCCTCTTGGCTTAGTATAAAGTCTATCTTGTGTGAGGCTTTGATTTGTGGTGCTTTACCTATAGCTTGGTGGATTTAGTATATGAAATATACTTGGAGATTTAGCTTCGAGCCTAATAACTTTTAATTTTTTGAATTTATAGAAACTGTGCATATTAACCCTAGCAGGTCTGAGAAAAAACATAGCGTCTAAAAGTCAAACTAAATACAACAACATTTTAATTTATTGCCAAGATAAATCCAAGATTTTGACATGAAGAACAATGCATTGTGTCTCAAGTTCATATTGACCCTTCAAAACCATATTTTTGCCAAAAATTCTCACATTTTTGCTGGAAAGATTTGAAATCCTGATTGACTGGTTAAAAGACACTTAATTTCATAGCACTCCTTATGACATGGTATACACTATTTATTGTGTTTTAATTTGGTAGCACTTTTTATTTATATCGTAATGATGAGTGTTGTCAAATTAAAACACAACACTTGTTTAAAATTGGAAAATTGATGTTGTTTTAGGACCACAAACTAAAATATCAAACTTAGCAGAGTTGACATCAAATAAATTGTGTATGTGATAACATGAACTTAAGGCTTGACATCAACATGTTTGACACTCTCTTATCAATGTGGTCCTTAATCCCAATATTGTGGTTATCCATATTTGTGAAGTTTGAAGAAATATCAAAAGCTGTGGTGAATACCTCCAAATTGCACACTATGGCGCTTTGATTGGCAGATTAAGGCCTGACAGGCTAGTTTGCATGAATTTGGCCCTCCCCCAAATCTTTAATTATCCGGATAAAAAATAATCGAAGGCCTATGATCAAAGGAAAACATCTCATCGTACTTTTATGAAAGAGATTTTATTTTCTTTTTATTTTGAGGATAAAACTTATAGATATTTTATCTTCAAAATTAGCTCTTGATTTATGAGACTTCAAGTCATATACCTAGATAAATGGACCCTAGAATTCAACCTTGAACTAAAGTCCCTTTGACTATTCATGTCTAAGTGAATCGCCCCCACTTTTATCTTCATTGTTGGAATCATGAAACTTTAAAAAATATAGGAAATGCTCTAGGAAAATACATTGAAAGGGAAAAGCCCAAGGATGGTATGTTTACAACTTCCTACATTTGTGTTGAAGTTTGCTTCGAGAAAGGCATTCTAGGAGAAATACAAATATCTTTATATAATTGTTCCTTCCTCCAAAAAGTGGACTATGACCAACTTCCCTTCAAGTGCAAGGTTAATCATGAATATGGTCATTTTTCTAGAAATTATCCAAAATCTTCAGATGCTCCCAACCAAAAGGAAAAAGGTGCCAACTATACGATCCAAAACATAAGAAGAGTTCCCTCTATAAAACAAATTCCCAACAATCCCCCAAGCTTTAGAATGGCCTTAAAGTGCTTCTTCATCCCTTCTTTGTATCTGCAGAATGGCTATAAAAGTTCCCTTCGCAACCATTTTGAAGTCCTAAATGGAATGGAGAACATAGAAGAAATTAAAAAAAGATGAATAGCTTAATGAGAATGAAAATTTTACAAAAGATAAAAACAAAGAATAAGGTATGCCTTCTCTTGAAGATAACTTGATCCCAATGCAAATTCTAGATGAAGAAGAATCAGAAGAAGGAGAAGTGCTTCTCGCCTGAAAGACCTTCATTAACCCTTTCAACATCATTTTTCCATCTAAAGAGAATTCCTAAAATGATATGAATCATGATATACCCATGGAAAGGCATGTAAAGTGGGAAGGAAATCAAGCAAATATATTGACTCTGAATAAGGAGATGAGGACTTAGAGTTGGGGAGCCAAATTTCGATCAAGGAAATAGTAATTAAAGTCACTATAAGTGCAAAGAAGAAGATAGGAATAGATCCTACCCATGGGGCATACACGAAATCCACAAGTACATATGGAGGTGGTCTCCTAGAAATGTAGAGGACTAGGAATGTAAAAATAATATTGTAAGTTAAAATTTTGTTAGAGAAGAAAAATCCCTCATTCTTCTACTACAAGAGACTAAAATGAAATAGGATGAAATTTTGACTAAAGGAAAAATTGTATGAGAGGAAGTGAAGCCTCAACAATAGGTGCAAGAGGCATTTTAAGAGGAGTTCTCTACATGCTAGTATTTTATCAAGAAAAAATATTTTGTTAGAATTATGTCCATACTATGGGTGATTTGACTCAATCCTCCAACTTCATTTTGGGGGGGAATTTTAACACCATTTTGCATCCATGGGAGGAAAAAGGTAGTTCTCAAGTGAGCGATTTGTCCAAAGAACATATGGAGGACCTATTGGTGAATTTTGACTTGTTAGAAATAAAGCTATAAAAGATAAAATTTATGTGGAACAACCAAAGGTTTTGCTCAAAGAATGTCATGGAAAGGATAAATAGGTTCCTAGTGAGTAGTGATTGTCTCGTTCAACATTTCTCTCTCTGCTTAAGAGCTTTGATTTGGAGAAGTTAAAATAAAATGACATTTTTTTAGAATGCCATGAACTAATATAATATAGTCACCTTCCATTTCAGTTCACTCATTTTTTGGATCTCCTGAAAAGGTCTCTCTAATATTATCTCTAAATCTTGGCGCATTTGGGTAATCAGTTACCTATATATGTCGGGAGCAGGAGATCAAAGAAACTAAAACAACCATAAAATGTGAGTTAAAAGAAAATTATAAAGCCAAAGACTAGGATATAATGTATCTCAAAATAGATCTAGAAACAATTCATTAAAAACAGAGAAAGACCCCCTTTCCGCAAAGATTCTTATGAAAAAAAACTCAGATCTTATCATTCCACCTTGAAATCAGAAGAAGAAATTTGGAGACTAAAATCTAGGATCTTATGTATTAAAGAAAGGGACAAAACTATAAAATTATTCTATAAGAAAGAAAAAATGGGACTTTCAAAAATAACTTCAAATAAACTCTCGTGTAAAGAAAATAAATTTCCTCTTTTTACAACATCAAGGAGGAACGTTACAAGCACTACAAAAATTTGTATTTAAAGCAAGGGCATGCCCACCCACCAGAATGAGGAGGAAATGTTAGAAAGAAATAACTCTCATAGTTACCTAAAAGGAAAATGAGTTACTTGGAAAATTGATAATGGAAGAGGAAATCTAGATAGTCATAAGATCTTTTAACCCAAATACGGCTCCTAACTAAGATGGATTTTCAACTCACTTCTATCATCATTACTAGAAAATCTTCAAATTTTAGTTATGCAGGGTGATCAATTTCATGTTTTGTCACTCCAAGATGGGAGGAGGGTTTAACTCCACCATCCTCTCCTTGGTGCCAAAAACAGTCATACCCTCTTCCTTTTCAAGGTTCCAACCTATTTCTCTTTACAATGTTTCTTATAAAGTTGTTTAAAAATTGATTGCTTCTCATCTTAAGTCTTTATTTCCCAACATAATCTCTAAAAACCAGCAGGGTTTTATAAGTAAAACAAAAATAGTCACATAGTATCATTTTGGTAAAAGAAGCTATTCACTCCAAAAAAGTAGGAAAGAACAAAGAATGTTCATCAAGTTAGACATTGCTAATTTCTTTGACAGACTAAGGCACTCCATTTTCTCTATTCTTATGTCATTTTATTTTCTTTATTCTTAGGAAATTTGGCTTTGACATCAAATTCATCAATTAAATAGAAATTTGCATTGATGGCCCTTGGATATCCCCATTATTCAATGGTTGATTGATGAGATTCTTCAAGGCCACTTAGAATTTAAGAAAAGGATGACATATATCTCCTTTGTTTTATATTCTTATGGGGAATTCTTTGAGCCAAATACTAGAAAAAGAAAGGAGATCGAGCACCTTGCGAGGGATCAAGTTAACCAAATGGGTAAATAGTATAAATTACTCCTATTTTGTTGATGACACATAGTTGGTGGGGGGCATTTCAACAACTATCACAAATTGTTTCAAATTGGTCTTTCAATGTCTTTGTTATAAATGGGAATAAGAGATTCATCTACTCATGGAATATCAATCCTAATGTGCAAAGATTCATGTCCCGCTCACTGGGATTCTCCATTTTAGGAATATGGTCCTCTTTCTCTTACTTAGGGATCTCCATCTCTCTAAATCCCTTCCATCATCCTTCCTAGGCTCTGTTGGGTGTGGAGCATGATTATCATCCTAATTTAGAGGTCTTTGTTTCAGCTGCATGTATACCACAGGAAGATTGTACACCCCTCCACGGGGGGGTGGGTGGTGGGGACTTGTCCCCCTCGCGGGGTTCAGGGGGGCCCATCCCCCTTGGTTGGGGGGTCCGGGGAGTAGTGGCCTCCCCCAAAGCTAAAAACATATGTAAAATTGTCTTATAAAAGTATAGTAATTTCTAGTCAATCTGGGTCGTTCTTTAGGTAGATGATCTGATGGTAGAGCTTATGTTTAGTTTAGGGTTTTTTTCCCTAGAAGGCAACCCATCTCTTTGTATGAGGGCATGGTATTGAGGCTGTGTAGTAGATGTGTATTCTCCAAGCGAGAAACAGAGGGGTGAGACTGTGAGAGAAAACAGAGGATATTACAATAGATCTGCTGTAGGTTGTGTCTCTTCATTTTGCTGGATAATAGAAAGGAAGGATTGGCTGTTTAGGGTGGACGTAGCCCAAACTGGGTGAACCATGTATATTTGTGTCTCTTTGGTTTTATGTGTTTGTGTTTTTCCGCATATTATATGTCTTGAATTTCTCTATCATATATAATATTTTTCTAACAACTGTTATCAGAGCCGAAGGTCTGTTTGGCTGATAAACTCGCGGGAAAGAAGGGTTCCTCATTTGAGTAGGAGAAATGGAAGAAGATGGTAAGTTCAGGGTTGAAAAATTTAACGGCCAAAACTTCTCATTATGGAAGATGTAGATGGAAGATTATCTGTATCAGAAAGATCTATACCTACCATTGAGCGGAAAAGCAAAGAAGTCAACGACTATGGCAGATGCGGAATGAAACATTCTCAATAGAAAGGCACTCAGAATAGTATGGTTGTGCCTCGCAACATTGGTCGCCTTCAACATTTCGAAGGAAACAATGATAGAGGGTTTGATTCATGCATTGGCAAAACTATATGAAAAACCCCTGGCCTCAAACAAGGTATTTCTTATGAAATGGTTATTTAATATGAAGATTTCGGAAGGTGGATTTGTTGTAGACCATTTAAATGATTTTAATACAGTTACAAGTCAGTTAAGTTCTGTAAGGGTAAACTTTGATGATGAAGTTACAACTCTGTTGTTCTTGTGCTCATTGCCAGAAAGTTGGAATGGTTTAGTAATGGCCATTAATAACTCTGTTTCTAGATCTAGTACTTTAAAGTTTGATGATGTTGCCAGTGCTATCCTTAGCGAGTAAATGTGATGGAAAATCTCCAGTAAGACATCGGGTAATGCTTTGAATGCAGAGTCTAGGGGAAGAAGAATGGAAAGAGGAAAGAGCTCAGGATATAGCAGTAAATCAAGGAAAGGCAAATCCAAGTCTAGATCGGGGATAGTGTGCTGGAAATGCAAAAAGAAAGGACACTGAAAGAAATACTGTAGATCTCGAAAGGGAAAATAAGGAGATGCACTGCAAGAAAACAATCATGAAGCAAATGTGACAGGTGAGGTGTTACAAGATGCTTTGATTCTTTCTTTAGAAAATATTACTGATTCCTGGGTGGTAGATTAAGGGGTCTCATTCCATGCCACACCTGATAAGAAATATTTTCATGACTATGTTCAAGGATATTTTGGACAAGTCCATCTGGGTGATGATAAACCCTGTAAAATTGTTGGAATGGGTAAGGTTCTTGTAAAATAACAGAATGGAAACCAATGGCAACTAAAGGAGGTAAGGCATGTTCCATATCTGAAGAAAAATCTGATTTCAACAGGGCTGTTAATCGATGAAGGTTGTGTGACAACTTTTACAGATAAAGCTTGGAAGGTCACCAAAGGAGCCCTGGTAATAGAAAAAGGCGAAAAGGTTGGTACATTGTATTTATGCAATGGTATTTTTAACTTTGTTAATGCTTTAAATTCCAAAGGAGCAGATGCAGCATTATGGCATCATAGGCTCGGACACATGAGTGAGAAGGGGATGAAGATTCTTCACTTAAGGAATTTGTTGCCAGGTTTGAAGAATGTTGATTTGGACTTCTGTGAGGATTGCATTTATGGAAAATAGAAGAGAGTCAGATTTTTCATAGTTTGGAAAGAAAAGAAGAGCGAAAAATTAGAGCTTATGCATACAGTTGTATGGGGACCTGCTTAGGTATCATCTCTTGGTGGCTCTCGTTATTATGTTACTTTTATTGATGATGCAGCTAGAAAAACTTGAATTTATTGTATTCATAATTCTGATGTATTTGATACTTTCAAGAAATGGAAAGCTTTGGTTGAGATTGAGATAGGAAAGAAATTGAAGTGTCTCAGATTAGACAATGGAGGTGAATATTGTAGCAAAGAGTTTGATAGGTACTATTCAGAGCATGGAATTCGCAGAGAGAAGACAGTTCCAAGAACACCACAAGAAAATGGTGTGTTAGAAAGGATGAATAGAATAATCATGGAGTGTGTAAAGTGCATGAGATTGCATGCAGGATTTCCTTTACAATTTTGGGTAGATGCTGTAGATACTACCGGTTATCTAATAAACAGGGGGCCTTCAAGTTCCTTGGATGGTGGTGTTCCAGAGGAAGCATAGACAGGTAAAAAGGCAAACTACTCTTTTTTAAAGCCTTTTGGTTGTGAGGCCTTTGTCCATATTAATAAAGAAAATAGAACAAAGCTTGAGGCAAAATCAAAGAAATGTATGTTTATTGGATATGGTGTTAATGATTTTGTCTATTGCTTATATGATTATGAAAATCACAAAATCATTAAGAGAAGAGATGTAATATTCAATGAAAAGGTCTTGTATAAGAATAACTTGCAGGAAAAGAAACAGGAAAAAGAAAACAAGGAATACACAGTTCTTGATGAGATCACTGAAAAAGTAAAGGTGCCTGAAAATAACAATAATCAACAACCACAACAACAACAACCACCACAACAGCAACAGGCACCCCAAACACCTGAAAGTGGTGTTAGAAGATCTACCAGGATAAGTATACCCCATGAACGATACTCTCCTTCATTATATTATTTATTGTTGACTAATTATGGTGAACTCGAATGTTATGAAGAAGTAATGCGGGTTGAAAGCAAGAAGAAGTGGGAGCGAGCCATGGAAGAAGAGATGGACTCCTTAATGCATAACAAGACTTGGGACTTAGTCAGGTTGCATGCAGGTAAAACTACTTTGCAAAATAAATGGGTTTACAGGTTGAAGGAAGAAGATTGAAGAAAATAGAGGTACAAAGCTAGACAAGTGGTGAAGGGGTTTGCACAGAAGAAAAGTATTGATTTTGAAGAAATATTTTCTCTTGTTGTTAAAATGACTTCAATCAAAACTATTTTAAGTCTAGTAGTAGTTGAAGATTTGCATCTTGAGCAGTTAGATATAAAGACAACCTTTCCCCATGGGGATTTGGAGGAAGAGATATATATGCAGTAGCCACAAGGATATGAGGTAAAAGGGAAGGAGAAACTAGTGTGCAGGTTGAAGAAGAGCTTGTATGGATTAAAATAGGCTCCAAGGCAGTGGTATCTAAAATTTGACAAGTTTATGTCTCAACAAGGTTATACTAGATGTCACTCTGATCATTGTGTTTATCTAAGAAAGAAAAATGATGGCAGCTATATTATATTGTTATTGTATGTAGATGGCATTCTTGATGCAGGGTCTAACATGTAGAAAAATAAATGTGCTCAAAAGAAAATTGGCGAATTCATTTGTAATGAAGGATTTGGGAGCTACAAAACAAATCCTTGGTATGAGAATAACTAGAGACAGGAAAAATTGCAAATTAACATTGTCTCAGAATGAGTACATACAAAAGGTGTTGAAAAGATTTAATATGCACAGTGCAAAACCAGTTAGTACACCTTTTGCTAGCCATTTCAAACTTAGTAAGGAGATGTGCCCAAAGACCCAAGAAGACATGGATTATATGTTTAAAGTTCCATATGAATTCGTAGTTGGAAGCTTAATGTATGCAATGGTTTGCACAAGGCTTGATATTGCACATGTAGTGGCAGTTGTAAGAAGATACATGAACAATCTAGGAAAAGAACATTGGATGACAATGAAATAGATTCTCAGATATTTGAAAGGTACCATAAATCAAACATTATGCTTTGGTGGTTCAAACATTTCTCTACAGGGATATGTTGATGCAGATATGGCAGGTGACAGAGATAACAGGAGGAGCACTACAGGATATGTATTTACCATAGGTGGAACAGCTGTCATTTGGGTTTCAAAAATCTGAAGTGTTGTTGCACCTTCAACAACAGAAGCAGAGTATGTTGCTGCTAGAAAGGCTAGTAAAGAAATGATTTGGTTACAAAGATTTATGAATGAATTGGGTAAGAAGCATGATATGGGCACGTTATACAGTGATAGCCAAAGTTCCATTCATCTTGCAAAGAACTCAGCATTTCATTCCAGGACTAAACACATATAGCTCAAGTACCATTTCATACAATCAATGTTGGAAGATGGAGAGTTGAAGCTAGAAAAGATATAGACTAGCCAAAATCATGCAGATATGCTAACAAAAGTTGTAACCAGGGAGAAACTGAGAATATGCTCACTTTCAATTGGTCTTCAAGGATGACGATGAAGATGAGAAACAATAAGGTCCAAAGAGGAGTCATTGTCCAGCAAATAAAGCAGCGGTGGAGTTTCTACAATCATTCTCCAAGTGCGAGATTGTTGGGTGTGGAGCATGATTATCATCCTAATTTAGAGGTTTTTGTTTTAGCTAGATGTATACCCCAGAAAGATTGTACACCCCTCCACCGGGGGGTGGTGCGAAGGGGACTTGTCTCCCCCGCAGGGGTTCGAGGGGGGGCCCATCCCCCTAGCTGAGGGGTCCAAGGGCTAGCAGTCCCCCAGTGGGGGTTTCGGGGGCAGCTCCCCCAAAGCTAAAAACATATGTAAAATTTCTTTGTAAAAGTATAGTAATTTCTAGTCAATATGGGCTGTTCATTAGGCAGATGATATGATGGTAGAACTTATGTTTAGTTTAGGGTTTTTTGACCTAAAAGACAACCCGTCTCTTTGTATGTGGGCATTGTATTGAGGCTGTGTAATAGATGTGTATTCTTCGAGCAAGAAACAGAGGGGTGAGACTGTGAGAGAAAACATATGATATTACAGCGGATCTGATGTAGGTTGTGTCTCTTCATTTTGCTGGATAATAGAAAGGAAGGACTGGATGTTCGGGGTGGACGTAGCCAAAACTGGGTGAACCACATATATCTGTGCCTCTTTGGTTTTATGTGTTTGTGTTTTTCCACATATTATATGTCTTACATTTCTCTTTCATATATAATATTTTTCTAACAGGGTCATTTGCTTGACAAATTTAAATTAAAGTTTTCTCAATCGAGATGTAGTGTATATATATAGTAGTAAGAGTTTTCTTAATCAAATCAATCATTTTCTCTCTCACTCTCTATCAATTCACTCATTGGTTGCCTCTTAAAAATTAGGAATTCAAACTCCAAAATATTTCATCTAATTAAATGAGATATGTGTTTCACCCAAAAAGTATATGACAGCTTATGAATAAAAGAAATCTCCCTAATAAACTTAGGAATTGGGGTGGGGGAGAGGAGGGGGGATCGGCACTTGCATAGAGCCAAAGAAACCTTAGGCTGTCAAAGAAATAATCTGTTTAATGACTAGTAGCCAAGACCATCGAGTTCGTTTAATGATGAGGCCTCAAAATCTAAACCAAAAAACCTTAGACTCTCAAAGAAATAATCTGTTTAATGGCTAGTAGCCAAGACCATTGAGTTCTTTTATTGATGAGGCCTCAATCTAAACCAAAAATGGCCTCAGCGAGGAGGGGGTAACATGGTAGTTATATATTACCCTAAAGTAAACAATAAATTTTGTACTCTTTGGATTTAGGTTCAACTTCAAAAAATTAAACAAAAGTTTATAATCAATACAAAGGTTTTCATTGAGCTCTATCTCTAAGAAAAAACTACTCGATTAATTGCAATACAAGACTCTTCCTCCTCATTTCTTATTTCCAAAGAAAAGAAAAGAAAAAAAAAAAACTCTTTTCCTCATAATATAAAATTGAAAACTCTCCCTTTAAGAATAACAAGTTTTCTTCATAAGCTTGAGCATTATGAAACCTTTTATATATCAAAACAAAACTTTCAACAAGGAGAATAACTGGTTGACCAATCATGAGTGAAATTGAGAAACGAAGACATGATAATTAACCATCATAAATACAAATATTTGATTCCTAAAGACATTGTATATTACCATTCCGAAAATCATAAGGGATCTTATAAATCATTGCAACAGATGAATCAAAAAGCCAGCATCGTGGCATGTGCCTTCGCACACTGAAGGTGGAATCGCCTCCTGTATTCTCACATTTCGTATGTAGTCTACACGAAGCAATGGCAGCTGATCATGATGGTTAAATCAAGATGGTTTCTTTGCCCAACGAGTCCATCATAAAAGTAACTACCATAAATGGAACGGTAAATGCTCGTTCCCTCTAACACCATGGTTTGTGTGGTTGAAGATAAAGTGAGGCCTGCCACAGCCCCTCTCCATGGACACCTTTTCCTGCCGTCAATTGGGTTTTATCTTTACTCTCGTATCAATTTTCTGAAGCTTTTCACCTATGTCCACGCATGGTTCAGATTTCAGGTTGTTAGTTATCAGTTTAGTGCCATAAAATTCTGAAGAATTCCTCATGACTGCTCTTCTATTCTATGCTAAATTGTTGAAGTTTGCTGCAAAGATGTCGTTGCAGGGTGATGATGAAGGCATTAACTCTGCTATTCACCAGTCTACTAGCCTCTTCCTTCATAGTAGCTATGAACAATTTATTAGCCTCCTCTCTCATAGTAGCTATGAACAATTTATCGATAAAAAATAAATATCAAATTGGAAAAGGAACCAAATAAAAGAATTAGCTCTACCAAATTCACCACAGTCAACTAGCCTCCTCCCCTCATAATAGCTATGAACAATTTATTGATCAAAAATATCAAATTGGAAAAAGAATCAGATAAAGGAATTAGCTCTACATATTTCCAGAAAAGATATGGACTGTCCCTCTCAGTTAGTTTGGTGAACATGGAGAACCCAAAGCTCCCTAACCTCTAGAGGCCACCAAAGAAAGAGAATGGACAAGAAGATAAGAAGGATTCCACAACATCAAATCTTAAGAAATAACCTTCCTAAGAAATACCCTTGTGTTTAATGAGGTGTATTCTTTTTGGTTAGAAAGTTACTAAAGGATTTACACTTACAGAATTGTAGATAATTTTGAATTGTATAGAAAAGAACATGTATAATTTTTATGGTTATAATTTGTAACCTCTAAAGCTCATTTTTGCTGCTCAGATTTTCTCTTTGCCGTCAGATTAACAAAAAATTCTGCTAGTCTCCATGCTTGATTGTGTGGTTGTAAAACACTTAGATCCAACCGTTCAGTGTAGGTATTGATGGATGGACAACACAAATTTGTGCAGGCATATCCTCAGCAGCCACAGCCACAGCCTTTTAGCTATCCTCCTCCACAACCCTACCCTCAACAAGTTATCACCTTATAGATTTAGAATTATATGTTCTAGAATGTTACGTTTAATATGACAGTTATGACGTTTAATCTGTGTTCCCAAAAATAGTACGTAACGGTGTTTTTTGGCAGGAACCCAAACCCATTCTTAGTGTTAGTTTATCGGTTATAGTGGGAACCCTTAGACGAAAATGATCACTGTTTCTGCTAGTTGTTTCTCTCATGGAATTACCAACTGGAAAGACTTAGCTCAAGTTCTCATCATTCATTTGAAATCAAATTAATTTTCATTTAAGCATCTTGTAATCACAGAGTGTTTTTTTTGTTTAATGGTATGTGAGATAGATTTTAATAAGTAGCTCCGCATTCATTTTCAGATTCCCTATAAAAGGTTTGAAGTGTAAGATATGATGCCCGTTTATCCAATTCCAGTCTTTGGAGCAGGGCTAAATAAGGTAGGTTGTTATCATGGATTGTACCAAGTTTAAGTCAAAAAATAGTGTATCTATATATATACTCTCAAATAGCGGATGTTTAATATTTTTAAATACACATTTTTTTTTTCTATGATAATTATTATATATTATGAAAATTATAATATATATATTTGTTTTCATCTTTATAAAGGAAATAATATAATAATAATAATTGGCGAATAAACATATATATATATCAACCTTAGTTGGGGAAGGATTGTTTACTTTTATTTTTAAATTACGGGGATAAATTATGGAGGGAATATTCAAAGAATATCCTTTGTCTTAGTTGATGCTCAAAGGAGTCCGAATCGTCGAAAAAGATATATTAAAAAGTAAATTTAAAAATGTAATGGTTTGGCAGTAGAAATATGCCTCATGTTGGGTGGAAAGGTATATGGTTTTTGTTTGTGGTTTCCCATATTTTCTATTGGCCATCACCTGTCTTTTCTATTCGCTATCAAATTTTGCGTTACCAATTCTCTGTCTGTAGAGATTCAATTCAATCTAAGGAGAAATTTTAATTATCAACAGGGCTGAGAAGGGGACTAAGGCGTAGTCTCCATGGGTTCTCTTGTCACCTGTGATAACCCCTCGTAATTATGTCAAATCATCCTATTTTTCATCCCTAGTACAGAAGAGGATGGGTGAAATCTTGGTTAGACAAAGGAAGAGCCAAAGTCCGAGAACGAAAGGGAAAGTCATAAAGGGAGGACCGAAGTCCAAAATATACATTTTTAAATATACATCTTTTTAAAGGTAATTACGATAGATTATGAAAATTATAATATTTTTTTTTTTCATCTTTATAAATGCAATAATATAATAACAATAATTGATTGATAAACCTATATATATCAACCTTAGGTGGGGAAGGGTTGTTTACTTTTATTTTTAAATTTTGATCAATAGACGGGATAAATTATCGAGGGAATATTCCAAGCATATCCTTTGTCTTAATCGATGATCAATGACCGAGGCGTAAAGGAGTCTGAACCGTAAAAGAATATATATAAAAATTAAATTTAAAAATGTAATGGTTTGGTAGCAGAAATATGCCACGTGTTGGGTGGAAACACAAATGGTTTTTGTTCGTTATTTCCCATCTTTTCTATTAGTCATCACCTGCATTTTCTATTCATCATCAAATTTTGTGTTACCAATTCTTTGTCTATAGAGATTCAATTCAATGTAAGGAGAAATTTTGATTATCAATGGAGTCAAGAAGTTGACTGAGGCAGACTCTCCATGCATTCTCTTGGCACCTATCATACCCCCTCATAATTATGTCAAGTGGTCCTATTTTCCATCCCTAGTACATAAGAGGAAGGGTGAAATCTTGATTAGCCAAAGGAAGAGCCAAAGTCCAAAAAGCAAAGGGAAAGTCTAAAAGGCAGGACTGAAGTCCAAAATCTAAAGGAAGAGTTGAAGTCTGAAAATCAAAGGGAAGGTCAACCATCAGGACTCAATATCGGAACCTCAAAGTAGAAGGCATATCAGGATATAGAAGGCCAGAGCTAAGGGACCTCGGTGGTCTATTCAAAGACAGGCCCGAAATGGAATATCAGAGCAAGAAGGAAGGAAGGTATATCGGGACTTGATATCAGAATCTCAGAGCGATGTAATTTCAGAGGCTAGAGCTTTCGAAGCCTCAGAGTTTCGTAACTCCTTTATAATTACAATTCTTTAGAAGCGTTGAGGTAGCAAGGAAAAGAGATTTACAAAGGAAATCGCCTTCGAAACCAAAGACCGAGGACCCTTCTCTCTCTCCTCAGGACAGGACACACGGCAATAGGTGATGGGCCCTCAGTAGCTGACGAGGCAGATGGCGTCAGCATGACGTGGTCGTACAAAAAACACGTGGAAATCAGTTTCAATGTTTTTAGGTGGCCTAGTGGGGTAAATACGTGTGAAACATGTCACTACTCAGGAGGCACCATGTGGAGAAGATGACGTCTGCATGACATCATCTCAGAGGTCAACATTTTGAGGGAAGAGATTTCATAATTCTTGTTTCAGTTGTTTTATGGGAAGGTCCTGATATGATGAGAGGGGATCCAATGTGGATTGCCGCATGGTAATGAGAGATCCAAAGAACCCAGAGTGGAGAGAAGGTTTAGCACCTAAGTGCTATGGATCATATCAGGGGTTGGGATATCAGAATTCCAATGCTAATTGATATTTAAAAAAATTATGATACTAAGGGGATCCGATATTGAATGGTGTTTGGTCACGAGGACCCAAAGAACTAAGGGTGCAAAACAGGGCCAAGCACCCAAGTGTTATGGAGAAAATCAGTTATGGAGATATCGAAACTCTGTGGTAAAAGAATTTTGAAAAATCTACGATCTCTAGGGAGCTTCGACGTGGAGAGGCACTTGGTCGCAAGGATTCAAACGAACCAATGGAATACCACGATTACAGAGGGAAATAGGCCCCCGACAGGAGCCTGAAGGCTTTAGCACCCAAGTGCCAAGCCATTGGTCATGACACATGGTTCTATGGCGGAATTGCGATAAGAGGGCTAAGAGAAAAGGGGATAAGAGAATCAGAATGTTACAATTTCGTAATGTTTCTTCTAAATACAGTTATGATGGGTGAAGGCTTTGATACTATAGCACCTAAGTGCTATACTGATGGTCATAAGAAGTGGTCCTATGGTGGATAAACAGAAGGGGCTCAGCATAAGGGGGGATAAAGGCATCAGACTTTTGTGTTTTCGTAATTTCATTTTAAATAAAGTTACGATGTGTTGCTGCTCCGAAGTTGCATTATAGTAATGTTACAATATGTATTGGGCCTCGATAATGTAGCACAAAGGTAATAAAGGATAGATGAATCCATAGCTAAATTGCAGATCAACCCCACTCCACCACATCAAACCATGACCAGCTCCAAAGAGGGATAGTCCAAGTAGTTAGAGGGAGAGAATGACAAGTGAATTGGCAAATAACTGCGGGAGGGATACCATGATAGAGACATGGCTAGATCATCAGTCCACCACTAATCCATTTATTGCAGCCTGAGTCCACCTAACAAAATTAGAGTAATCGACATAGAGATATTTTTTTGTGTCAATCATGACACCTCCTGTTTATCATGTTTGGTTAATTTTTGCATTTTTAAGAAAATAATCGAGTCAGTTAGGTAATCATTAGAATAGTTAGGCTAGTCACATGCTCAAACAACTATACCATTTTCATATATTTTGTATGTTGTCCCTATTTTCATTTCTCCCTATAAAAGGGAAGAAGAAACTCATTGGAAAGGTTCCAAATTATCTTCTCAGTGGTTCTAAATTTTGTCTTTTTAGTGATTCTGAATTCTATTTCTAGGGAGAGGTTCCAAGTTTTGGTTGAATTTCTTGTTCCTGAGGTGGCAATTGTTCTACAAATTTCACCAGTTTGAGCATGCGATATGGACACCATTTTTGAATATTAATGACGAACATATTGTGATTCCAAGCATAGGAATGTGTAGTATGTTTTCTTCCTCTATAAGTCACTTCATGTGTGTTTCTCTTCATTAGAAATTGTGTAAGTTGTAGCTAATATATTCACTCATAAATCATAGATTTACTTATGTTATGTTGTAGTAGAAAATATTTGTGAGATTGCAGATTTACTATGTTATATTGTAGCAGAAAGTACCTATGAAATATTGAGTTGGAAACCTTAAAATGCACTCCATAATTTTTGCACTTCATTTCCTTATTTTTTCATGATTCTACTGGGATTTACTGCTTACGAGTTTGGGTTTGTTCAAGCCTTTGTACTAAGTTCCTTCCTTATTTTTCTCCTTCCCATCTTTACTGCAACGATAAATTAAGTTGCATTTATTGTGTGTAGGCCACCATAATGAACTTTTACTCTTTGGATGTTCTATATTATTTATGTGTATGTTTGAATTTTCCTCTCCGAAGGGTAATTGAACTAAATTTAAAATCATTTTACATTTATCTTTTGAGCAACAATGAATTATCTTCAAGAGACACTAAGATGTCCTAGGCACTGACCTCTCCTCAATTGGGGGTTGTCTCTAGGAGCTACAACATCTTCCTTTGTGCAAGTGAGGTGGAGTCTCCATGGGTTCTCTTGAGCAAATTCATGTTGTGATTCGAGGGAGATAATGTCTTTATCATCCTCCTTATCAATTTGTTAAATATTTATTATAGAGTAGAGTTAATTTGTGTATATATTTTATCCCATAGTTTGCCATTTTGTATGTATATTTATATTACAAGTTTTCTTGGAGCAAAGTGATGATAACAAGGCTAGTGCAGATAGTAATAAAAGAGAGAGTTGTTTGGATTAAACCCTTTATTTTATGATCAACAAATTTATGCACATATACACTAAATTATCTCCACAATTTTTTTGAGCAAGGCAAATTTGACACTGGAATTGGTTATATGTGTAGTTTTGCTACTTACCAATGTCAAGATTATCATATATCAGATGTGAGAAGTATGTACCCAGTTACTGTGATAAAACCATTCAAATTATTTGATCTCAAATATTGAAATCATATTCAAATTATTTCAAATTATTTGAAAATATTTTTTTCTTTTCTGTGAAACAATTTGGTAGCTGACAAAAAAAGAAATTGTACCAATTTTTTTTTTTTATAAATGACAATGCAGGCTACAGGTGGAAAATAATTTGTAAATTCCCCTTTTATTTCAAAAAATAAAAATAAAATCACGTGCAATTTCAAAGATTTTTGAAACTTTGCATAAAACATCAAGGATCGAATGGTCATTAAAACACATAGTCAACATGCAGGAAACTGTAACACAGTGGAAAAACAATTCGCCTACAAAGAGTGCAAAAATTTATAGTGTTGGCTACTGTTGTCACTTTTTCTAGTACCTATAGCACAAGTGCTTCAGAGATCTAGAAAGCTTCCTATAGACAGTGTCTGGGTTGATTGTAGACCAGTGCCTAGGACATCTTAAAGAGAGGAGTGCTTTGGAATATTATCAATGGGGTTTTCTGCTTCACTCTAATTGTCATGTAGTTTGAAAAGATAATAAAGGGGGTTTGGTTCAATAGGCCTTCATTAAGGAAAACTCAAGCTAATACATGGATCCCAATGCTCAGGGGGTAAAATGGGCCAATCTCAAAGAGAAATGTCTAGTTCTAGTGGTTAACACACAACAATAGGCACCTTAATATTGGAGTTGTAATAAAATTAAGAGGAGGAGATAAAGGAAGGAATCTGATGCATAAGGCTGGGAATAATATATTGTCTTAAGCAACATTATTTCGGCAGAAACAATGGAGAGCTAATTAAGGTCCCAAGATCTATACATCATGAATACATTTGTTAGTAATTAGCATATGTAAATTTTTGCTCGTAGAGGTACTGTAGGCTATTTAATAAAACAAGTAAATCTATAAGTACCATAGGTACTGTTACCACTTAGTAGAAAAATATACAACCATGAATAAGAGTGCAACCGACAACTTTATTACACTATTTCAGAGGGAGAAAAACTTACATGAAGTGATAAACAAAGGGGAAACATACTGCACATTGCTCTAATTAGAATCATCAAAAAGTTTCATTCATCCTTCAAAATGAGTCCAATTCACCTGTCCATTTACGTTTAGTAATACATCGCTCAAGTCCCTTCTAAACAGGTAGATAGAGCCAAAAGTGGAATCACAAAATTTGGACCCCTCAGATGAGGAATTTTGGAACCCTCTATTAAGAGTTTCTTCCCTCTATTTATAGGGTGAGGGGGAGATTTGAATTAACAGTTACAAAATATCTCAGCTAAGGGCCAATTGTCTGATTGACTAACTATCTTGGTGTGTGACATCCTGCTGTCCAAAATGATTCCCAAGGATTTGATTCCTTTCTTGAAAATACACAAAAATTACATAATAATAGAAAACGGAAAATAGAAAGATGATGGAGGAAGTATCCCTACGCCATTTTTTATCTTTCCCCTAATCAGGACACCTTTTTGCCTTGGTGTGCTTCTCCTAGTGCTCGGCTAGTCCCTGTCGCTTTCCTCTTAGCTTCCTAACTTCACCGCTCTTTGGAGTTGGTAGCGATCAACTGTGTTTGCTTGTCATGGAGTAGAAGTGGAGGTTTTCCTAACAATCCTTCATAGTATGACTGAGTGGAGCTCCATGCTGAGCCATTAACTTTTTTTGAGTCCCATATCTCCATTTACTCTCTGAAGTTGTGCAAGAAAAGAATTCAAATTCATTGTTGTGGCTATTTTTGTCTAGGGTTTCTTGTTACAAAGGCTTCCACAAGATCAACCCATATCGATTTCCCAATGCTCCATGCCTTCATTCAATGCATCAACTACCGAACCATACACATTAAAAGCTTTGTACCATACTATTAGAACATCACTACATCGGGACTTTTTATCTTAAAACATTACAAAATAGTGAGCTTCAATGTCCCTTGGCCCTGTTTGGTTTAGTGCCTTATTGTAGTTCTCATCATATGTCCAGAGGCCATGACCAGGAGCCTAGCCTTAAGGCGCTAAGGCTTTTAGACTCTTGTCGGGGCTATCGTTCATTTGTAAACTATTCTTCGCCCCTTGTTCATGAATTCCTTCTTGACTGTGCGCTAACCCAGATATCGGAGCTCCTTCGTCGGTGATTTCAAATCAAGGATTGAACTTGGAGTGATGCGATATCATGCTTCGTCAATCGTCAATCACTAATCACCTTCCACACTTAGCCCTTAGTTCTTTGTCTCTATATGTCCCTGTGGGCCAACGTCTATATTGGAACCCACTTATCGGAGGATGGCAATCAGAGGTTTTACTATGGAGTTGCAACAGTGCTCATCCTCCAATCGTCGATCGCTGATGTGACATCATCCTTTGCCATGTGTCACCTTGTGGGTAGTGACACATTTCACCCTATTTTGGCCCCTTATGACCCTCAAAATGTTGAATATTCATGTCATGTGTCCATTGTATTGCAACCTCATGCTGATGTCACCTACCCCGTGTCCCTTGTTGGAACCAATAATGTGCCACACGTCCCATTGGAGGAGAGAGAGAAGGCCTAGTCCTACTCTAGTTTTGTGAGGAAATCCTTTGTTAATTTGCATTAGGTCCTCCTTGGCGCTTTAATGCTAAAGGAACAAACCTCAGTGATTTTAATCACAATCATAACCTTATGCAGTATTGCAGCTTTAAAATGTTGTCTCTTTTTCGATCACCGATTGCGATGTGTTGATCTCTTGATTCTTTGATGCCTTGGACCTTCGATATCTCAGATCATCGATATGTCGGGACTTCAGATCTGTCGAGATTGCTTATTTGTGGGATCATCGATATGTCAGGACTTCTAATATGTCGAGATCATAGATTTGCGGGAATGCCGATATGCCAGGACCCGAGATTAAACCCTTAGGCATTTTCTCCTTGTCTTCTCGTTTTTCAATTGTAACTTCAATCAACTCTAACTTTTGATTCGAGAGTCCATTTGAAGAGTTCCATATACCATTAGAAATCTAATTATGAGAACTATCCATTAGAGGGGTTTTTATCTAGCTTTGAGGGATTATGTGGCATGGGAGATGGCTACAAACTCTTTTATTCTTTTGTACTTTGGTTAGCTGGAAACAAATTTTGCAGTGAGTGACAAAATTATCGACAACTAGGGACATTGTCTTTCTCGCAAGGTGCTGAGAAACTATAGATCAGTCACATTCACCATTGCATTGAGTAAAAAATTATAATTCACTTATACAACCAGAAAATTTCCATGGAACTTTGTTTGCAGAGAGTCCTTTCCTCATCAAGCTGAAATGATAAAATATAAACTCTAACAACTAGAAATTAAATGCTCATCTAGTGAGATTATTTATATACAAATCCTACTTATGTATAAGGCATCGATTCACCTAAGTGAGTTCAACCCTCCAATGGAACCAGGTCAACATTTGGGTGTTGGACCAAATGCCTCCCTATTGTTGAAATTTAAAAATTAAAATAAGCATGCACCATGAAAAATCGTCGAACAAAAAACATGATGCATACTCCAGAAAGAACCTTTGTTGTTGACCTAAGATTTTGGTCATGTAATCGGCTACAGGGTCATAGTACGAACAAGAAAAAATTGCAGCTATCTTATTTTCATGAAAATTTTGTTGACCAATATCTTATTGGTCAGGGTAGCCACAAATACTCTTTAACTCCCTAACTTTAGATTTTTCAAGAAAAACTTGTTCATCTTTTGCTGCCCATTTTTCAATGGTCCAACCCTCTTGGAAATCCGTAATAGAGCCTTCAGTTTTTGAACTATAAGATTCATAGACTAGAGGACCTACTGAGAATTCTTGGTAGGAAACTTTCTACAAGAGCCAATCATAGACGCTGCTTGGTCTTTCAACTTCAGGATCTTCTTGAAAGATTTGTTCTTGGAAGCCTTCTCCCCACTTACTAGTAAACAACTCTATTTGAACATTCGTAATCACCTCATCCTTCTCTGAATCGTATGAATGTTGGAGGAGATTGAAATTTAGATAGTGGATTCTCCAAGATGTTTACCATATGATTGAAATTCATATGGTGGAGTCGCCAAGGTGAGAGATCTTCAACCCACATTTCCCTTGCTCACTTGACATAGGGAATGTAAAAAATTGTTGTACCCAAGGAAAGATATTTCGATTCGTTCCCTGAAAATGGCACCAGAAAGATGTTGTCCCTTTTTCTAGTACCTGTAACACAATTGCTTCAGGAGATATAGAAATCTTCCCAGAGACAACCTCTGGGTTGATTGTAGAACAGTGCCTAGAACAACTAAAAGAGAGGAGTTCTTTTGAAGATTATCAATGGGGCTTTCTGCTACACTCCAATTGTCATGTATTTTGAAAAGATAATAAAGGGGGCTTGGTTCAATAGGCCTTCATCAAGGTAAACTCAAGGCAATACATGGATCCAAATGTTCAGGGGGTAAAACGAGCAAATCTCAAAGAGAAATGTATGGTTCTGTTGGCTAACAAACAACAATAGGCAACTTAGTATCGGAGTTGTGGTAAAATGAAGAGTATGAGAGAAAGGAAGGAATATGATGAATAGGGTGGGGAATAATACAAAATCATAAGAAACAATATTTTGACAGATAATGGAATTCTGAAGGGGTGGAATGATAGAAACAATGGAGCGCTAATTAAGGTCCCGAGATCTATACATCATGAACACATTTGTTACTAATTAGCATGTGTAAATATGTGCTCATACAGGTACTATAGGCTATCGAATAGCACAATTAAATATGTAATTACCATAGGTACTATTACTACTTAGCAGCAAAATATACAACCATAAATAAGAGCGAAACCGACAGCTTCATTACACTATTTCAGAGGGAGAAAAAAATACATGAAGTGATAAACAAAGGGGAAACATACTTCACATTTCTCTAATTGGAATCAGCAAAGAGTTCCTTTCATCCTTAAAAATGAGTCCAATTCACCACTCCATTTACATTTAGCAATACATATCTCTGTAGTTTATGGAGGTTACAAAACAAGAAAGAAATCAAACCGACAGGAAACTGAATAGAACCACACAAGTAATAACTCATGATTTAAGTGGTAAAACCCTGATAGAGTGTCAAGGAAACATCCATGAGGCAAGGGATTGGAATCTCTATTCGATCAATAAAATTATCCTTACAATAGTTCCTCAGTTACATAACCGATGTTTCGGTATAAAACTAACTTGTTAATAACTAATACATTTTCCACAAATTTACATAATTAGTTGTCAATTTCCAACAAACTCCACCTCGACAAAAATTTTCCTAATCCCTTTTCCATGCCCATTCATCATCTTTTCTACAAGCCAAGAGAAGCTAAACACCATCACAGCTTCTCTACTGTAAATGGCTTTGTGAATATGTCTGCACAATTCTCTCATGTATGGACCTTTTGAAGAGCTACTTTTCCGCCATCGATCACATGTCTCAGAAAATGATACCTTACATCAATGTGCTTGGTTCTACTATGATAAGCAGGATTTGTAGCCAAGTGAATAACACTTTGACTGTCACAAAGTACATTCACTTTCTCCTACGTCCTTCCAATCTCATCAAGTAGATGCTTTAACTAGATTGCTTCTTCACTGGCATCTGAAGCGGTTATATATTCTACTTCGGTAGTGGACAACCCTACTGTTTCTTGAAGCTTTGACATCTAAATAATTGCTCCACCTGCAAGAGTAAAGACATAACTTGTAGTAGATCTTATTTTTTCCAAATCACCTGCATAATCAATATCTACATATCCACGGACTGATCCTTCACTACCATTAAATATGATGCAATGGTCAGTTGTGCCTCTTAGATATCAAAGCACCCATTTCACTGCTCGCCAATGTTCTTCACCTGGATTTTCCATGAACCAGATGACAACTCCAACTGCATGTGAAGTGTCAGGTCTTGTAGATACCATCGCATACATTAAGTTGCCTACAACATTTTCATATGGTACATGAGACATATACTGCTTTTCTTCGTTAGTTCTAGGACTCAAAACCGAAGAAAGCTTAAAATGATAAGCTAATGGAACATTAACAGGTTTCACATTATTCATACAGAACTTTTCAAGTACTTTCTCCACATACTTCTGCTGTGATAACCAAAGCTTACCATTTTTCCTATCTCTGTGTATCTCCATGTCCAAGATATGTTTTTCTACTCCAAGATCCTTCATATCAAACGTCTTAGAGAGCTGAGCCTTTAACCTGTTGATCTCTTCCATGCTTTTGCTTGCAATAAGCATATTGTCAACATACAAAGCTAAGATAATGAATATGCGATTGAAACTTTTGAAGTATACACAATGATCATACTCACGTCTAATAAAATTTTGGCTCACCATGAAGGAGTCAAACTTCTTGTACGATTGTCTGGGAGACTTCCTCAGACCATACAATGATTTTGTGAGCTTGCAAACTAATCTTCTATTGTGACCTTGTACAAAACCTTTTGGTTGTTCCATATATAACTCTTCATTCAAATCACCATGTAGAAAAGTTGTTTTAACATCTAACTGTTCTAACTCAAGGTTAAGTAATGTAGTTAGTGCTAACATAGTACGAATAGAAACAAGGTTTACAACTGGTGAAAAATTCTCATGAAAGTCGATACCTTCAACCTAAGAATACCCTTTTGCTACCAGTCTCTCCTTATACCTTTCCACACTTCCATCAACTTTCCATTTCATTTTGAAGACCCATTTTCATCCAACAACACTTCTCCCTTCAGGAAGTTCTACAAGATCCTAGGTATTGTTCTTGGCTAAGGAATCCATTTCTTCTTCCATAGCCATTTTCCATTTTTCACTATCCGTATCATCTATTGCTTCCTGATAAAAAGAAGGTTCCCCATCTTCAGTAATCAAAGAAAATGATGAATCAGAATCTTCATACCTTTTGGGAGTTTTTCTTTCCCTTGTAGACCTTCTTAGAGTGACTGGTTGCTGAACTGGTTCAGAAAATTCAATAGTTTCCTTTGTATCTTCAACACCTTTTTCTCCAGAAGCTTCTTCTTCCTTTTGACTATCACCAAAAAATCTAGCCTCCAACTGAACTTGTTGATTTGGTGATACCTGTTCATGTTCAATTCTTTCAACATTTGATTTTAAAAGAGAAGATTCATTAAATGTTACATATCTACTAATGACTATCTTCCGCGATGTAGTATCCCACAACCTGTATCCTTTCACTGCATAGTCATACCCAACAAAGACATAAAATTTCAATTTTGGATCTAATTTTGAACGCTGACTTTTAGGAATAAGAGAATAAGCATCACAACCAAAAATCCTTAAATGTGAATAATCACAAGACTGACCTGTCCAAACTTCTTCAAGAATTTTACAATTAATTGCTACTAAAGGTGATCTATTAACTAAATAACAAGCAGTGGATATTGCTTCTGCCCACAACTCCTTTTGCAAGTTAGCATTGCTGATCACGCTTCTGGATCTTTCCATAAGAGTCTGATTCATGTGTTTAGCAACACCATTTTGCTGAGGAGTATAAACATCAGTTTTGTGTCTAACAATTCCTTCATCCTTACAATATTGTTCAAATTCTATTGAAGTGAATTCACCACCATTGTTAGTTCTTAAACATTTAATTGATTTGGTTGTTCTTTTCTCTACCATTGCTTTAAATTGTTTAAAGACATTGAATACATCAGCTTTCCTTTTTAGCATAAAGACCCAAACTTTATGGGAAAAATCATCAATAAACGTTAAAAAATACAGAGCACCTCCATATGATACAACAAGAGATGGTCCCCACAGATCATAATGAATATAGTGTAAAATATCTTTGCTATTATGATTTCCAGTTTTAAATCTCTGTTTACACTATTTTCCATACACACAATGTTTATAGAAATCCAACTTTAAAGATTTCAGATCGGGAAGATATTTACGTTTCATCAATATCCGAAGACCTTTCTCGCTCATATGACCCAATAGCTGATGCCATAGGCGAGTACCTAATTCTTCCTTTTTTGACACAATCACTGCTTCATTAATCTGAGTACTTCCTTTGAGTCTGTAAAGATTTCCAACCTTTTCTGCTTTCATAACAACTAGGGTGCCTTTAAAGACTTTCAACATGCCATTTTGACCTATAAACTTATAACCATTTGAATCCAACAGTCCCAAAGAAATCAAATTTTTCTTCAAATCATTTACATGTCCAACACTAGTTAATGTTCTACCTGTGTTATCATACATTTTAATCCTAATATTTCCCATCCCAATAGCTTGACATGATACATTATTACCCATAAACACAGAACTACCATTTACATTTTCATATGAAGTAAACCAATTTCTATGTGGACACATGTGATGAGAAGCCCCAGAGTCTAATAGCCAGCTTTCAACACCTTGAGAGACATTACATGAAGTTTCATCTATCACACATAATTCTTCAGCAGATAAAACTTCGTCTATCATACCTGAATCAACCTGATTTGCTTCCTTCTTCGAGTTATCAGACTCTTTTCATTTCCACCAGACTTTCTTTAGGTGTCCAATTTTATTGCAGTGCCAACATTTTGCCTTACACTTCTTTCTCTTTGATTTAGATCTAGAAGACCCCCTTGTTTTTTCTCCTCTTTCCTTTGATCATCCTCTAGCTATCATGGCTTATGATGTAGCTGTTTCATTACTGTATTTCCTTCGTACTTCTTCAGACAAGAGATCTCCCACAACTAATTCAAATCTCAAAGAATCAATGGTGCTCAAACTGATTGAAGTTACAAAGTGATCCCATGATTCGGGCAGAGAACACAACAAGGTTATAGCTTTGTCTTCTTCCTGAATTTTAACTTCCATATCTGTTAATTGGCATATAAGTGTATTAAAAACATTCAAATGTTCTGCAACTTTTGAACCCTCCTTCATTCGAAGACTGTACAATTGTCTTTTCAAATAAATTCTATTGGTTAATGACTTTGTCATATATAGTTTTTCCATTTTTTCCCATAAACCTGAAGTTTTACTCTCTTCAACAATGTTAAAGAGAACTTCATCCGCCAGGCATAACCTAATGGCACTGAAAGCTCAGGCATCCAAGTCCTCCTAGTCCGAATCAGTCATGGTTGCAGGTTTCTTATTTTCCTTGTCCAATGCCTTGTGCAACCCTTGTTGCACCAACAAATCCTAACTTTCAGTTTCCAAAGAGCAAAGTTGCTCTTGCCAGTGAATTTCTCCACCTCAAACTTTGCATTTGACATTTTGGCCATTTCTTTCTAATTTGCTTCTAGACTGTACTTCTAGGGTTAAATTTCACCATAATCTACTAACAACTAGGGTTTCTTTCTTTTCAACAAAAAAAACTAATTTTGTTGTCCCCTCTTTTAAAACCCTAGTTTCTGTCTTCAACTAGGTTTTTTTTTTTTTTCCTAACAAAAAAACTAATCTTGTTGTTCCTTCAAATTAATGAAAAACCCTTTGTTTTTCTTTCCTTCAAAAAACCCTTTGCTTTCCTTTCTTTCAAATTTTAATGAATTTCTGGAAAAATTTCATGGGAAAAGAAATTGCTTTCAAATTATTTTACTCGGATCTTCCACAGAGGTAATACCTTCTTCACACGCAGGTGACCTTCTTGGTAGGCAACGATTCTTGTACGGGATACGTAGAGGCACACATGGTCATCCTCTTCCAGTGCTTGATGGCTCTGGTCCATGCAGATGGCTCAAGTCTTCACACGCTCTGGTCCACTCAGATTCCTTGCATATTGTTCTTCGTTCCACGATTCCACGCTCCTCCTCCTCAGCCTTTGGCAGTTCTGGTAGCTTTTAACACGCAGCACTCACAGCTTTTAACATGCATGCAACAGATTAATGAGCCTCCATGCAGCGATGAGGTCTTTAACACACAACAAATTTTTGGTCTTTAACACACATGCAACAGATTTCTGATCTTTAACACGCATGCAGCATATTTCTCTCTTGAGCTCCAATTTCTCCAAGACCTTCAACTCAACTAACTAGCTCTGATACCAATTGTAGTTTATGGAGGTTACAAAACAAAAAATAAATGAAACCGACAGGAAACTGAATACAACCACACAAGTAATAACTCAGGATTTACGTGGTAAAACCATGACAGAGTGTCAAGGAAACATGCACGGGGCAAGGGATTGGAATCTCTATTCGATCAATAAAATTCTCCTTACAATAGTTCAAGCATTCATCAGTTTTATAAGAGCCTCCTTAGGTACATAACCGATGTTCCAGTATAAAACTAACTTGTTAATAAATAATACATTTTACCCAAATTTACATAATTAGTTGTCAATTTCCAACAATCTCAAGTCCCTCCTAAATAGGCATATAGAACCAAAAGTGGAATCACAAAATTTTGACCCATCGAGTGCAGAATTCTGGAACCATTTACTAAGTGTTTCTTCCCTCTATTTATAAGGAGAGGGTGATATTTGAATTAATAGTTACAAAATATCTCTATTAAGGGCCAGGTGTTTGATTGACTAGCTATCTCGACGTGCAATATCCTGCTGCCTAAAATGATTCCCAAGGATTTGATTGCTTTCTTGAAAATACACAGAAATTATAGAATAATAGAAAAATGAAAATGAAGAGATGATGGAGGAAGTATCCCTATGCCATTTCTAATATTTCCCTTAATCAGGCCATGTCTTTGCCTTGGTGTGCTTCTCTTGTTGCATGACCGGTTCCTGTCACTTTCACCTTAACTCCTTGATTTCACCGCTCTCTGGAGTTTGTAGCGATCAACTGTGTTTGCTTGTCATAGAGCAGAAGAAGAGATTGTCTTGAAGTGCTTCATAGTATGACTGAGTGGAGCTCCATGCTGAGCCATTAAGTCTTTTTGATTCCCATATCTCCATTTACTCTTCGAGGTTATGCAAGCGAAGCAGTAAAATTCATTCCTATGGCTATTATTGTCCTAGGTTTCTTGTTACAAAGGCTTCGATAGGATCCACCCATATCAATTTTCGACTGCTCCATGCCTTCATTCAATGCCTCATCTTCCGAACCATACGCCTTCAAAACTTTGTACCATACTATCAGAACATCACTCCATTGGGACTTTTAGTCTTAAAATATTACAAAATAGTGAGCTCTGATGTCCCTTAGCCCACTTTGGTTTAGCACCTTAGTGTAGTTCTCATCATATGAACAGGGGCCATGACCAGGAGCTTAGCCTTAAGGCGCTAAGGCCTTTAGACTCCTATCAAGCCTATTGTTCCTTTGAAAACTATTCTCCGCCCCTAGTTCATGAAGTCCTTCTTGACCGTTTGCTAGCCCACATATTGGAGCTCCTCAGTTGGTGTTTTCAAATCATGGATTTAACTTGGAGTGATACGATATCAGGTTTCGCCAATCGTCGATCACCGATCACCTTTCGCACATAGCCCTTGGTTCTTTGGCTCATTATGTGATCGCGGGCCAGTGCCTGTATCAAAGCCCCTTTATCAATGGATTGCAATGAGAGGTTTTTCTATGGAGTTGCGACAATTCTCATCCTCTGATCGCCGATCGCTGATGTGACTTCATCCTATACCACATGTCACCTTATGAGGGTAACACATGTTGCTCTTTTTTGGCCCCTTATGACCCTCAAAATGATGAATCTACATGCCATGTGTTCATTGTATTGCCACATCATGATGATGTCAGCTATCCCATGTCCCTTATTCAAACCAATCATGTGCCACATGTCATGTTGGATGAGAGAGAAAAGACACGGTCCTGCTCTAGTTTTGCGAGGAAATCCTTTGCTAATTTGCATTAGGCCCTCCTCGGTGCTTTGACACTAAAGGCATAAACCTCGTTGATTTTAATCACAATGAGAACTTTATGCGATATTGCAACTTTTAAAGGTTATCACTTGTTCGATTTTTGAATGTGATGCGTCGATCTCTTGATAATCTGATACCTCGGACCTCCAATATGCGGGATTGTTGATATGCTAGGACCTCCGATATGTCGGGATCGCCAATATGTTGTGACCCAAGATTTTACCCTTAGGCATTTTCTCCTTGTCTTTTTTTTTTTCAAGGGTAGCTTCAATCTACTCAACTTTTGATTCTAGAGTCCATTTGAGGAGTTCCATATATGGCTGAAAAGCTAATTCTGAGAACTATCTATTGGAGGGGGTTCGATCTACGTTTGAGGTCTTATGTAGCTTGGGGGATGGTTGCAAAATTTTCTATTATTTTGTACCTTGGTTAGCTGAAAACAAATTTTGCAGTGAGTGACAACAACTGCTAAAAAATTGCGTTTATTTTCTGCAATGAAAAAATTGAGTGAGACAATTTAGCATTTATAGGAAAAAAAATTGCAAAGAAGTTAGATGTTTATTCGCAAAAAATATTACAAGCAAATTTTTACATAAATATGTAGCTGCGGTTATTTTTTGCAAGGACAAAATAGCGAGAGTGTTTTTTTATTGCAACAACTACTGTGATATGGAAACAATGAGAGCACAAAAAAAAAAAAAAAATACGGACAAAATATTTGTTTTGCATTGCTCAAATAATAAAACAATTTCTTTCAAAAAAATTAATGGTTTCTTGAAAAAATATTTACAAGAAAATTAAAAAAAAGAAAAGAAAAAACCACATGTAGTTTTTTGCACAACACAAAATAGCCGGAGTAATTTTTTTTTCGATAACTATTATCATGATTTCAATACAATGTATCAATTATTACTACCCGGTGGACATCGAAGGAGGGTAATCGAGCAGTTATGGGAGCAACCAAGGCTAACCAATAAAGGGTTTCTACTAAACCCTAGGTTCATAAGCCCAACTACCAAACACTAAGCATTGCATCATGACTAGGAAATCCTAGCTGTTAGGAGGAAACTCTAGGCACAACCCTATTACAGGGAGAAGCCATGGCAGGAAGAACCGATAAAAGGAACGACTGCGAATGTGAATGTTTGAGTGACTGAAATCGACGTGGGCACTACCTAGATTCCCTGAGAGCATGCCAGTGTCAGCAAGCACAATGGTCGAAGGCACAAATCAATGTAAGTAGACGTCAAGTATAGACCCTTGCAAATAAGGAAACAATGGGAGGGGTTATTCAATTTGAGAAACATGAACAATCAAGGGTTCTAAAATTTAATATTTTTGAAAGGTAATGGTAAAACATGTAAGCGCCATGGAATTTTGTTGATTCGGGAAGCGTTGACAGCCAAACAACCTACCTCTCACTGAAAGCCTTCCATGCGACACCTGCATCGACCTATTGTGTCAAAGCTATACCTATGAAAGAGAAAGGCTTTCCTATCAAGGTCGAATCTCTTTCTATGAAATAAAAATACCTCGACGTCAAAGCCAATGTCTAACAATTTGATTGACCTTAAATTGCTTACATAAATTATCGACCAACGATAGTAAGTTGATGAAGTGTAAGTGCCCTGTATATGCTAGAAGCCTTTTATTCTAAATTGAGTTATTGAGATGCACATGTCTTCTATGAGTAAATTCGTTACTCCTAGAATGTAAGATTAACCGTACAATGATGATCAAACTATCTTGCTTAAAACTACTTTTGCTTATAGAAATCTCACACTCTGCTTTGAAATAAATAAAATCTCACACTTCTACATATATGTAAATCAATTGCACACTTGATGTAAATGAAAATTGATTCCACACTTTTCACAAATAAGAATTATATACACATTCAATTGCAAAAGAAAATACTACTATTTAATCTCATCACACATATATATAAACAACAATCATACTTGTGTGAAAACAATAATGAAACAATCTCTTGCTTAAAATACATTCATGGTTGCTTGAATTATAGATCAGACATGCTTGAAATTTAACATCCAATTCTGTAAATAAATCCCTTGTCTATAAGAAAGATAAAATTAGGTCTAATTGATTAATGTATAACACTATGGCATTGTTGCTAAGCTCTATCCATGTGCATCCAGAATATATGAACAAAGAAATGATTAGTAGAATAAACTTAATTCAAATCTGGAAGAAATTACAATGCAATTACTTAATCGAAAAAATAGGAAGCTATGAGAATATAAAGACAAATTCTATCTACTGAAAATGAAACAGAAATCATTACTGCTAGAGGGGTCCCTCCATGAGAAGCAGATAATCACGTTATTGATCAAACACTTAACCACACATGAGAAAACAAAATTATTCTTTTATAAAAAAAGCATTAAAATTATAGTTTAAGTCTCACTATTGTGTCCTTACTTAATAACGTTTTCGTTTATGTAGAGAGGAATATTTATAGAGCTCATAGCAATAAATTGTTTGGAGCTATACACCTAATCCCTATCAGAAGAAACTATAATTAACTTGAAAATATATCGTAACGTAATTCACTCATGATTTTCTATTATCAAAGCAAATCATGAGGCATACATCTCGTTCTTGCTCGCCTATTGTTGACTAAAAAGGTTCAATTCATCTTTGACCGCATCACCAGGACCTGCTTCCATCAATCTGGTTCATGAGAGTAGCATAAAATCGAGTGCATCAATTGCCACCTACCCATATATTTTGCTTCCCAGCTGACACCTTGAAACCTATCAAACCACAGACTTGGTAGTAGAATCGTGTATTAGCTATAGAATCATTGCAATTGGGTAGCTGAAGTAAACATTAAACTAAATAATAAAGAACCTTATCAATATGAAATAGAAGATAATTGCATACCTTCCATGTCATAATTCCTATGATTTGATGCCTAATGTGTGATTATGAAGGTAAAAAAGAAATAGATAAGGTGAAAAAGCGTGTCAAAAAGAAGAAATTGTGAGGCTCAACATTCCCCTACACGGAGGCCATTGCATGCCCTCATGCAAAAGTTTCAAAACTTATGAACCCTTCCTGTTACTGAATACTTTCATATGCTTGAGCTAAAACATCTAGATTTGTGTTCTTTGTCTTCTTATTAGTGACTTCCATCCTTGGTTTCTTCATCAAAATCTTATACTTCAGATTTATGACTTTTCTCCTAAGGGACTTGTTCTTTTCTTTTAGCTTATTATTATTATCATACCTTAGAGAAATATGTAAGAGAATATTGCCATTCTTGGTCCTCTCTATTTCGTTTTTCACTTTCAATGTTTCATGTTTTTGTTTTAAGTGCCTGTTTAGTGTTTACAATTCATATATTTGTTGTTTGAGAGTATTTATAATTGGAGGTTCTTATGGATTATCATAATGAATTTATTTTTCTTGATTTGAAGAGGATGCATTGGCCTTTCCTATAGATCTTTTCTCCAAAGATTCTATGTAATCATATAACTCTTGTTGGGCAAAAATCAGTTTCAGTAGTTCTTCTTACTGTATTAGCAATTGGTGATGGAACTAGTGATGGAATTGTAGGCAATGGAATTGGTGATGGAACCTTTAGCCCTTCTTCTTCCTCTGGATTGAAAAACTCTATGGATTGTCAAGATGATTCCTTTGTTGTTTTGTTGAGTTTTGCACTCCTCATGACAGTGGATGAGGTTTTGGCGAGAGGAATTTTCTTTGTTTTGTCTTTGCTTTCTCTATTTCCTTTGTTTTACTTCTAGATATAATTTCTTCCTTAACACTGGTTTTTCTTCTTCTAACATTCTTCTTTTTAAGATTTTCTAATATGTTAGCAAGGGGATATTTTTCTTCTGAGGGTTGCTCTTATTGTAGAGGTAGGTCATTTTTAGGGTTTAGAGATAACTTTCTTCTACTTATCTTTATGTTTCTATTTGTTTCTTCCTGTCCTACCTCTTTAAAGTGGTTTCTGACAAGAAAACTTTCCCAATAATCTCCTATACTTTTGAGGTGGGCTTCAATCAACATTTTTATTAGGCCATGATGATACATGGTATTTTCAATAGACTATATTTTTCTCCAAGTATTGCCGTTCATTTTCTTTGGACTATAGAGTAATAAATAAGGAAAATTAATTTCATTACCCTCAAGGAAATGCATCATCAAACGTATATGATAGAAAAACATACTACCGAATCTACTTTCACAAGTAATAATTTTTTGAATCATCGACAATGAATTTCTCCATTTTCTTTTAGTAGTTGTACTTGGGATTCCTTTCTTAAATACTGAAGTGTCCATACTTGGGTTTTTTAGAATTTCCTCCATTCATTTCCTTCAATTACTCTATTTTTGAACCATCTTTCACCAACCCTAGGTAGCTAAGTTACTTTTTCCATGAAAGATTATGTCACTACTATTTTCACATCTCCAATTTCTGCCTCAACTCCATCAAATGCTCGGGAAAGGACTTGTTACTTCTTTGTCATAGCTGTTAATTTTTTCTACAAATTCCAACCATTGTACTTGCTGTAACATCTATCTTACTTGCGAATAACCATTTATGAATTTCTTCCCATCTGGCTCTATCCTCACAATAACCCCCATGTTGGCGAAGTCTCAACCTGCAATTTCTTCTTTTGATAAGGTTATGGAGCGAAAATGGCTTTGGAAAACTAAGTATGGATGAGAGTGAAATCATCAATGGAAATGAGTGAAAAGGCTTTCGTGAAAACAAAGTATGAATGAGGGTGCAATTATTAATGAAACAGAGTTTATGGAGTGGAGTATTTGTGCAATGATGAGTGATGAATGGGCTTACAATGATTTTCGTTGATAGGACATAGTATTTATAGTTAAGTCTAAAGTTGGAATAGTAATGATTACTTCAAATGGCGGTAGAAACATCTATTTTATTTCATAATCTAATGTTTCTTACCTTTATTATTTAATCTAATATTTACATACATTTGGATTTATGATTCTAATGCTTTGATTGACCTTTGTAGATTGTATCAATTGATCCCTGTCAATATCAGCTGCAAAATTTTGTTAAAGCTACAAATTCTCAACAATTCCGTAGCTGCTTATTTTGAAAATAAAAAGAGGGTTACAAAGAAAATAGGATTAGAACAAGGTTTAAAAGGAAAATCTAAGGTGCCAAGAGTACTCGGTTTTCATCCTAAATTTTCTGTATAAACATGCCAATAATGTTGGTTTTCATGTTTATACCATTTTTTGTAATCTATATATATATATATATATATTCTCAACAATTTTGTAGCTGCTTATTTTGAAAAGAAAAAAGAGGGTTACAAAGAAAATGGGATTAGAACAAGGTTTAAAAAGAAAATCTAGGGTGCCAAGAGTACTTGGTTTTCATCCTAAATTTTCTGTATAAACATGCCAATAATGTTGGTTTTCATGTTTATACCATTTTTTGTAATATATATATATATATCTATATATATATATATATATATATATATATATATATATATATATATATATATATATATATATATATATCTATATATATATATATATATATAAGGAAATGCTTTGTGAGTCAAGTTGGAGAAGAAGGGAAATCCTTCCTAACCACCTTCAAATTAATTTTCCCTTGTAGATTTTTAACAGATTCTTCCCTTGTCAATGGTTTATGATAAATTCTCAATCAATAACCATTTACAAGGAAAGTCACTTTTTATTATTCCATGGTTCTAATCTTGGCTGCACCATTATCAAAGACAGTTTCAATCTCATAAGGCCCAAGCCAATGTGTTTGAAATTTTCCTTGAAAATCTTTAAATTTTTAGTCAAAAAGTAATGCCCAATCTCCTGCCTGAAATTTCCTTTCTTTTATGAATTTGTCATGCCACCTAGATATTTTTTGTTGAACTATGTTGGTTCTTTGAATAACATCATATCTCATCTCATATATTTCATTTAGTTGTTCTATTCTTTGTTTTTGTGCTTCAGCTAGATCAAGATCCAATTTGACTGCTGCCTTGAAGGTCTTTACTTGGAACTCAATAGGAAATAAGACTTGCTTCCCATAAACATAAACAATTTCATAGAGAGTATGTCTTGTGGTATTTCTCCATGTGGTATAGTATGCTCATAAAGCTTTTAGAAGCTTTTATGCCCAGTCCGTTCTGTGCAGATACACAGTCTTGGTAAAAATTGCTTCAATTACTTTATTGGTGGATTCCACCTGTCCATTGGCCTATGGATGATATGGAGTGGACTTTTGATGTTTGATTTTATATTCCTCCATTATCTTCTGTACCAACTTGGATATAAATTAAGTATCTTGATCTATCACAATTTCACTTGGGACACCAAAACGGGTAAATATATCCTCAAAAATAAATGAAAGTACAACATTTTCAGTAGGCGAAGGAAGTGCTTTATCTTCTACCCATTTTGTAACATAATCAGTGAAAACAAGATTGTACCTTTTTTGCCTTGATGGTGGATTAATTGGACCAACAAAATCTAGAGCTCATTTCTCAAAAGCTTCGATGAGTACCTGAGGTTGTAGGGGCATTTCATCTGAAGGAACAAGTTTCTCCATTCCTTGACAATTGTCACATATCTTAACATATCCTTTGGCATCCTTAAAATGCGAAGGTCAATAATATCCTAAGAGAAGGACTTTGTAATTAGTTCTTTTATTAGTGAAGTGTCCTCCACATCGTTCATCATGACAAGCCTTTAATATCTCTATTACTTCATACTCTTTGAAACATCTCTAAATGATCAATTTTGGCCTTGTTTTGTATAATTCTCCATTTATCCATGAGTAAGATGCACTAATTTGAATTACCTTTCTTTTCTCTTGAGAAGACAAATATAGTGGTAACTTCCCTATAGACAAATAATTAGTAATATTTGCAAACCAAGGAGATTTAATAGATATTGCAAAATGACATTCATTAGGAAAATTATCTTCTACTTGTACATCATTATTATCATTTTGAATCCTAGATATAATGTCAGCGACTGTATTTTGTTTTCCAGGTCAATCCAAAATAGTAATATTGAATTCTTGTAACAACAATAACCATATTGTAATTCTACCATTAGTGATTGGTTTATCCATTAAATACCTAATTGAAGAATGGTATGTATATACAAAGGTTTCATAACTAGTGATGTAATCTCTGTATCTATTAATCACATGGACAAGAACTAAAAAATCATTTTTTGTTACAGTATAATTTAACTCTACAGGAGTCAAATTTTTACTGGTGTAGTAAATGACATAAGGAGTTAAATCCTTTTGTCCTAATACAATTCCTAAAGCTATGTTTGAAGCATCAGTTCAAATGTGAAAAGGTAGTTTCCAATTTGGTCCTCTTAGAATGGGTGTTTCAAAAATATTTTCTTTCAATGTTTTAAAATATTTTTGGCAATTAGAATTCCAAATGAATTCAAAATATTTTGTGAGAAATTTGGAAACTCGAGAAGCAATCTTTGTAAATTTTTCTATGAATTTTCTATAGTAACGAGCGAAGCCAAGAAAAATTCTAACATATCTTTGACAGGTTGGAATTGATAATTCAGAAATAAATTCTACTTTAGATGTATCCACTCTAATTCCATTCCCTGAAATATGGTCTCCTAAAACAATTCCCTAAGTAAACATCATAAAACATTTTTCATGGTTTAATGAGAGATTTTCTTCCTTACATCTAATGAGAACTTTTTCCAAATTTTTAAGAGCTTCTTCAAAGAAATTTCCATAGACAGGAAAATCATCCATATAAACTTCCGCACAATCATGAATTAAATAAGAGAAAATGCCTAAAATTTCCCTTTGGAATGTTGCAGGTGCATCACATAATTCGAAAGGAAGTACTCAGTAGGCATAGGTTCCCCATGGACAGGTAAAAGTGCTTTTATCTTGATCTTCTGGAGCTACTTGGATATGGTTCTATCCACTAAACCATCCAATAATGAGACATATTTCTTCTGTGCCAATGTATCTAAAACTTGATCTATAAAAGGAAGTGGAAAATGATCTTTTAAAGTGCCTTTATTCAATTCCCTATAGTCAATGAATACTTTCCATTTTCCATTCTTTTTAGGAACAATTACCAATGGTGAAACCCATTAGCTATCTGATATTGGATAAATGAAATTCACATTCAACAATTTTTGTAGCCCCTCTATAACAATTTCCTTTAAATTTGGATTCATTCTTCTTTAAGGTTTTCAAATTGATTTGCCATTTTTTTTAATGTAAATATTATGTATACAAGTATTGGGATCAATTCCTTTCATGTCAGTTTATTCCCATGCATAAGAAAAGGAATGTTCTTGTAACATTTTTATTAAATCTTTCTTTTGGAATTCTTCCATATTATTATTGATATTCAAGGTTTTTTCTGGAAAGATTTCTATTGAAGAATTGCTAAATTTTTCCATATAATGTAAAGATAATTAACGAGATGACAAATATTTAATATTATATTGTTCTTGAAAAATTTGATTAGATTCACAATATGAGGAAGACTCATTATTTTCCATTAAATTCAAAATTTGATCTTCTTCATCTATTTGTGAAGTAACAAATATTGGTCATATATCAATATCATCATCTATCCATTCTTCACTTTCTACCTATATTGTTGTTTTTGTAGGAGGATACAATGTGAATATATTTGTTGAACTTCCATAAAAAATAAACATATCACGAGATCTACAACTTATAAAAACATGAATTGTAGCTAACGATGGTCTTTCTAGAATCAATGGATGTCCTCCTAACTTATTCTTGGGTGTTAGAATCATAAAATCAACAAGATACTCCCAAGAATCTTGGGATACGAATATGTCTTCTACTACACCATCAGGTTTAATAACAAACATGTTTGTTAATTGCAACAATGTAGGTGTATATTGAAGACTAGGAAGTTTCAATTGATTCATAGTTTGTTTACTCATGACATTTATAGTTGCTCCCAAATCAATCAATGTGTTTTGAATTTCGATACCATAGATATATGTTTTCACAATGGGACTTCTTGGATTAAGATATATCTGAATTTTTCTTTTTCCCGTCATGATATCTGCAATTTCTCCAACTAATTGCTTTCTTTTGACTTCTTTTCTCTTTCTTCCTGGTCTTTTAATACTTAACTCCCTGATTGTCTTTGCAAATATTGGTATTTATTCGATAGCTTGTAACAAAGGAATTTGTATACAAACACGAGCTTCAATTCATCTATCATATCATAATCAAGAAATAAAATCTGTTTTTCTACCCCTTTATCAATTTTCAATCTCTCGGGAAACAGTGGTGTTTGAATAGATACTAAAGGTTGTTTTTTGATGGGAAATGAGATTAATGGAATATCATCGGAATGTGCAGGGGTGGTTTGTTTTTGATATTTTTCTTCTTGATTAAGAGATTTCTTTTTTCATAGAGATTCTCCTTTTTAGATTCCTGAATAACAACTGATGGGGACTTCTTTTCCAATACTCTACCAGATCTATGTTGGACATTGTTTAGATATAATGGAGTTATCATGTAGGTTTGGAAATTTTGTCCTTCCATATTGTAAATAGGTTGTGAATTCTTCTTATTATTTGGATTTGCAAGTGGTTGGGCAAACAATTGATTTGGTCTTTGAGGAAATGGTAATGAAAGTTATGGATTTGGATTCTAAGGTTGAGATGGTTCAACATGTTGAGGAAAATATTGTGGTGGAAAAATAGGGTAAGGTTGTTGATAATGAGGATATTAAGGATATTTTCCATAAGTATTTTTCCACCATTGTGGCCAAGGTTGAGGCCAAGATTTCCAAGGCATGGGTGCAATGCAATTGTTTTGTGATGGTTGTGCAAATTCTTGAGTGTTAAAACCTTGGGTCATATTTGGTTGTGAATTTCGCCATGGTCTCTTAGAAATAAAACTAAGGGGATCTACTTTATTTGGTATTACTTCCTCTTGATAAACAGCTTTAAGACCAGGTATTGAAGGAAATTCCTTTGTACCATGATTTTTTGCACATATAACACAGGTTTCTACACTTTTTAAGTCAAGAGGGCATTCTCTCAGAACATGTTTTTTTCTACATTTGGGACAAAATATTGATAATGCAACATTTTCTGCCTTTTTCTTATTTTGTACTTTAAGGGTATCCATTTGTTCATTAAGACTCCCTAGAATTTCTGTTTTAAGGTTGTCAAGAAAATTGGAAAATTCAGCCTACTCACTGTCCTAGCTATAGATTTATTAATCCTAGACATGAGAGGGTCTCTTGGATTTTTCCTTGCTCTTTCCTTACCTGTTGCAATGTGTATGCATAACTCACGAATTTATCCAAATGATAATTGATAAATATCTCCCTTACCCATCATATTTCAAAGTTTCTTCATCTCATCCATGCATTTTAGCCCTTTTAACATTATGAGGAAATATTTCAATGAAATCTTCAAGAATTTCATCTTCTTTTTGCATCATGTTAAATACTTCATCCTTAAGATTATGGGTCATACAATAGTCCTTATATTTATTTAAGAATGTAGTTTTCATTTGTTTCCATGTTCTTATAGAATTTACTCCTAAGCCCATGAACCATTTTAATGATGCATCCTTAAGAGTTGTTGGACACAATTTCAACTTTTGAGTGTCAAGCAAGTAATCATAAGATCTACACTAGACTTCAACTTCAAAGAGAAATGTTTCAGGATCTTCATTTCTTAAACCATGAAAATTTGGAAGGATGGAGGGTGAGATGTTTTCATTGTATTTGTTGTATCTTCATCGAGGATAAGAAATCAAAAAGGTTCTTGATCTCCTCTACCTTCTCCCCTCCCTCTTCATCCACCTCTTCCACCTCCCCTATTTCTTCCTCTTCTTCCTCCAATACTGGGTGGTTCACCATTGATATTATGTACCTCTCCTTCCCCTTCTTCAGCCATTATATATTCTTCAAAACTATTATAGGGTTCCAAAATTGGGTTTCCTAATTCATCTTCTAGTTCTTTTGGTCCTATCAATGGCAAGTTAAAATAAGTTTCTTCCTCCTCTTCTTCACTAGGTATTTCTAGTTCTTGTCCTAGAAGTTTCTCTCCAATTGAAGATAGGAAAATTACTCCTTCTGTTGGGCATGTAGGATCCTTTTCTTCTATTATTTCTTCAGTTGATGATGTTGGTGAATCTCTAGGTTGGATTTGAGATCACAATACTTCAGGAAGTTTATTTTTACCTGCAAATGATGGAATATGAGTTTGAGTGGGTGGTGTGGCACTACGAGGTCATGGTGGGGTGAGTGATAATGTTGGAATTAAGCTTTTACCTCTACTTACAAATATACCTCTAGAATATGTTTCCATGTATATATCATTTTTGTTTGTTTTTTTAAGTAAAAATAAAAGACTCCTATATACAATGACACCAAAATGTTTGACAATTTAATTGAACTTAAATTACTTATATACATTATTGACTAGGGCTAGTAAGTTCATGAAGTGTAAGTGCACTGTATGTCATAGAAGCCTTTTATTCTAAATTGAGTTATTGAAATGTACATGTATTTTATGAGGAAATTATTTATTCCTAGAAAATAAGATTAACCCTACAATGATTATCACACTCTCTTTCTTAAAACTACTTTTGTTTATAGAAATATCACAGTCTGCCTTGAAATAAAGAAAATATCACACTTATGCATATATGTAAATAATTCTCACACTTGATGTAAATGAAAATTATTTCCACACTTTGCCTATATAAGAATTGTACACACACACTCAATTGCAGAAGCAAAAACTACTATTTAATATCATCACACATCTATATAAACAATAATCATACTTGTCTGAAAAAAATAATGAAATAAAATCCTACTTAGAATACATTCACACTTGCTTGAATTATAGATCACACATGCTTGAAATTTAACATCCAATTCTGCAAATAAATCCTTTGTCTATAAGAAAGATAAAATTTTGTCTAATTGATTAAAGTATAACACTATGTCATTGCTGCTAAGCTCTATCCATGTGCATCCAGAATCTATGAACAAAGAAATGATTAGTAGAATGAACTTAATTCAAATATGGAAGAAATTAGAATGCAATTACTTAATCAAACAAACAGGAAGCTATGAGAATATAAAGACAATTTATATCTACTAAAAACGAAACATAAATCCTTACTGCTCGAGGGGGCCCTCCACGAGAAGCAAGAAATCATGCTATTGATCAAACACTTAACCACGTATGAGAAAAAGAAATGATTCTTTTATAAACAGGGCATTAAAAATAACATTTAAGTCTCATTGTTGCATCCTTACTTGACAACATTTTCATTTTTGCTGAGAGGCATATTTGTAGAGCTCATAGAAATAAATTGTTCATAGCTATATGGCTAATCCCTATAAAAAAAATATAATTAACTTGAAAATATATCGTAACATAAATCTCTCATGGTTTTATATTATCAAAGAAAATCATGAGGCATAAATCTCATTCTCGCTCGCCTGTTGTCGACTACAGAGGTTGACTTCATGTTTCACCACATCACCAGGACTTGCTTCCATAGATTTGGTTCATGAGAGTAGGAGGAACTCCTTGATGTTATAGACATTTTTGGGCACTACAACCCCAAGCATGAAATATCCATAAACCAAGGGCTTCTAAGTCCCTAAAAGTGTTGTTCTAACCCCTAAAGGAACAAGGTCAACAGATTACAGCTTCTCCCAGAAGTTCTCCATGAAAAACTGCTCAGAATTGGTCAAAACAGGATCATTTCAGCTGCTCCACAGGCCAGGTGCATTGCATCTCACCTAAATACACTGTGTGGGTGCGTTGCATTTCAAAAAGCCCTTCTATGGGGTACGATGGGCGAGAAATGACAAATGGCAGTGTCATTCCGCGAGGTGGAGAGGCAATGGAAGCTTCCAGAAACTTCTCCTGTGACACTTGCCTCTCTGAATTCGAACAAGGATGAGTAAGAGATCATCAATCTCCAAGTGGAAGCAAGAACTATCATAGGGAAGACACTAATCAAATAATAAGCTGACTCATCTCCCTTACAGATATCTATATATGGATCCCTCATCCCAGAGATCCAGAGGCTGGAATTTTGCATATTGTAAGGAATTGTTGTTTGTTTCTTGAGACAAACATGAGATTGTTGGGTGATCTAAGCTTTGTATGGGGTGAATAGGGGCTTCCTTGCTGAGAGGTTGATGCTGGGTCAAAACAACTAGTTGTAACTCCTCTTGGCTTTTTCTTGTTTATCAATAAAAGCTATTCGAGTTTTCCTCCATACTCTTGTGTCATTTATGTTTTCTGCATTTGTATGGTCAATTTACATCTGATCCTAGATTGTTTATGATTATAGATCCATGTCTTTGTATAGTGCTATGCTACTGTGATCTTACGGGTACTCTGTGAAGCTGGGCGTGCAAGGGAACAAGTAGCGAAAGACTATCAAGGAAGAGAGGAATCAAACCAGGAGATTAGCGCAAGACAGAGGTTGGTCTTCTTTGTTCCTCTCTATCTATACTTTATAAAGGAAAAACGAAAGTAGCTTTACTTTGTTTGTTTCTAAGGCAGCTATCACACCTTAGTCGGATAAGCAGTTCTGAGTAGACACTTTTCCCTGTAACAAAATGTCGACTCCGCTGGGGACGAATTAGTTTATTTGTTTATCTTCCTTGTTGTCTATTTCATAAACTTACAGGTAGCATTCGAACTGCGTTTGCCATAGCAAATGCAAAGTAGATAAATGCCACTTCAGTCCATCTCCGGGATCTATTTATGATTTAAACAATTGATTCACAAACTCTCTGATTACCCTTGTGATAGCTCTTAGATCCTCCTTAGATCTACCCCTGATTGTTGAATTACTGATTACCTTTTGCTCGGCCAAAACCCATGAACTGAACTGCAAACTGTGACCCGAAACCCAAGCAAAGTCTCGTTTCTGGCCCAGCGCAGGTACTGTTTTGGGAATTTGAAATTCAGCACACTTCCCAAGTGTAGAAGGTGCGCTGCATTTCAAATTCCCTGTGTTACAGGTGCGCTGATCAGGCTAGGCTTTGTGCAGTTTTGGTTTCTGTGATTCATTCTTTCCAGTTCTATTCCTGAATTTTGCTGCCTGTGATCAATATATGTCTGTTTGAAACCCCTTTTCCTTGTTGTTATTCCACCTCCTTTGTACAAAAGAATTGTAAATGTTTTTATGTGTTTGTTGAGTCATTTTCAGTTCTCCTTTGCAAAAGTAGCGTAATCGTACTGTCGTCCTTTGATTTGAAACTATCGCAAGTGTCAATTTCAATCATAGGAAAGAGTTTGATTTCTGTTGATAGTTGATTATCCTGTTACTATTGTTTTTGGTCTGAATTTGTAATTTTTCTAGTGTCAAAAACAAGTATTCATTTCAAAATCGTAAGGTGTTGTGATCGTATCCATTTTTGATTTCAAAAAGAAACTTGTTGATATTTATCGCTTGAAAAGAAATTCAAATTTGTGCACCAACTTTCTTTTTATCATTCATATACTAAGAAAGTCGAAAACAAATACAGGCATGTGCATTTGCATTTAGACAGTCTAATTGGTTTGATTTTGGGAAAGTGCATTTAGAGTGTGCTCTTTGCGCTTTGTGAAAGAATTATGTCTTTCTTTCCTTAGTAGCTAGGATTTTCATTGCACAAAGAAGATAAAAAGATTGTTTATCATCTTAGATTTCATTTTAGGAATTACATCTACATCTCGCGGTGAACCTGAAAGGCAAACTCCATAAACAAGATCAACTATAAAATAAATTCAATGAATCTAACAACGCTTTGGAACCTAACGCACAACATTTAGAAGTCTAGGCTAGAGACATATTCCAGCGTCGTAAAGCCTGGTAACTGTTGTTCTCACTGATGGTTGGGTGATTCCTTCACTTTGAGACGATAAGTGCCAGTACGGACTTGTGCTCCCACGTACAGTCGAGTATATTTTGGGAGACCACAATAGGCTTAATCCTTTATCCATAAGAAGCCGTGGCTGCCGCCCTATCGATCGCAATGCACTGAACACAGCATTTGGGAAGATTGACTGTCGTACCGTAAAAAGTATTCTACAGTTTTGCGATTGGTTTGGTAATCCCTCTACCTAGATTTCTAGAGCAGTCCCTTTCATTCCTTTTCAGACTCTTTAACATAAAAGGTCCATCTGAGCACTTGTCACTTCAGGCTCATTAAAAATCGAAGGAGACTAGAGTCAACTTTTGTTTTTTCTCGACTCTTAAAAATTGAAAAACAAGTTGTGTCAAAGCATCTAAAATTCATTTAATTCGGAAACATACTTCCCCTTTATTTTTAGTTGATCAAGTAATCCGCAATCGTGGAAGAAAGTCAATTGAAACCCCGTCGTTCGCGGAGGCTTACGAGTCAATCGTCTTTGTCTCCGGAATCAAAGCTAGTATGGACAAAGGGAACTCATTTAACCGGTTCCAAATCTCCTGTTAAAGTTAGAACAAGTGTTCCAACAACATCAGAGACTCCGGTTACTCCAAACATTTCTGGAATCCCTGCCTCTACAGAAGAAGTTCAGCAGCCACAGAAGGACAGTAGTACTGATCCTAGTCTGAGGGTAAACACTTGTGTTACCGAACCAGTTCCATTTACAACTGGTTTGGAGAGTCTTGCTCCTCAAACATCTGTCGCTACCGATTCCATACCTTCTTCGGCACCAGAAATATTCTACGGACCTGACAGTCTACCCCTTCCACCTGGTTTGATTGCCATAGAAGAGATTGTGGAAGATCCTCCAACTAGTACTCCATCGCAATTTGGAGTCGGGATCACTCTGTATCCTTCTTCGTCAGAAGTTAGTCTACCGCCAGCGGAAGCTCCTGTAGAATCGCTAGGTAATCTTTTGGATAGACTAGAAATGTCTGAGCAACCATCAACATCTAGGACTGTGTCATCTGACACAGCGACGGCAGAACTCCCTGCTATCACTCCAACAATGTTCGCCGGTATACCATCTGTCCCAACTAGCTCTCAATCGCTAGAAGGAGCCCACTCAGGGGCCATTTCGACGGTATGGCCTGTCCCTGTTTGTTCATCCAGAATAATATCTGGAAACTCTTATGTTGAGTCTCAACAGATTGATCCATTTGGAGGTCAATTTGGGCAGTCCGGCCCTCAAGGGCAAACCATTCCCTTGAGTTCTGGATTACCACTGTATGGGGGGCAGTATGCCCTTTCATTATCCCCTCCGGGAGGACAACCATACAGGACTTCACAACAAAATTCAGGTAATGCTGGAATGACTTCGAGCGGTTGGGTACCAATACTACCTCAACATCCAAGAGTTGTATATTCGATGCAACAATGCTTACCTATGTCAAGTATACCAACTACGCCAGCTATTGTGATGGTGTCGCAAGTTCAAGCGCTGCCTATTGTATGCCAACCTCAGGTTTCTCAGGTTGTAATGCAATAGCCACTTGACCCTGCGACTCAACCACAATCGCCGACTGGTGGAATGACACAGGTTCAGATGGGTACAATTACCCCTCATCTTGGTCAAACAGTTAGTATCGGGCAACACCACATGGCTTCACAACCATGGCTAGTACAATACCAACAACCACAATTCCAACAAGTATACCAAGGTTCTGAGCAACAAATCTTTGCAAGTAGTGGGCAGTTGTTTATTCAAAACGGTCAAAATCAACCATTTTACAATGGTCATGCCCACCAACCTTACCAAAGTTACCAACATCAAATGCATTATGCCGGTATGCAAAGACCAACTGCTTAGGCAATCCCATCTTATCTTGGGCATGCTTCACCTAACTTGAATCAACAGTTACCCTTCGTGGCAACTTTAGAGTTACCTGATTTAAATCGGTTAACAAACAATCCAATCACTTACGCCCCTTGGTGGCCAGCGATTCCGCATAAACTTCCATCAGATATTCCTAAATTTAATGGGAATCCGGGTGAAGATCCGTCGAATCATGTGATGACCTTTCATCTATGGTGTTCATCAAACACCCTAAACGATGATTCGATTAGGCTTCGCCTTTTTTAGAGGACATTGACTAGTTCGGCAGCAAAATGGTACATCAAATTGCCTAGAGCTTCATTCGACAACTTCAGTACCCTAGCCACAACCTTTTTAACCCATTTTCAATTACTGATAAGGTACGAAACGGGAATGGAACCCCTTACCAACTTCAAACAAACGACGGCCACTCACATATCTGATCATATACATGAGTGGCGACATCGTCGTAGAATGGTAAAAACGTATGTTCCTGATCAGCTCTTAGCTGAATGGTTTATCAAGTCATTACTACCTTCCATCACAGAAGATGTGGCAAAAGGGGGAGTCGTCATAGAAGAGCAAGTTATTGCTTGTGCGCAATATTTGGACTTGATTTACAGTTAGTCCAGCACGCTCTACGATAAAATACCTGACGCCCCTAGACCGTAATTCTCAGTTCCTCCTCCTCCTAAATAAAACAATGACTCTCATGCCGGTGATGGCGTGATTGGTGCAACAGACACAAAATCAACAAAGGCTACATCCAAAAAGGCCCGTAAGATTTCAGGTCAAAATGCAAAAGATGAACTTCTTGCCTCGGAAGTAAATGTCATATCGACAGATAAAGGCAAAGAAACCAAGCAACCAGGGGGCAAGAAGAAAGGAAAAGAGAAGAAGAAGAAACAGGAAGACTCATCACCTGAAAAATCTTCTGCAAACCCTCCTGGAAATAGGAAACCAAAAAATCCATGCTTTATATGCGATGAGGATCATTGGACCGCAGATTGTCCACACAGAGCTGAGCTTAAAAAATTCTTCAAGAATTCAAAAACCTCCACAGTGTTAACTGATTTGTTTCCAAATCTAGGAACAAATCTGGTTGACAGTGAAGATGCTTCCCGGTGTCAAGTGCTAATGTTGTCGGTTTCAAAACAGCAAAATGATGCTTTGATATCGACGAGGAACAGAGATTATGGGAATCCACAGCTGTCGAACAACAAGGATAAATATCAACCTAGTAGTTCGACAACAACTTCGACAGAAGTTGCGCCGCCCATCATTCCTGAACTGACAATAAAGCCGCCAAAGGGAGTAGTACACAAATCGACATTTAATCCTCATGCTAGAGCAGCACAACATTATAATATAGTGGAAGATTTGGCCCAATCACCATCCGCTATGTCGACTCTTGAAGTACTACAAAATTGCCCATCCCAAAAGCAGGCTTTATTATCGGCCATTGGTGGGATAGACCCAAAGGATTCTAATCTTGTATCCTTTGATCATAAAGGATACGATCCTCAATTACCAGCTCAAGTAGCTTTCTTTGTTCAAGTGAAAGCCTTCAACAAAATTGTTCATCGAACAATTATTGATGAGGGGGCATCTACATGCATTATGTCGATGAGTTGCTGGAAAACTTTAGGATCTCCAACCTTGTCATGATCTTCGACGACATTAAAAGCATTCAACGGAAGAACATATACCCCATATGGTATTCTAAGTAACTTGAAGGTTGAACTAGGAGGAAAAATAGTAGAAATAGATGTTGAGGTAATCGACGGAAATCTCGATTACAACATCCTACTAGGAAGGCCATGGATATATGCTATGTATGCCGTTGTGTTGACCTATTTTAGGAAGATTGCATTTCCCTTTCAAGGAGGGATTACAATCGTCGATCAACAAAACTTCCTCCCCAATGGTTCTCAAGTTACGGGAAGCATTCCTATGATCCATGGAAGCCCCCATTCGCTTCAAAATATTGGAGTAGGCCTACTAAAAGACCCTGTATTAATGGGGACTTTTGCACTTCCACCTCCAATAAATTTAGCGGAAGTAGCGTCGGTAGGAACCTGCAACATGATATCATCTAAACAGATCTCAGAAAATGATATCGACATGGAACATGCGATGGTTTTGCCTCCAAGCCCAACAAAAATATTGTAGCAATCAATGTTCCTAGCTTGGGTGGCAAACTCGAATCAACGCTCATCGAGTGTTTGGATAGATAGGTCTAAGGAATATGGCACCCCTTCAGATCCTTGGTCGAGAGTGCATGACATCGACGAAGGAATTGTTCAATCAATGGTAATTGAAGGGGCACCAGGGGATGATTACCACCATCGTTCCCTTCTTCTGGATTGTGAAGAAGATACTCCTGATGACCTTTATCATCCTTCAGTTTTGATTTTCTATCAAATACTGTAAACACGGTGGATTCCGAGCGAAACGTGTCCAACATTGAAGAGACTATCGCCATAAATATCTCGACCAAAACAGATGTTGTAGAGAATATTTATGTTGGCAAATGTTGTTCTCCTTCATAACTGGAAATATATAATGCTCTTTTTCGCGAATTTAGAGATGTCTTTGCTTGGTCATATAATGAAATTCCAGGCATTGACTTGAGTATCGTTGAACACGAAATTAAGATGTATCCAGATGTCAAACCAGTACAACAACGGCTACAGCAGGTGCACCCTAAGAAAGCCGCTGCCATCAAGGCAGAAGTTGAGAAACTTCTCCATGCTGGTTTCATTTACCCGGTTCCTCTAACCGATTGGGTATCGAATATTGTCCCTGTTATGAAAAAACAAGGAATAATTAGAGTGTGCGTCGATTATAGGGATGTAAATCAAGCTTGTCCAAAAGACAACTACCCTACACCCTTCATTGACCAGATAATTGATGAATGTGTTGGATGCGAAATCTTTTCATTCATGGATGGATTCTCCGGGTATAATCAAATAAATATCCGCCCAAAGGACCAGTGAAAGACTGCATTTATTTGTCCATGGGGCACATTCGCATATCGAAAATTACCCTTTAGTTTAAAGAACGCAGGGGCGACGTTTTAGAGGGCAATGAATTATGCCTTCCATGACATCAAAAACATCGTTCAACCATACCTCGACGACCTTCCGGCTCATTCGCGAAAGCAGACTGATCACCCGCAGCATTTAAGAGCGATATTTCTACGTTGCCGACACTACAAGATACGACTCAATCCACACAAATGTGTATTTTGCATCAGTTCTGGTCGTTTACTTAGCTTTGTAGTCTCAAAGGATGGGATTCGTCTCGACCCATGTAAGGTTCAGGCAATCATAAATTTACCTCCACCTTCGAATTTGCTTCAGATTCAGAAACTCCAAGGGAAAGCAAACTTTCTGAGGAGGTTCATTTCAAATTACGCCGAACTTGCTAAAGGTTATACGCGTCTTTTGAAAAAGGAAGTAACCTTTGTCTGGGATCAGGTTGCGCAAGCTTCCTTTGATGCTTTAACAGAATCCCTAATGAAAGCATCATTAATGTACACTCCTGATTATCAAAACGATTTTAACCTATATCTGGCTGCAGTGGATACGACCATCGCAATGGTTTTAGTTCAAGAAGACAACGGAATCGAACATCCTATATATTATTTAAGTAAGAACTTAAATGATACAGAAAGCAAATATTCGTATGTTGAAAAGCTAGCGCTCACAGCTGTTCAAGCGATACAGAGATTTCGACACTATGTCCTCTTTCGAAAAACTACCATTCTGTCAGATTGCAACCCCATGACTTATATATTGTCGCGACAGTTGCTGGGGGAAAATATTCAAAATGGATAGCAAGCCTACAAGAGTTTGATCTGGAATTTGTAAAATCCAAGTCAAAAAAAGCTCTGGTTTTCGCAGAATTATTGTGCGATCTCCCATCGTTGTCCAACGATGAAACATCCAAAGAAACGATCATGGACGAAAGCTTGTTTCTGATATCTTCAAGCAATCAGTGGTATGGGGATATAATAATTTATCTCCAAACCCAAAATATAGGCCAAATACCTCTCACTCCGAACAAAAACGTATTCGATACCAAGCAAAAGACTACATGATCGTCGGTGATACACTTTACCGTCGCGGTATCGATACAGTTCTGAGAAGGTGCCTCACGCATGAGGAGGCCGAAAAAGTCCTGAATGATTGCCATTCAGGCACGTGTGGGGGGCATCAATCCGGTTATGCTACAGTGCAAAAAATCTTACGAGCAGGATACTTCTGGCCAACAATGTTTAAAGATTGCATAAACGCAGTCAGAAGTTGCCATGCTTATCAAATTTTCAATAGAAAAACCAGAAGACCAACCGCATCTCTGCAGCCAATAGTTGTTGTCGGGCCATTCGCCAAATGGGGCATCGATTTCATGACATGTAACCCTACCTCGACCGGGGGGCATGGGTATATCATAGTCGCAGTTGACTATTTTACCAAATGGGTCGAGGTGATGCCTACATTAGATAATATTGGTGAAACAGCTGCCCTCTTCTTTTTCAATCATGTAGTCGCCAGATTCGACGTACCACAAGCTATAGTCACAGATCATGGATCGCATTTTCGCAATCACATGATGGTCGAATTAGCTGCCAAACTAGGTTTGTCTCATGACAGCTCTACTCCATACTATCTGCAAGCCAACGGACAAGTTGAAGCAATCAACAAGGTCCTGAAGCGCATGCTGCAAAGGATGATTGGAGTTCACAAAAGAAGATGGCACCTAATCCTGTACTCATCTTTGTGGGCTTCCCGAACATCGGTAAGGAATGCAACTGGGTTTACACCTTTCCAACTTGTATATGGCCTGGAAGTAGTCTTACCAATCCAGTGCGAAATCTCATCCCTCAAACTCGCAATTGATCTCCTCCCCAGAACTTCAGAAGAAGAAGCTCGTTTCTTGGAAATAATCCAATTGGACGAAACCCGTAGTGATGCCGCTTTCGCTAATGAAGCCCATAAGAAACGAGTCAAAGCGCAGTTCAACAAAAATGTCAAACCCCGTGTCTTCTCAGAAGATGACTTGGTCTTTTTTTATGACGAAGAATCCGATAAATTGGGAGCAGGTAAATTTAAGTCTTTATGGAGGAGCCCGTATATTGTTAAGCGAGTGTTAGCAAAAGGAGCCTACAAGTTAATGGATTATGAAGGAATTCCACTGGCGCAACCTCATAACGGGTTGTACCTCAAGCATTACTATGCGTAATTCAGTATGGTAACCTGTATGCTTTTGTTATGTTTTTGTTTTCGCTAAAGTGTTTATTTTGGTCAAGTAATCCACTTTTTAAATTTATTGCAGATGTCAAACCTATTAGAGTCATGCATTGGATATGCCGACGGAGCGAGTCGTAGTTCGTAGAACCTATCTTCCGCGGCCTGGGCCATTTTTGATCCAAGCGGTGAGTTAGTAAGTTTCAGAGGGGTATGTATTGGTCAATCAACGAATAACATCGCTAAATATAGTGTGTTGATAGAAATTCTCTCTAATGCCATCACACATGGTATACGCCGACTGATTGTCAGGCTAGACTCACAACTCGTCATACTACAACTCACTGGCATCTACTCTGTCCGAAATCCAACTATTTATCGCATGTTCCTAAGGGTTAAGATTTTGGAAAGGCAATTTGATTTTATTCAATATGAGCATATTTCCAGAAACTTAAACACATTAACTGACTCATTGGCAAATTATGTGTTAGATAGACATTTGCAACATTTATAAAAAGAAACATACCATCAATATTTGCATTTGGATCATGTAACTTAACCAAAATAAAACTCTAAAAATCAAAAATATATATAACTGTTTATGGTTTACACATAATGTTCTGTAACCAAGACAAAATTGGTCAAATGACCAAAAAACTCAAAATGCTAGGGGGCACCCTAGTCTAATGATGCTCGTGATAGCAAGTCACAGCCTGTGCGACCATGCGTAAGAGCTGAGTCCATCGTCTTGGCACACCAGTAGTATGCCGCTGCAACCTCAAGGGCAACTCGTTAGTCCTCACATCTGGAATACCAAGAGTGAGGCCCTCAACCTGCTCCTATAATGTTATAAGAGTGTCGGCCACATCAAGGTCACGAAGGATAGCCCTTCCAACAGCCTCTCCTGCTGGGGCGGCAGCTGGCACTCTCAGGCGTACTATTGGCCGAACGGGACCAACATCTGCATGAACACATGAGTTTGATTAAGTCTTGACAGAATAAAGCACAAGGACATTATAAATGAAAAACAATAAACAAGAATATGGTGAAAGAATTTACCAATGGCGCCCCACTGTTCGCCATCCGACAGTACTAAATCTGGATCACCCCGGAAGTCCATGCCAGCATATGGATACTTGGAATAAACCATCTCCTGACGATCAAACCACCCGAAGAAGGTATCGGAAAATGAAATCTGAGACTGACCAGCATGCCTAGACATATGGTCAACCCATCTCTGCATACGTGGTTCAGTAGGTGAAGGTAAATCGAGTGCAATATACTGCAGCTGCATCAGTGGTATCTTTTCCAAGGCAAAGGCGGTCAAAATAGAACCATACCCAAAGTTCTTCAACCTCCCACTCTTTACCTTGGTCAACTGTTCTTTCATCACAAGAAGTACTGCGTCGCACCAGTTGAACACCTTCGGTTGGAGGCATTCCAAGGCATACTGCATATAAGATCGGTTGGCTACATGAAGAGCCGCACCACTAGCCATCCTACCAAAAGTAAACAGAATAGTCCTGAGGGACCTGTCAGTGACATCATAGATGATGATCTTGCCATCTTTACTCGGCTGAGATCCCTCTTTGCGATACCGACGAACATAATCTCTCACAGATTCACCTCCTCGGGCCGAACCTGATAAAGAGATGGGGGCACCCCGCCTCAAAAATCCAGTCAAGAAATAGATGTCTACTACAGTCAAGGGGATGGATTTGCCTCTGATTAGGAACACCTGGTTGGTAGGATCCCAAGCATCGAGCAAATACTGCAGTAAGTTGATCTGTTGTCTCATGCTATACATGCGGAAAAACTTCAGCAAGCCACAGTTCCGCAGTGCGTTTACTGTAACTGGATCATGTAGGGCAAGCATGTCCTCTTCTTCATGCTCACGTTCTCGCCATGTAATAGTCATCTTACTCCAAAGATCTCTGAAAAACAAACAAGAGAAGAGTTAGATCCTGATTTTGGTAAGAAACAGGCAAAATTTCCATCAAAAACTATGCATAAAATTCCTCCTTTGCACCCATCGCACCTGCAGTAGTGCTCTGGGTGCATTGCATGTCAGATGGCCAGTGGATAGGCCAACATCCAACGCACTTTTCGATACACAGAGGGTGCTCTAGAGGCAAAACGATTTTTTCAAACCCCAAAGGCTCAGAAAAAATAGGAATCAAGCTCAGAATGCAAAATGGAAAGCATGAAATGAAAGAGCTCAAGTTTAGCTCCTACCTGGTCTAGACAGCGCCGAGAATCGTCCACAAAATCTCCCGAAATCAGCTGATGAAAATCAAAGGGGGAAAGCACCTCCAAAGCTCCAACAAACCAAAGTTCAAATGAAATGGTAAAATAAGAGGTAAAAGCACTTTTTCATTACTTTTTACGTAGTTCAAAGTAAAATATTAGTGTTCTAACTCATTTTTCAAGCATATATTGTTCATTTCTGACTAGTTTGATGAAGTAATTGAAAATACAGTACAATCTTTGAAAGAACAAAGTTATTTATGGTAAATTCAAAAAGAGACCATTTAATCGAGCAGTTTTAGTGCGGACTTCATGCTCATTAAAAAATAAACATAAGCAATGAGCACATGTTCCCCCAGAGTTTAAACTCATTCAAAAATGAACCAATTTCCGGTAAATAACCATCATGAATGTAATACTTCAGCTGTTAAAGCCTTGGTCATGTTTGCACCATCACCTCCACTTTTGCATTGGCTGATCATTCACCTCCATTTGATTGTTTACCCATTGTGAGGAACAGCTGCGAAGAGTGATCTCACTAGCCATCCTTGTAACACTGCCGTGATTGGAAAATTCCATACCTTACCTGGAAACAGTTGCTACCCATTTTATCACTCGTTCCTCAAAAGACGAGTCTCCTTTAAGCTCTTTTCAATTGACTCGTAAAATATGAAAAGATTGTCGAGCCATTGGCCTCTCCAGCTCATTAAAGGGACCAGAAGTGCTATCCATCCTCTAAATTTTAATCTTTTTGGACCTGAGGGATTATTACACAAAAATATCGAGCGCTTGTTTTGTTTGGCTCATTAAAAGTATCGAAAATTCATCCCTTCTGTATTGTTTTATAATTTTTTGGACTTAAGGGATTAGATGACGAAAAAAGAATTTTGGAGTTTCCTTTACGTTACTTTTCAGACTCTCTAAAATTGAAAAGGACCGAGTTATCTTTGTCGTTAAACTCGTTAAAGTTTTAATAGCGACAAACTTGTCTATAGACGAGAACGAGTTTCACTATCGCTAGGCTCGTTAAAACATAGCGATGGGTTTGCTCGAAGGGTAAATTATAGAACAAGCATATGTTATCCTCCTCGAGCTTGATAAAAATAAAGAGGTATTGGTTAGCAATGACTGGGGAAAAATTGGGAAGAAAACTCGAAGAAACTTTGTTGGTAGCAAGTCACTCTTGAACATGACACTTTCACTCCACATCCAAGTCGGGTTGGGTTGTTTCATTCACCGGTCACATCACCATGGTCCCATCATACCATCCACATTTGGGGTTAATGCTACCAATCCAGCACGTCAGTGTCGCCGATATGTTCAAGAGAAGTCATTCAGAGAATTCACCTGTGTCTCACCCACTACAATACATTTATACTCCATTCTTTCATGACCGCCACCCTGAACCTTATATCACCAGATCGTTTTCACCTCCATTAAAATCATTTGCTCCGTTCTGTGTCATTGATGTGGGATTCATTAAGGCCCTCCTGTGATGGATCACTTCTTGTTGACATCAGCTCATTATCCAAGAAGTTGATCTAGGAACACCCCATTTAGTACTTTGAAGCTTGCATGCCTCAATGGCAAGTTTCTCACTTCCGGCGACAGGTTTACATCAATGACCTTCAACCGAAATATTTTGCGTGGTGTTCGACACCAAGTCCTTTATTCACACCACGTGAATTGTACTGTAGTACCTTGAGGGTCATTATCATTATTGGTGATTCCTCTCGCGCTTGTTAACAACTTATATTATTGGCTGGTAATCAAGCGATGTCTTTCCATGTTCGACTTCAGAACATCTCTCACATGGATAGACTTGTACTTCGAGTGAAGATCGAACGAGATTGAAGACCCCAGATCTAGTTTCATCCATCCGGGCTGTGATATATATTCAGGAAAATAAAGACATCAAATGTACATCATTGCTGCACAGATAATCATCCAATCAAAGGGATGATGGCTCTATCAGAATCATCAGTCTACACTCAAACGATTGTCTGTCTTATGTACATGAAAATGAATTTATAAAGCTAAGCATGGGAATGCCTGCCTCAGCTAGATCATGAAAATATTATGAAGATAATGTATTGTATTGTATCTTATTACAGGTCTCCTCCCAGCTTGAAAGAACTTCGGATCCTCATAATAAAGCATTTCACCCGACATCAAAAGATTAACGACCTCATGCTTTAGGGGGCAACTGTTATAGACATTTTTGGGCACTACAAACCCAAGCATGAAATGTCCATAAACCAAGGGCTCCTAAGTCCCTAAAAGTGTTGTTCTAACCCCTAAAGGAACAAGGTCAACAGATTACAACTTCTCCCAGAAGTTCTCCATGAAAAACTGCTCAGAATTGGTCAAAACAGGATCATTTCAGCTGCTCCACAAGCCAGGTGCGTTGCATCTCACCTAAATACACTATGTGGGTGTGTTGCATTTCAAAAATCCCTTCTATGGGGTGCGATGGGCGAGAAATGACAAATGGCAGTGTCATTCCGCGAGGTGGAGAGGCAATGGAAGCTTCTAGAAACTTCTCCTGTGACACTTGCCTTTCTGAATTCGACCAAGGATGAGTAAGAGATCATCAATCTCCAAGTGGAAGCGAGAACTATCAGAGGGAAGACACTAATCAAATCATAAGCTGACTCATCTCCCTTACAGATATCTATATATGGATCCCTCATCCCAGAGATCTAGAGGCTGGAATTTTGCATATTGTAAGGAATTGATGTTTGTTTCTTGAGACAAACATGAGATTGTTGGGTGATCTAAGCTTTGTATGAGGTGAAGAGGGGCTTCCTTGCTGAGAGGTTGATGTTGGGTCAGAAGAACTGGTTGTAAATCCTCTTGGATTTTTCTTGTTTATCAATAAAAGCTATTCAAGTTTTCCTCCATACTCTTGTGTCATTTATGTTTGCTGCATTTGTATGGTCAATTTACATCTGATCCTAGATTTTTTATGATTATAGATCCATTTCTTTGTATAGTGCTATGCTACTGTGATCTTACAGGTACTCTGTGAAGCTGGGCATGCAAGGGAACAAGTAGCGAAAGACTATCAAGGAAGAGAGGAATCAAACCAGGAGATTAGCGCAAGACAGAGGTTGGTCTTCTTTGTTCCTCTCTATCTATACTTTATAAAGGAAAAACGAAAGTAGCTTTACTTTGTTTGTTTCTAAGGCAGCTATCACACCTTAGTGGGATAAGCAGTTCTAAGTAGACACTTTTCCCTGTAACACTTGAGTGCATCAATTGTCACCTACCCATATATTTCTCTTCCCAACTGGCATCTTGGAACCCGTCAAACGACAAACTTGGCTGCAGAATTGTGTATTGGTTATAGAATCATTGCAATTCGGTAACTGAAGTAAACATTAAACTAAATAATAAAGAGAATTATCAATTTATAAAATACAAGAGAATTGTATGCCTGCCATGTCATAATTCCTATAATTTGATGCCAAATGTGTGATTATGAAGGTTAAAAATAAATAGATAGAGTGAAGAAGGGTGTCAAAAAGAAGCAATTGTGAGGCTCATCAACCACAATAGGAAATAGCTTTCGAATGAAAGCCCTGCCAAGAAATAAGTTTCTAGCAAAAGAAAAACCCTGCCACTGTGAACATTACACATGCAAACCCTCCTTGTCTACTAAACACTAAGAAAAATCATTCGTGGAAAACAAATGTTGAGGGTCTTGTTTAGGCATCGCTGAGGTGGGCAGATCCTAGATGGCTAGGCAGGGTCGAAAGGGCGAAGATGGTTGGGAACGATAGATATGATGAGGAGTTTGCACTGTTTGAATGATGGGTGGATAGGTGTGTCATTGAGATCATCACTCAGGGGATATTTTTGAGGGTGTAGGGGAGTTGTGACTCCAGAATGTTTGGCAATGTTTCCAAATTAACATATTGTTTATGTGGGCAGCAACTAATGATGTGTTAAAATTGGAAACTAGGGAAAAATTCTTGCATGGGACATATCATTTTATGGAGATGATGATTGCATTGGTTTCGTCTTTTCGAGAGGTTCAAGATTGATATAATATCATTTGAATTGGACAAGCAGAAGTGTGATTTTTGAATTTATGACCACGCATGTGCAAATTGTTTAGGTCGGCCTCAACTTAATGTAGGCTCAAGAAGCTTAATGGAAGTCTCTTCACCCACAATGAAGTGTATAAATAGAATATACCTCACACCTCATTTGGACATCTATCAATCACACATTCTTCTCTCTCAATTCATCAGATTGGTTCGTACATCTTGGGTAGCCTCTGTTTCTCTCACATGTGTGGCAAGGAGGACGATTTTCTTAGCATAAAATTATAGGCCAAATTTCAGAGTTCAGGACCAGTGTTGACCGAGGATATTTTGACCTATTTTGTCTTCAGTATTGAGGGAATATTTTTGGTTTCTTTAGAACGCATTGACTGGCACAAAAATCTAGGATTTTGGAGTTGTTTGACTTGCATTGACCATAGGCCTGATTGACCACAAAGTTGACCATAGGTTGACCTAGTTGGACTAGAGTTTTTGTGATTGTTTTGGATTGACCTTGACTAATGCTGGAGGCCGAATTTGACTGCCTTTGACCAAGCTTCAAAGGAGGTGTTTTACTGCTATCTTGACTAAAGTTGACTTTCTAGTTAGGGCTGAAGTTTGACTGTAGTTGACTGAAAATTTTCACTGGGCTGATTTGACTGGGATGATTCGACTTTGTATTGGGCTAATCTATTTTACTTTTATACTTTCCATCTACGCTAAACTATTGAATAATAATAAGAAGATTTGATCAAAGGGTTCTTCCCACATTGGGGATTTTCCCTGGCATCTGCCAAATCTAGTGTCCTCTTGTCTTGGTTTGTCTTCTACATATTTTTTTTATGTTCTATCTGCATTTACTGTCAATGTGATTAATGGTTAATATGATTGCTACTGGAAATAATTGGAAATTGTTATTAGATTTCTAAAGGAACATTGAAGTAAAATTTTCTAAGCATAGAACATACCATTGTTATCTAAAATTAACATGGTATGAGAGCCCAGGTGAGGACAAATCCCAAGCAAGAGTGAGAAAAGCAATCACAAAGGGAAGTTGTTGGACAAAAATTTGGAGCTAGCCTGAATGACGCCTACATCCTACTTTAAATCCAAGGACCAACTCAAGGACAAATATGACTATCATGCATGGAAGATGTCTCTAGATTTGACTTTGGAAGAGAATGATGCTATGGACTATGCCAAAGGAAGAGTAGTGTAACCTCCTTCAAATGCACCCACTACTGTAAAAACAAAGTACAAGAAAGGTGAGGTCAAAGCTAAGAAAATTATTGTAGACTCCATTCACAAGCCTTTGGTTTCCTATATTTATGATTTGGAAACATATAAGGAGATGTATGATAAGATCGTTGGGATGTTCAAAGTAAACAATGCAAATCAAGTCCTTTTTCTCAAGAACAAGTTGAAAGACATCTAGATGGAGAGAGGAGAGTCCATTCAATCCTACTTCATGAGGATTGCCAAAATCAAGAATGATCTATTATCTATTGTGTTAGGCCCCTATACTACTAGTGTAACCCCTTATTGTTATTAGTACAACCCACTTATTATATTTATGTACCCATGTAGTGCCCATATTGTTACTAATGTGCCCCATAGAAGCCCACTATTGTTATTATTGTGCCCTTACATTATTATTGTTATGTCGGCTCTGATTATGTTATGACCCCTTAGACTCCTATATATAGAAAGGAGGTCTTTTCATTTGTATCATCCAAGAATTGTTCATTTATGTATTTTAAAGGAGGTTTCCCCCTCGAAGAGGCTGAATTCTAAGGCGTTGATCTATCTTTTCTATCTTTTCTTGAGCTGGTTTCATAACATTTGGTATCAGAGCTTTGGATTCTAGGGTTTCGCTGCTCCAAACAGGTCATTGTGGAATTTTCGCTATAACTTTTGTTCTGTGACGTTTCAGAAGTCACAGAAAAACCCATTTGAGAAGAAATCGCGCTAAACCTTGTGTCCGAATTTCAGAAATTTTTGCGTGATATTTTCGGAGATATGATCTGAGGAAGTTGGTCTTTTTGCAGACTCCTGAATTACATTCAAAACAGGTGACCTGGGGAAAATCGTCATAACTTTCTATCTGAGGATCGGATTGAAATTTTGTAAGAAGGTACAGAAAGAGGACGGACTGTAGTTTCGTGTATATCGTTTTTAGAGCCAAAGGTCGAAAAATTGACACGTGGCACTTCATACAAGTTCGCTCTTTTGGAAAGGTCTATAATCAGGTCATCTTGGGAGATTGTGCATAACTCTTTCTTGGAGAATCCAATTTGGATCAGACTGGTGGCATTGGAAAGAGGACACAGAGAGCTACTATAGCTAGCAATTTCAAAACTTAAATATCCGCAAGTATAGAGTTACAGTCGTTTCAAGTCGAGGTCCTAAAATCAAGAAAAAGCAAGATGAGGAAGTTTGATGGCAAGGATCCGGTAAATTGGATACTTCAGATGGAGAAATATTTTGATCTACATGGTGTACCAATGTTACAAAAGGTATGTATTGCATCTTCATATTTAGAACCGGATCAATTTTTATGGTATAAAGGGCTTTGTTCTCGTAAAAAACTTGTTACGTGGTCAATTCTCATGGAGGAATTGATAGCACATTATGAGGATACAAAGAGCAACACTTTCTTTAGATCAACACCACAACAATTGGAAAGAGTAAAAGGGCTTTGTGACATATTTGAAAGTAAAATTATGGCAACAAGGAAGTCTAACCCTCACAACTATAAATATGGATGTGTTGTTCCTCCTAGCCTTCCACAACCTACAAGGGTTACACCACAACAATTGGAAGAAAAAAGAGAAAAAGGGCTTTGTTACAATTGTGATAGCAAATGCACTAAAGGTCATAAGTGTGCTGAGAAGAAAATATTTTACATAGAGTATGAAGAGGAGGAAGAAAAGGATCAAGAAACATCAAAAGAAGAGGATATATGCCAGGACCCGACCCCAGAAAAAGAAAAAATGAATCAGAACATATCTTGTAAACTATTGGCAAGAATGACCACTCCTCAAACTCTCAAGATAGAAGGACATATCAAGAAGAAAAAGGTGCAAGAAGTGAAAGATCACATCAAGAAAGAAGAAATGAATCTAGCCATATCTTGTAATTCACTGGTTGGAATTACCACTCCTCAAACTATCAAGATAGAAGGACATATCAAGAAGAAAAATGTTCAAGAAGTGAAAGATCACATCGAGTGTCAAGAAATGAATCCGACCATATCTTGTAAAGGATTGGAAGAAATTACCACTCCTCAAACTCTAAAGATAGAAGGAAATATCAAGAAGAAAAAGGTTCAAGCAGTGAAAGATCACATCGAGCATCAACAACAAGTTATCCAACTTTTAAAGGATAACGCCACTTCGGTGCAAAATCAAATGAAACAACAGGTAGATCAACATCATAGTGAAAAATGTTTTGATGTAGGTGATTGGGTATTTTTACTGCTACATCTAAAGCAAGCTATTTATGAGAAGGAAATGTTGGCAATACTACGTGCATTTAAAAATGGCGACCTTACCGAATGGGAAGACTCTTCAAGGATGAGGATGTGGAAGCACTGTTTTGTGCTATCTCTATTATTCAACCAAATTGGATAAACTAAGCAAGGGATGAATGCAAGAAGGACAAAGAAGTACGGCCACTTATTCAAAAGTTGCAAAAGATCCCAATTCAAACAATATTGCCAAATATTGAAAAGGAAGGAAAAATCATATTGGAACCTGGAGCAGTCACAGAAACAAGAACCTGACAGCTATGAAATCGATCAATTTCAGAGTATCTCATCAAGTGGAAGAACTTACCTGTTGAAGATTCCACATGGGAGGACAAGAATTTTATACAGAAGCATCAAGAACTACTCAAGCGTTGAGGACAACGCTTTTTGAAGGAGAGGGGCATGTTAGGCCCCTATACTACTAGTGTAACCCCTTATTGTTATTAGTACAACCCACTTATTATATTTATGTACCCATGTAGTGCCCATATTGTTACTAATGTGCCCCATAGAAGCCCACTATTGTTATTATTGTGCCCTTACATTATTATTGTTATGTCGGCTCTGATTATGTTATGACCCCTTAGACTCCTATATATAGAAAGGAGGTCTTTTCATTTGTATCATCCAAGAATTGTTCATTTATGTATTGTAAAGGAGGTTGCCCCCTCGAAGAGGCTGAATTCTAAGGCGTTGATCTATCTTTTCTATCTTTTCTTGAGCTGGTTTCATAACATATTGGAGAAGTTGTTGGTGGTAGGGAACTCACTCTCATGACACTTGGAGGTATTACAAGAGAATAGGATATGTTTAACACCACAAGCCTCAACAATGACAGGGTTTTGGGTTTTGATGAATTATTGACTAGATGCATACAAGATGATACAAGGATAAGTGTAAAAGATAAACCCTCAAATGGAAATAATCCTACCACATTCTCTCCTCATGCTAAAAGGAAGAAAAATTCTGGTCCAAGAAGACAAGGTCAAGGATTTAAGACGAGATTCAAAGAAGGAAGAAAAGGTAGATTGTTCAATTGCAACATGTTTGGCCACTATGCTAGAGAGTGTCCTCACAAGAAGGATACTCCCAGGGATGATGACAACAACAACCATGATTACTACAAAGGTAATGGAAATCAAAGGAACAATGAGTTCAACAGCAAAGGAAAGTGGAATGCTCCCATTTCTCTCTATGGAATGTCCTCCCAAAAGATCGAGAAACTGTAGGTATGAGGAAACTAATGTTGTAGATAAGATTTATTTCCATTTTTTTTATTATTATTATCTTATTTCTTCCCTCAACACTACCTCTCCTCCGGATACATTGGATCATTGGTTGAATGATAGTGGTGCCTCAAGGCACTTCAATGGGTACAAGGAGGTCCTCTCAAATTTGATTGAAAAGAAGATAAATTTGGAGATCATACTTGGAGACAATGCAACCTACCCCATGAAAGGGATATGGACTGTCACTCTTAACTTAAATCAATGTAAAACCCTTCATCTACAAGAAGTATTGTATGTACTTGATTTGAAAAAGAACCTGGTATCTATTTCTGTGATGGAAAATAAAGGTTTCAAGGTGACATTCCTTGATGGGAAGGTATCTGTTTGGAAAAGGAACCCGAAAGATGCATTTACACTTGGATTTATGGTTGAAGGTCTCTATCAGGTTATAAGAAGTTTTTTGGGAGTTATGACTTGTGATACGTCTCTTCAATCCAAATTATGGCAGAAATTATTTGCTCACCTTCATTACAAAGCCTTCCCTGATGTAAGGAAGATGGTCACAGGTATGTATGAATTCAACATAGATCATGAAGGCATTTATCAGGGTTGTGTAGTGGGAAAACATACAAGGGGGCCATTCCCTTCAAGTGAAAATCAAACTACTGATATTCTTCAGTTGGTCCATTCTGATCTATCATGTATGTTTCTTATAACATCTTTAGGAGGATACTTGTACTATGCAATTTTTGTCGATGAATTCTCTTGCAAAACATGGATATATTTCTTGAAGAAAAATGACAAAGTGTTCAAATGGTTCCACTCTTTCAAAGCCTTGGTCGAGAATCAAACAAGGAAGAAGATCAAAATATTGAGTACCAATAATGGAACCGAATATGAGTCAAATGAATTCAATGACTATTGTAGAGAAGCTAGCATTAGGAGGGATACCACTACTACACATACTCATGAGAGAAATGTAGTTGCTGAAAAGTAGAATTGAACAATCATAGAAGCTACCCATGCTATGCTTCATGACCAAGGCCTACCAGAGTTCTTATGGGGAGAAGCTGCCAATGCCACGGTATATGTTCAAAATAGGTGCTTGCATAAAAAATTGGACTTCAATAAACCCGAAGAAGTTTCCACTGGTAAGAAACTTGATGTTTCTCATTTTATAAGTTTTTTTTGTGCCATATATTTTCATGCGCCGAAAGAGAAAAGAAACAAGCGAGATGCATTGGAGAAGAAAGGAACTTTTGTGGACTACAATGAAACTTCAAAGACATATATAATCTATGTATCTGGTCAAAGAGCAGTGGAAATAAGTCATGATGTCACCTTTGATGAAGATTCTAAACTTGGGAAATTCAAATATCTTCCTATCCCTAGGAAGGACAATGTTGATGATGCAAGAAAGAAGGATGGATCTCCAACATATGATCTGATGCCTCATGTTGAAGACCTAATGGATCCCATTGATCCACCTCCTCATGAGCCCTTTACCTCAATGAAAATACCTTTGTAGCTCAAAGATAATCTTGAAGACATTGAAAGACAAGTTGTACCAAGGGGGAAATTTTGTGAAAGAAAGAAGCCGAACAGGTACCAAGGGTACTTAATTGCTATGAATACCATTGTTCACTCTGAGCCATGTACATTCAAAAAAACTGTGAAGAACCAAGTTTGGAAGGATGCGATGAATGAGGAATATGAATTGATCATGAAGAATGACGTCTGTGATGTGGTTCCTAGACCCAAGGACAAGTAAATGGTCACTTCAAGATGGCTTTACAAAATGAAACATGGAGATAATGTGAGTGCTGAAAAGTTCAAGGCCACGTCCGTTGCTCGAGGCTTCTCTCAAATGGAAGGAGTGGAATGTGATGATATATTTTCACCGTTTGCCCGATACACCACAATTTGATCCATCATTACTCTTGCTTCCTCTCAAGGATGGAGTGTATACCAAATGGATGTCAAAATTTCTTTCTTGCATGGATTTTTTAAGGAGGAAGTCTATGTAGAGCAACTTGAGGGGTACGAAGTTTAAGACCAAAAGACACATGTATGTCGGTTGAAGAAAGAGCTCTATGGGTTGAAGATAGCCCCTAAGGCTTGATATGAGAGGATTGATAGCTACACTTTGAAGCTGGGTTTTATAAGGAGTGAAGCTGACCCGAACCTATACTTTAAGGTTAAAAAGAACAAGCCTCTCATTCTGGTTCTTTATGTGGATGATAATTTTCTAACAGGTGTAGAACCTCTTATTTATCAATTAAAGAGGGAGTTGGCTTCTGAATTCGAGATGAAGGACCTAGGCTTGATGGACTACTTCCTAGGCATGGAGGTCTAGCAAAATCTAGGTGAAATTTTCCTTTCTTAAGGAAAATACATTATGAAGCTATTCAAGAGATGTGGGATGGTGCAATTCAAGTTTGTGTCTACTTCGACAGATATTAGTGTCAAGACTCTATGTAGAAGTGTTGTTGGGCCCACATTAGAAAATAATTCTAAGTATTGATAACTTGTGGTGGCCCTGATGTTCTTGGTAAACTCCCGTTCAGACATATGCTTCGTTGTGAATATATTGAATCAATTTATGGTCGAGCCTCATCACATACATTGCATTGTTGCCAAGAATCTCTTAAAATATATCCATGGCACAATCAACTATGGTTTGAGATATATTGCCAATAATTTGAGGTTACATGGATATACAGATGTTGATTGGGCTCACAATGTGGTGGATCGTAAGAGCACGTCTAGGTGTTACTTGTCGTTGGGGTCTAATTCTATATCTTGGATGAGAAGGAACCAAAAATTGGTTACTTTAAGCACCACAAAGGTTGAATACATTGCTACTAGTATGGCCTATTATGAAGTTATTTGGTTAAGGAAGCTCTTCAGTGAGCTATTTGAGCACATGCTAGATACCATCGTGATCTTTTGCAACAACTAAAGTGGGATTTTCCTTTCAAGGAATTTCGTGTTCCACGACCACTCCAATCACATCGATATTTGTTACCACTTATTCAGGATATGGTATAATGAGGAGCAATAAGGGTCTATCACATCAAGATGGATGAGAAGATCCCAGACATTCTCACAAAGCCCTTATGGAAGGTCAAATTCTTAGCCTTCCATGAGATACTTGGAGTTGTAGAAAGACCCTCCTATAAGGGTCCCGCATGAGTTGGACACTAAGTTCTGGGAGCTCATGGGGGCTTGGGGTACTTCTTAGAACTATAAGCGACCATAGGGTGAGTGGTTCACCTTCCCCTAGTGGCGCGCTATGTAGAGGGTGAGTGGTTAATCTTCCCTATAATACTCCATGATGGTTGACATGTGTGTAGGGTGAGTGGTTCACCTCCCCTATGATTGACATAAACATAGGATGAGTGGTTCACCTTCTCTAATGGCATATGAACAGGATGAGTGGTTCACCTTGTCTTGCTGATGCCCTAGCATCTATCCTACCCATGGAGTCCCAGACTCATGGGAAGTACCTCTACGTTGGCCAATGAGTTGGGAAAATTGGTTAGGGACCATAGCACTACCGATGGATGCATCATGTATTGTCGTAATCCCTATGAATGTGATGCAGGTTGTTCAACAACTTGATCTGGGATCATTTGAGGTTGTACCTTTGGACCGACTTTTGTCAGTGGAGAGTGGTAAGGTTTCATGACTCACTCTCGATCAATTCTTCTTCATTATTACTTCATGGTTTAGCAGAGCAAAGCATAGATGGTACATGACGATAAGATGGCATGATAATGACAGATGGATTGGTAGGTGGAATTCTCCTTAGTTGATAGGGAGTGTTAAAATTGGAAACTAGGGCCAAATTCCACCTCAGGACAACTCATTTGATGGAGATGATGACTGCATTGGATTCCTCTTTTCGAGAGGTCCAAGATTGATATAAATATTATTTCATTTAGACAAGCAAAAGTGTGACTTTGAATTTATGACCACACATGTGCAAATTGTTCAAGTCAACCTCAGGCTAATGTAGGTTCAAGAAGCCTAATGGATTTGTCTCTTCACCCAAAATAAAGTTTATAAATAGAAGAGACCTCACACCTCATTTGCACGTCCATCAATCACACATTCTTCTCTCTCTTCATCAGATTGGTTCATACAGCTTGTGATGCCTCTCTCTCATACACACATGTAGCAAGGAGGATGATTTTATGGGTAGAAAATTACAGGTCGAATTTCAGACATGAGGACCAGCGTTGACTGACGAGATTTTAACCAATTTTGACTGCAATTTTGAGGGAAGATTTTCGATTTCTTTAGGCCACATTGACTGGAACAAAAATTAAGGATTTTGGAGTTGTTCGACCTGCATTGACCGTGGGCTTGTTTGACCGCAGAGCTATCCACAGGTTGACTGAGTTTGACTAGAGCCTTTGTGATTGATTTTGGTTGACTTTGACCACTACTGGAGGCCAAATTTGACTTCCTTTTACCGAGATTCAAAGGAGGTTTTAATATTGTTTTGACTAAAGTTAACTTTCTGGTGAGGGATGAAGTTTGACTACAGTTGACTGCAAAATTTGACAGGGCTGATTTGACTTTGTATTGGGCTAGTCTATTTGACTTTCGTACTCTCTCTCTCTACTGAACGACTGAATAATAATATGAAGATTTGATCAAAGGGTTTTCCCTAACATCTACAATCTAATGTCCCCTTGTCTTGGCTTGTCTTCTACATTTATTTTATGTTCTATCTGCATTTACCGTCAATGTGATTAATAGTTAGTGTAATTACTGCTGGAAATAATTTGAAATTATTATTGGGCTGTTAAAATAACATTAAAGTAAATTGTGCTAAACATAAAATATACCATTGTTATCTAAAATTAACATGATGGTTACACGACCCTAACATTTTCAATTTTAAAAATAGATTTTGAATATAATTTTCATAGCATGGTTAGCTTTAATAACTCTGGTCTGAACCGCTGTGAAATATTGCACATGACTTGAATGAACTAACCAATTATCATATTTTGAATATCGGTAAGGGTCCACCAATGAGGCCGACTGTCCCTTGAAAATCTCTGGTGGGTTGCAACCCGGTAATGGTATAAAAAAGTTGCTCAATCACTCACGCTTAATCAAAATATTTGGTTTCTTTTCCATATTTTGAATGTCGATTATTATCCAGTTCTAGATATTTAAAAAAATATATTGTTTTTAAAAACATATACCTTTCTTGTTCTCAAAGTGAAACATTCGAATACTCGTGGATGAATGTATCAATAGTGTCAGCCTCTGAAAACCTGAAATTTTTGCATATTGTGATATATAAAGCCTAATACCATTTCCGTTTTGTAAAATTTAATATAAAGAATACTCGCCCTTTGCTCACTGTAAGAGATGTTTTGAATCTCGGATGTTTGGCAACTTTAGATTCTTTTTATGTTGTTTTTTTATTGGTTTATTTAAATTCTATATTTATAAAGTGGAAATCAAGTTGGTTTTTTTTGTATAGGCTTAATTTAATTGTATATTTAGAAAGTGGCAACAAGGAGTTTGAGAGAAATAATTGTAAAGTGTGGTAAAATTTAGAAATGTTGCAATGTATTAGAATTGAAAATTTATTTGTTTTGTTTTGTATTTTTTTACTGAGTTTAAAAAAATAGGTTTGTGAATATTTGTATAATATCAATCGTTATTTTTATTTTTAACTTATTCTATCAAGATGAAAAAAATAATCTTCATTCAATTTTACTAAAAAGAAATGGAGTTTCTCGTAACATTTGAAAATGTAACCAGAACTGTAAATTTGAATGGGTTGCATATTTCTATATTGATATTTGGAGGATTTGTTTATATTTGCAGATTTTTTTTAATATTAGTTTTATACTTTAAAACAAATATTAAAATATAAAATAAATAAATAAATAAAATTTTATAATAAGAGTATACTCGTCGATTGTATGTTAGAGGCATTTTATTACAAAAGTTGTTGCATTATATATATTTATTGGAATTCATTTTTAAAGTTATTTGCATTATTTTTCTTTATCGCAGGTGAATATATTTAAACACTAAACTATTGACCAATCACAAAAGAGAAATATAAGCCTTTAAAAAATATTCACCATGTATCTAAACCTAAACTAACACAACCACATTTATTAACATGGTTAATATATTTTCATGGGTAGATATAATTCAGACGCACAACCACATTACGAAAGGTGGTTGAAAAACACCCATAATTGTTAATGGTTTAGATCTAATATTAATACTGATAAATATATAATAATAAAAATAATAACAATATTCAAATTCAGGTTTCTCTTATCCATATTTTGAATATTTGAAACACTTTTGGTAGAAATCACATTAGACGAGTTTGGTTGACGTGTTTCGAACTAGCAAGTGTGGTTCATCATTGAGACAAGATGAAGAATCAGATCATGGTAGCGGGTTAAATAGAAAGACAGATTTTACTAACAGCGATAAAGAAACGGCTATAAGGAAATGACTAAAAAGAAAAAACTACTTTTGCCTGGGTAAAAAATAAGAAAATGATTAATTTAATCTTAATTCAAATAATTCAATTAATATATAAAAATATTTATATTATTTATTTTTCATTTAATCTTAAACTAATTAAAATTAAAGATATTTTTTTATATATAATTATAATTTAAATAATTAAATATATATAAGTAAATAAAATAAAATCCTCTTAAATTATAAAAAATAAAGGATAATACCACACTCCATAGATTGAGGCTGAGGCGATGGTAAGGGAAACATTAATCTAATACGTAAATTAATTAAATATAACCTCATATGTGGAATATAGAAAATTAAGATTAATAAAATTATAAAATGAAGAATAATTTTAATCTTAATTTAAATAATAAAAATAAATGAATATAAATAAATATTGATATTATTTTAAAATAATTTTAAACTAATTAAATTAAAGATTTTTTTCTTTAATCTTTTAGTTATAGTTTAAATAATCAATATATATAAAAATATAAATTAAAATCTAGAAAAATAACTTTGACTTGACTAAGAATAAGTAAATAAATATATATAAATGGAAATAAATAATTGGATTTTAACCCACTCCATAAATTGAGGCTAGGGACAATAATTAAAATAAGGGAAACATTATTCTTATAATAAAATCAACCAAATATAACCTCTTAAGTTAGAGGAGGAATATAAAAATTAAGAATTAATAAAATTATAAAATAAATAAGGAAAAGGGAAACAAAGGGGAATCAATAGACTCTAGAGGGGAATTCGAAGAAACTTGAATCAAGGAGATAACAAGTGATAAATAAGGAAATTGACAAAACCTCTGGACTGAGAAGGAGAAAAAACTAAGAGGAGAGGGAAGGAATCCAACAACTACTAATTTTCCATCTGTCATCCCTGTTTAGATTACTTGATCTCCTCTCAATTTCAATAGATTCTTGATGATGAACCATACTAGTTGGTTCAACACATATCGACCAAATGTTTCTAATGTAATTTCTACTGAAATTGTTTCAAATAGCAATATTATGAAAAAAATATATTATAATAAGAATATTATTATTAATATTAATATTATTATTATTATTATTATTATTAAAAATTATTAATTTATATTAAATTTTTTTAATTATTTATATTATTATTAAATAATATTATGGTTAGTTAATATTATTAGTAATGATATAATATAATATTATTAATTAATGATATCATTATTAATTAATAAATATTAATAACAATTAACTAATTCATTTTTATTTAAAACCTAAGATAAGCTATAACATAAATATTATAAACCCTAAGTAAACATGGTTGACCATGGTTTTCCATGGTAGATTTTAATATTGAGACAATCTTTCTCACAATGCAACGTTGGATCATAGTTGACCATGGTTGATTTTCATATTGAGACAATCTTTGTCACAATGTGACATTGGACCATGGTTGACCATGATTGACCATGATTATAAACCTAATGTATTTTTATTAAACCCTAGGATTAATATTATAAACCTTATGAATAATATATACACTAGGAATACGAACCCTTAGAATAATAAATCCAAAGATTGTCTCAATATGAAAATCAATCATGGTCAACCATGGTCCTGCATCGCATTGTGACAAAGATTGTGTCAATATAAAAATCAACCATGGTTAACCATGTTTATTTTAAGTTTTATAATATTTATCTTAGGATTTATATACCTCAGGTTTATAATATTAATCTCTTTTGTTTATTAATCTAAGGGTTCATATTCCTAGGGTGCAACATTATTCATAGGATTTATAATATTAATCCTAGGGTTTAATATAAATCCCTTTGGTTTATAATCATGGTCAACCATGGTATAATGTCACATTGTGATAAATATTGTCTCAATATGAAAATCAACCATCATTAACCATCACCAATCATGGTCCAACGTCACATTATGAAAAAGATCGTCTCAATATGAAAATCAACCATGGTCAACCATGGTCCAACATCGCATTGTGACAAAGATTGTCTCAATATGAAAATAAAATGTGGTCAACCATGTTCCAACTTCACATTGTGACAAATATTGTCTCGATATGAAAGTCAATCATGGTCAACCATGGTCCAATGTCGCATTGTGACAAGGATTGTTGCAATATGAAAATAAACCATGGTAAACCATGTTTATTTTAGGGTTTATAATATTTATCTTAGAGTTTATATACCTTGGGTTTATAATATTAATCCCTTGGGTTTATAACATTAAGCCCTTGCGTTTATTGATCTAACAGTCCATACTCCTATGGTATAATATTATTCATAAGGTTTATAATATTAATCATTGGGTTTAGAATTAAACCCTTGGGTTTATAATCATGGTCAATCATGGTCCAATGTCACATTGTGACAAAGATTGTATCAATATGAAACTCAACCATGGTCAACCATTTTCAACCATCGTCAACCATGGCTAATTGTGGTCAACGATGGTCCAATGTCACATAGCAATAAAGGTTGTCTCAATATGAAATTCAACCATGGTCAAGCATGGCTAACTATGGTCCAACATCACTTCGTGGAAAATATTGTCTCAATATCAAAATTAATCATGGTCAACAAAGGCCAGACATCACATTGTAATAAATATTGTCTCAATATGAAAATAAGCCATGGTCAACCATGGTTAACCATGTTTATTTTACAATTTAAAATATTTACTATACGGTTTCCATACTTTTGTTTATAATATTTATCTTAGGGCTTATCTTAGGATTTTCTCATTATGAAAATCAATCATGGTCAGCCATGGTAAATCATGGTCAATATTGGTTAAACATGGTTGACCGTAGTCAATTATGGTTGACCATGGTAAAAAATGGTCTAACGTCACATTCTGACGAAGATTGGCTCAATATGAATATCAACCATGGACCACCATGGTCCAACATCGCATTCTAACAAAGATTGTCTCAATATGAAAATCAATCATGGTCAATCGCGTTTGTTTTAGGGTTTATAATATCTATATTCGGGTTTACATACCCTGGGTTTACAATATTAATCCCTTGGGTTTAATACTATTCCCTTAGGTTTTTAGTATTAATCCCTTGGGTTTATTAATGCATTGAGTTTATAATATCAATCCCTTGGGTTTATTAATCTGAGGGCTTATATTTCTCGGGTATAATATTATTTATAGGGCTTATAATATTAACCCTAAGGTTTAATATAAATCCATTAGGTTTATAACATAAATTCCTTGGGTTCTTAATAATAATATCTTAGATTTATAATATTAATGATTTATGTTTAATATTATTTCCTAGGATTTATAAAGCCTTACATGAACTTCACATTGTGACAACCACGAACATCCATGGTTAACCATGGTCGATGATGGTCCAACATCGCATTATGAAAAATATTATCTCAATATGAAAATCAACCATGGGCAACCATGTTCCAATGTTGGATTGTGACAAAGATTGTCTCAATATGAAAATCAATCATGGGAAACCATTGTCCAACATTGCATTGTGACAAAGATTGTGTCAATATGAAAATCAACTATGGTAAACCATGTTTATTTTAGGGTTTACATACTTTGAGATTATAATATTAATCCATTTATAATCCCTTGGGTTTTTAGTATTTATCCCTTGGGTATATTAGTCACTTGGGCTTATAATGTCAATCCCTTGGGTTTATTAATCTGAGGGTTCATATTCTCAGGGTATAATATTGTTTATATGGTTAATAATATTAATCCTAGAGTTTAATATAAATCCCTTTGGTTTATAATCATGGCCAACCATGGTAAACCATGGTTCAATGTCACATTGTGAAAAAGATTGTCTCAATATGAAAATCAATCATGTTCAACTATCATCAACCATCATCAACCATGGTCAATTATAGTCAACCATGTTCCAATGTCACATTGTGACAATAATTTTCTAAATATGAAAATAAAGCATGGTCAACCATGGTCAACCATGTTCAGGCATGGTCAACCATGCTCAGGAATGGTCAACCACGGTCGACCATCGTCCAATATAACATTGTGACAACTATTGTCTTAATATGGAAAATCATGGTCAACCATGCTCAATATGAAAAATAACCATGGTCAAGCATGGTCAATCATGCTCAACCATGGTCAATCATGCTCAACCATGGTCCAACATCGCATTGTGACAAATATTGTCTCAATATGAAAATCAATCATGGTTAACAATCGTCCAAAATCACATTTGATGAATATTGTCTCAATATGAAAATCAACCATGGTCAACTATGTTTTTTTTATGGTTTATAATATTTATCTTAGGATTTATATACCTTGGGTTTAATATTATTCCATTGAGTTTTTAGTATTAATCCCTTGGGTTTATCAGTGTCTTTGATTTATAATATCAATCCCTTGGGTTTATTAATTTAAGGGTTCATATTCCCAGGGTATAATATTATTGATAGGGTTTATAATATTAATCGCATGGTTTAATATATATCCCTTGGGTTTATAATATAAATTCCTTGGGTTTATTAATCACATTGTGACAAAGATTATCTTGATATGAAAATCAATCATGGTCAACCATGGTCCAATGTCACACTATGACAAGGATTGGGTGAATATGAAAATCAACAATGCTAAACCATGCTTAACCATGTTTATTTTATGGTTTATATACCTTCGGTTTATAATATTAATCCCTTGATTTTAATATTATTCCCTTGGGTTTATGATATCAATCCCTTGAGTTTATTAATCTAAGGGTTCATATTCCTATGGTATATTATTTTTCATACTGTTTATAGTATAAATCCTAGGGTTTAATATAAATTCCTTGGGTTTATAATCATGTTCAACCAGGGTACAATGTCACAATGTGACAATGATGGTCTAAATATGAAAATCAACCATGATCAACCACTGACAATTATTGTCAACCATGGTCCAATATCACATTGTGACAAAGATTGTATCAATATGAAAATAAAGCATGGTAAATCATGGTCCAACCTCACATTGTGACAAATATTGTCTCAATATGAAAGTAAAAAATGGTCAATCACATTCAACCATGGTCCAACGTCGCATTGTGAAAAAGATTGTCTCAATATGAAAATTAACCATGGTCAATCATGGTCCAATGTCGCATCGTTACATAGGTTGTCTCAATATAAAAATCAAACATGGTCAACTATGGTCAACCATGGTCCAACATCGCATTGTGACAAAGGTTGTCTCAATATGAAAATCAGCCATTGTCAACCATGGTCCAATGTCACATTGTCACAAAATTCTCTGAATACGAAAATCAATCATGGTTAACCATGGTCAACCATGGTCCAATGTTTCATTTTTGACAAAGGTTGTCTTCATATGAAAATGAACCATGTTTATTTTATGGTTTATAATATTTATCTTAAGGTTAATATACCTTGGGTTTACAATATTAATCCTTTTGGTTTAATATTATTCCCTACGGTTTTTAGTATTAATCCCTTGGGTTTATTAGTGTCTTGGGTTTATTAATCCGAGGGTTCATATTTTTAGGGTATACTATTATTGATAGGGTTTCTAATATTAATCCTAGGGTTTAATATAAATCCCTTGGGTTAATAATACATTAGGTTTATAATCCCTTAGGTTTATATTATAAACCCAAGGGATATAAACCCTAAGATAAATATTATAAACCATAAAATAAACATTAAACCCTAATGATTGACCACGATTAACCACAAAGGTTAATATAAAATGGGTTTTTAATGTTAATGATAATAATAATTAATATTAATATTAATTATTATATTTTATTATAAATATTAACATTTAATATTAAACTTTTAATTGTATTGTTAATATTAACTTTTATTTATTTTTATCAAAATCAAATTTTATTAATTTTAATGTTAATATTAAACTTAAACTTTAATATTAACCTTCACTTATTAATGTTTTTAGTATGTTTATTAATATTGATAATACCTTCAATTTATAATTAAGCCGATAGGCTTTTTATGGTGAGGTTCCTCCTAATGACACTACAATGGATTCGTGAGCCTTCAAAGAATATACCATTTCGACGGTGAGATTGACCGTGGGACTCCGATCTATAATTTTCTCCACCTGAGGTTCTTTGACAAGAGTTTGGAACCATAGCACATGAATGGGACCATATCACACATGCCTATGCCTTTATAATATCACAGAATCGTAATCAACGATTCCATAATGTAGCATTTGGTTGTAGTCCAAAAAATTGTGACCTTTGATGAGTGATGTGGCTTGATCTATGTGGATAGGAAATGAGTGCAGCCACAACTAAGAGCACTTTCTATCAGTGATTTCCAATCAGAGGTGTAACCTTGGTGCACAACATGTTAATTTGTCAATTGTTGATCGTCGAACAACTTCTACGATTGGCCCTTGCTCATGTGGCTCCTCCCATGAACAAAATATTTATTATTACAATCACACTAATACAAAGACAAAGAGATAGACCTATAACCCATTATAGGCATCCAACTTGAAACCGTTTAGAGATTAAGTGCCAAACAACACTTATCGAAGCTCTCTTTATCGATGATTTGTAGTGGGAGGTGTAACCTTAGTGTACACCATGTCTATTCGTTGATTGGTAATTGCCGATCATGTTCTATGCTTGGACCTTGGTCATGTGGCTCTTCACGCGATCATAGTCTAGCCCCCATATCATAGGCCTCCCATCAAGGATTATGAATCAAAGGTTTCACTTCAATTTTTCAAATCATCTCAACCTCTGATCGCTAATCTTCCATACCTAACGACATCACTGCCACGTATCTGCCATGTGTAACCTTTTGAATAATGCCACTTGTCACCATTTTTTGGCTTGTTGCGAGGCTTGAAATTTTCAAGTCCACCTACAATGTGTCAATCCTTTTGGTACATCATCATGACATTAGCCTCCCCATGTTACTTTTCACAACCAATTTCTACCTCAAACGTGTCCCTAATTGCATCCAATTTAAAACTGCTTAGATATGAAGTGCCAAATAGTGCTTATCGGAGCCCTTTCTATAGGAAATTTCCAATGGGAGGTGTAACCTTGGTGTATGCCATGTCAATTCGTTGATTAGTGATTGCTGATCACCTTCTACATCTGGGCCTTGGTCCTGTGGCTCTTCACATGACCAAAGTCTAGCCGCCGTATCAGAGCCCTCCCATTAGGGGTTATGAATAAGAGATTTCACTTCGATTTTTCAAATCACCTCAACCTTTGATCGTTGATCTTCCATACGTGATGACATCACTGCCATGTATCTGCCACGTGTAACCTTTGAATAATGCCACGTGTTTACCTTTTTTGTCCTGTTGTGAGCCTTGAAACTATCGAATATGTCTGCCATGTGTTAACCCTTTTGGCATATCATCATGGCATCAGCCTCCCCGGGTCACTTGTCGCAAAAAATTGATTCCTGAAACACATCCCTAAATGCATACAATCAAATTTCGTAACTCGCATATTGCAACTTACAATATCAACATTTTTAATATGTGGCCACTTATTAGAAAGTTCCACTTGATAGCAAATGAAATGTTCTATTGAATTCTTTTTCATACCTCTGGAGGGTCTGGATATTGGAAGGAATAGAAATCTCCACAGTTAGAAGTCGAAACTTGAAAAAAATCACATTTTTGGAGGTGGACAAGGATCACTAGATATTTGAAACATATAAGGCATTGACACCTCAAACCTCTGACACATTCCTGTTGGTCTATTGGTCAGACAAACCTCTTTATAATAGAGTTATGTCATACTAATAACATCGCGGAAATTCTTTTCAAAATTTTGATACATGTAGCATTGGTCCTGTGTAATAATAAACAAATATCTAATTTCCGAATCTCCGAACTGTGCTATGGACCTCCAACCACTAATATGAAACCCTAATTATTTTATCATACCAAACTTAAATGTGAAATCGCATCCGCCCCTTATCATAGCTTTTGGAATGTGACCTCCGATAAGATCCACTCTCTATGCACGTATCTTGCTCTTGGTGTCTATTTTTATTCATTAATTACCGTTGGTTAGACAATTATGTGCATTTACTATCATTTTATTCTCCCACATATGAAGATCTAATGTTTTATGCCCTTCCATGGAGGAAAATTAATATAATCAATTGACCTTTTTTTCCCTAAGATTTCCAAAAGATTTCTTCCATTGTGAAGGTTTTAATGACTGAAAAATCCCATATATATTTAATCAATCAGCCACATTTTTTTAATGATTGCATCTGAAAACCTCTATACACATCTTGGTCTCGAAGACTACTCTATTCATTAATCTAATTAATGGACTGAGCATGTGCATTTACTTTTGCATTATTCTCGCTCACGTGAAATTGATATGTTTTATGCCGTGGACACTTTATTATATGTGTTTGTTCAAATGAGCCGCATTGATATTCTGGATCAGACTTTTGACTTACAAGCTTTCGAAAAGGATTTTTCCAATGTCAAAGTTTCAAAATATTGAAACTCCCACGTATATCTAATCAATAAGTGACACTTTCCTTTGATTAAGGTTTGAAACTTATCCACGCATCCTAACATCGAGGACTGTTCTATTCAATAATCTAAATAATGGCCCGCCTATGTGCATTTATTCCCACTTTACACTTGCTCGAATGAGCATCTATTTCATTGTCTCTGTCATTGATAACCCCGTGACCTCTACCACATGTCCTAACTCTGATTTATTGGTCCCTCTCCTTAGTTGGTAGATGGGCGTGTGCTCTATTTAGCCTCTTCATGTCACTCTATTCTACTGATTTTTTGAGTTTCATTTTCTATTGTTGTTGTTGTGCTATTGTTGGTGCTTTGTTGTTGCTTTTTGTTGCTACTGCACATTGTGCTGTTGTCTTCAACCAGATAAATACCCCGAAATTTCAATAACAAACAGGTCAAAATTGAGAACCAGTTGACCATATCATCTTTTGCACTCAAATGGAATGTATCAATGTTTTCATACTACATGTATAACTTAGAATATTATTTTCTTTGTCACAACATACAACAGACCCACCTATAGAGTTTTTGAAAGACCATATATATATGGACAACTTTCTATGTTTAAACATTCCACTTTTCCTTTCCCCTTGCCTTTGACTATTGGCAACAATCTAAATTGTTATATTTCTTCTTTCATTTGGCTCCAAGTATGCCAATCCTATGAACGATCAGGCTCGCTTGTTTATTTTGCTTCTCTTCCAGTGTTGACAGCATTTTATGTGCTTTCACCATTTAGGACAACTCGTTTCCTCATCATCATGGAAGTTGCATTAACAACGAATGCCATCACTTTGTTGCTCACTGACTCTACAATGATCCAACCATCGCTCCAAATCATTGAACTTGACCTTTTGGCTTCCACAGAGACATCGTCCCAATGCTACCACATTTATCTCTTTGATGGTATCTCTTAGCACATAACTTTTCTTCTGTCTTCTTACAATTCCCATGTCATCTTTGGTGCCCTCTAATTGGGCTCGATTATCATTCTCAAAGAAGTCAATTGCATTTTTTTGCAAAACTATGTGTATGTTCACTCTTCACCATATTCTTGATGTTTTATTGTTCCTTCCCTTTCTCTGCCACTCTCACTCCAACTAATTTCATGTTTCTTTTCTATTTCTTTCCTTCTTTTGAAGAGTCTGCAAATTACTGAAATGGAAGTTCTTGAACGTCATACAACTTTGATTGGGGCCCTAGACCTTGTTCAAATTGTACAAGCGTCAACATATGAACCGACCTCTTCAATGTCACACGCCCCCTCCTCATCTACTGTCGCCTCGACATAAGATTCTGTTTTATCATCAACTCAGTTGTCCTCCACTATGCCTCTTCACCATCATTAAGTAGAAAATTCTCAAGAACTTCCGAGCGAGGCTACCCACAACATACAAATTTTGACCTCATAGAATCACATCTCGACGGAAAACCAACATGGTTCTCTGTTTGTGGAACCATCACCTCTATTGACATGGAATATTTCTACTTCCTTGCATGCCCTCTTTCATGTTGGGTTGTGTTATATTCTTTCCACGACTAGCCCACATAGTTAACTGGGGGGTTAGAAGGGGGGCAGAGCCCCCCCTTCGTTGCACTGATTACGTAAGGGGAGGGGTCACAAGGGGTTTGAGGGTTGCAGGTAACCCCACTCTATGGGGTTCGGGGTAGAGCCCTGGAAAATTTTGTTTTTGGACCCTATATTAGGTTGGGCGGACCTACCTATGGTTTTGTGTATGATTTTTCACACATGGTTTTGGACGTGATGGTTTTCAGTCCATGGTTTTGGACACGATGGTTTTCGGTCCATGTTATTGGATGCTTTGGCATGTATAAATATGTATTGTAACATTGAATGGAACATAATGAAAAATCAATCTAGTAGTCCCGGTTTTGGGATCCAGGGGAAAATCTCTATGTATATGTGTTTTATATGTTATGCTCTCACATTGTTTAATTTATGTGTTTTAGAATTCATATGTAGGTAATTTCTGTATGGGGTTAAAACCTACATTTGGTATCAGAGCTGTTTTGGCTTCAAATGGATGCCTTTGTTGCTAAGGGGTTTCGATCAGGCTTGTGGTACACCCTGTTCAGTGGGAGATTCGCATGATCGATTCTGGTGGTGAAAGAAGATGGCGAGTAGTGGAAGGATAGAGATCGAGAAATTTAATGGTCAGAGTTTTGAGTTACGGAAACTCAAGATGGAGGATGTGTTGGTAGATAAAGATCAGTGGATTGTGGTAGATCCAGGTACTAAACCAATGAGAGTGTCCGATGAAGAATGGAAGAAGTTAGATCGGAAGGCAAAGAGCACAATATGATTGTTTGTCTTAGATTCAGTATTATTGAATGTATCAGGGGAAGATATGGCAAAGGATTTGTGAGAGAAGTTGGGGACTTTGTACCAATCTAAGTCTCCGGTGAATAAATTGTTCCTACGAAAAAATTTGTATAACCTGAGGATGAAAGATGGAGACTCGGTGACAGAGCATCTGAACACATTTAATAATATGGTAAGTCAGTTATTATCTATTGATATTAAAATTTCAGATGAAGATAAGTGCATCAGTTTGTTGTGTTCTCTACTAGATTCATAGGATAGTCTAGTTATTGCAATAGGTAGTAATGCAACTGCCTTTTATTTTGATGAAATAGTCTCATCCTTGCTGACAGAGGAGATGAGACAGAAAAATATGGAGAGCCAAAATGATGATGCCTTTTCTGTATGTGAACGGTCCTATTAGTGCCTAAATCTACCTCAGGCTGAGAAAGGTAGGATCCAGGATAACATCAAACCACGCTTAACCTGGTAGCTAGCCCTACCAGGTCGGGAGAGGGCTCTCTCCTTATCAATCTCAGAAAAATATGATCAATAAGGGCTTGAGACGACTGATGTAATGACTGATTTTAGGCTAGGTATGTGTGCAAAAGAGCTTGATTAAATATAATGATGTTTGTTGGCTCAAATGGAAAGGCAGATTTGGGTCTGGGGAATGAGACTTAGTTTTGCAGAGATCTCTATGGGGCAAGGTAGGCAACTGATTTGGCACTTCAAATTGAATGAATGGAGAGATTTAGATAGGTGAGGAGTTGAAGAGGGCAAGAAATTCTCAAGGATCCTCTTCAAATAGCTGAAAACAAAATCTAGGTAGAGCACTACAATTTTAATGGATTCTACCTTTATCCTTCTTTGTTTTAGTTAAGAAGAAGCAAGAAAGATAACGGCATACATAAACATATATAAACTTACAATTTACAGAAGGAAACGCAATGCCAAAGCAAGATGCCACATGAATCCCATAAAGTGCTGCAAACCTTGGTCTATTCCTTAGCCAAAACTATTGAGATGAGTATACAATGAAGCTCCAAGCTTTCTCAAAAGTCCAACCATGCTAATGACTAAAAAATCACAAGATATAGGCAAACAATAACTCATCCTAGCCTCTAGGGGTCGAGCTCATAATTTTAGGAGCTGTTCCAACTAATTCTAAACCGAGAACTAAAAATTAGGCAGTGGAATAGCTTGCCTCTAGAAACTAGGGAACTGATTCATTCACTTGCAAGCTAATTTTTGATAGATGAGTCTACCTCCATGAGTGAAAATTTGACATAAATACATCAAGATCCATCAATTTACATTAAATTACATCATACGTTTGACATTAATAAGGAGAAAAGTCAAATTGTTTAAAAATTAGGCGAAAAACAGAGTATTCTTGGTCAAACTGAGCAAAATTTCCCCAATGCATCGCGTTGATTTCCCTATGCGTAGTGCATGTTTGCAGCCACTTTTGGAGGCCTTCTTGGTGTCTAAATCTGCTCCAAGTGTGCTTGTTGGAAAGGTCAGCCTATCTACTTTCCAGAACAAGTAGAATTTTTGAATTTTTCCTCCATTTGCCCCTCCAAAACTGAGCTTTCCCAACACTACTTCCTGTGTGTCCAAATAGGAGCTGAAGTTCATTTTTGGGTTGTTTTTGACCTTTTTGGAAGCCCAAAACCTGTCAAAATTTCTTGGCCATCTGCGAGCATGCATATTTTTTCATGAAAAATCCAAATATGTTGAGTTTTCATCAAAAGGATGTATCCATCAAAAGCGAGCGCCAGGTGGCGCGGCGCATTGGGCAGAAAAGTCTGTCTTTTAAGGCAAAAATTCAAAAATTACAAAAAGTGTCCCAAATTTTTTGAAATTTGGTCTAAGTGTCCTCCATTAAGTGCTGTGTTGGGCCAAGGAAGCCTCGGCCAAGATCTGAAGTTTATCTTGCACTTTTTTCCTCCTCGATCTCTTCTTCAACTTGGCCTTCAAGTTCCTGATTCTAGCTTAGCACACCATATTCCTTGACAAATGCCATGTTTCTCAACATATTTTTCTCGCTGATGGCCTTCTCCAGCATCCTCTCCAAGTGGATATTAGTCCTCTCCAACCAAGACTCGCGATCAACATTGATTTCTTGCTCAAGTGTTGTGAACTTGACTTTCCTCCTTTTGGCAGCTTGTCGGTTTTCTCGTATGTTTCTTAGCTCCATTATGGTTTGCTGATCCTCTAATTGTTTGTTTCTTTTCTCTAGATATTTGATGATCCACTTGGATCTTTGTAGGTTGAGAGGCAAATGTCGAATGTCGGCTTGTTGCTCCTGGATGATCTCTCTAAGCTTTGAGCTTTGTCAGATCAAATCAGTGTCATCATCCTCAATAAGAATAAAATTTGTCTCCTGCTCTCTTGGAGGCCCCTCATCCTGTAATAGCTGCTTGCCCTTATCTTGTACCTTCTTTTTTGATGGAGGAAATGAGACCCCTTCCACCTCGGGTGGAGATAATACTCGCTTTGCTGCTGCAAACAACCTTCTAGTGCCCTTTTGGTAGGTGACATATACTAGCACACTAGTGGTTTGTGTCTAATTGTCACGCGGAAAGAGTCGTTAGTGCGGACACAACCAACCTTCCTAGAAGCCTAAGACTTTCTAATGACAAACAAGACAAATAAGAGCAATCCTTCCCTAAATATGCTTTTACAATATGAGAAATCAAGTGTTTTAAATCCTACCTATAATCCAACGCTGTTGTAGTAGTCCAGCTTCGTTGATCCGGATGAGCTCCTCCTTCTCTTCGAAACCTACATTCACTAACAATCAAATGATTAAATAGCACCTGAATATCACATAAAATAAAACATATTTAACATATAGACCAAGGATTATATGAAACAACTCATAAATAACAAATTGTTGAGAAGAATGGACTAATTTGTATTAAAAGGTAACAAAAGGAACCATTACAACCTGAGCCTTGGTGTTGTGCAAGCTCCTCCCAGGGTCCACAAGAGTTCTCCCTTACTCTGATCAGCTCACCCACCTCCCAATGGAAACAAGCAAAGATGGTAATCTCTCCTCACAAGCTTCTACAAGGAAGTCCTAATTCCAGCAGCATCTACCCTTAGGAATATTCAGCTTTCAACCTCCCCTCCCTCTGGTCCAATGCATGTATTTATAGTGCTGTAGAGGAAGTTAATCAGGTCCACCATCAATGGGATAAGCCCCTCTTTTGGGTGGGTTAGCTCCCCTCTTGATGGGATAAGTTCCTCTTCTATAGGGATACATGAACCATCTGGAGGCGCTCCATACACGTCAAACAAGCTTCTAGAATGCTCTAGAAATAACCACAAGTAACTTTTTTGGAGTGAAACTTGCGCTTATTGACCTTTACAGGAGTACGCACCCATTGCTTTACAGACAGAGCATACAAGTACGCAGGTATTGTGAACTTGGATTGCGTACCCGCAGGTAAGGCTGAGAGAAACTGCGTACCAGAGATAACTTGACTTTAAATGACTTTTCTCTCTTTCTTTGAGTTTGACATGGAAAGTAGAGGCATGAGACTTGCCAAGGAGGATAGTATGACAGGTGATGGAGCCATACAAACTGCAAATAGTCATGGTGACATTTTTTGGTGTAACAGATTGCCCCCTAAAGTGCGAAGCCTGTAATAGATTAGGGTTTTTATGATCTAGGAAGGGTGAAGTACTTTATCATTTCAAGGAGTATCTTGTGGAGGACCTGGTCAGAACCTGCAAATATTCAACACAAAATACATATATAAGATGATATCATCGCTGAGGTAGGCATTCCCATACTCAGATTGAAAACTTTAACTAACAATCTGACTACTGCTCTGATACAAGAATGATTTTGCAGTACATCACAATCATAGACTTTTGTAGACACAGTATGGACGCAGCCATCTGTTTATGATTAGTCTACTATATAATGAATACAAAACTCCTTGCAGCCTGGATGGTGGAAACTAGATCCAGGGTCTTCATTTCTACTTCCCGAATTGGTACGATTCTATCCATGCGAATAAATGAGTTGATTCGAGCATGGTAGAAACCACCTGATTACCGGTCAATGATGTAAACCGTTAACAAGTGTGAGAGAGACCACGAGTAATGTCAATGGTTCTCAAAGTACCCAGTACAATCCATGAAATGTGAATGAATGAGTTGATGTCGAACACGTCATGGAATTCTTTGATCTAAAGTCAATGATGTAAACTGTCGTCAAAGGCGAGAAACCTGCCATTGATGCATGCAGACTTCAAGGTACTGACGATTTCTAAGTCATCTTTCTAGATAATGTGCTGATGTCGATAGAAAGCGACCCGTTGCAGGCAAGCCCACAACACGAAATCATAGTTCAAGTTGAAGAAATGTTGCTGTAAGGACTGACTCAGGGATGGTCAAAATGGATGACAAGTATTTTGCATATGAATGGTTTATTTGCAGAGACCTCTTGAACACATAACGACACGATAGATGGCTTGGTGACGATTGACCCAAAGTTAATACCCAGAGACGGTTTAAGACTTTCAAAGTGGTTTGACCAACTTTAAGGCAAAGGATTTCCCAACCCAGGTGAATAAAAAGTGTCGTGTTCAAGAGTGGTGATAAGGTTCTTCTGTAATAAAGGATAACAAATAGGTTCATTCTTCTCTCTTTTCCCCCACCATTTCTGGCAAGTACCTCTTTATTTTTTACAAGTTTGAGGAGGATAACATATGCTTGATTATAAGCTCATCCTTCGGATGAGTCCAACTTAGTTTAGATTCGGACCCTAAGAAGGAGTGGTCCATTCCTGTTTGTAATCGAACAGGTCCTTTACTGTGAAATTTTAACGAGTCCAGCATAGGAGAAACTCGGCGTTTTTCAATTTTAGAGAGTCTGAAAAAACTAAAGAAGGCTCCATAGTGAACTTTTTCATAAATTTGTGTCTCCCAAGCCCGAAAAAGTATAAAATAATACCTGAGAGAACCGCTTGATCTTGTGACCAAGGAGTACTTTCATGTTTAGTGTCGTTGACCTGAAAAGTAAAAAGCGATCAAGGACACGTCGTTTTATTTCCAATATCGAGTTTGAAACGACAAAAACACGGCAATCTTTTCATGTTTTTACGGTCAGAAAAGGCTATAAGAGGACCGTCTTTTAATTCCGTTTTAACGAGTGTAAAAGAAACGCTCGGCAATCTTTTCATGTTTTAGGAGTCAGAAAAGGGCTTAAAAGATGACTCTGATGTCTTGGTTCGTAAAAAATGATGATTTTACCCTAAAGTCCCTTTGTCCTACACAAAAACAACACATTACTCATACCTGTTTAAGATGGGCAAAAATACATTGAAAAATATCTTTTCATGGTAGAAAATAAACAAACTTAGCATTCATTCATCCAAAAAACCTATAAAAAGACTTTTTACCATGTCATTTTTACCATTTTACTGTTGAGGGAGAGAAAAGAGCTTTTGACAAGAAACTTCCCGTGGACTTTGCGGAGAATCCGACTGTCAGAATCGAACGTCGTTTCACCAGGTATTCTACAACATCCTTCTCTTAATTTCCATCCGTTTAGAATTCATTTTTAGGTTTTTATTTGATTTTTTGGGGGCCTTGGGGTTTCAAGATGCGCCCTTTGGGGTACGCAGGTCATGCACTGCTGACTTGCGTACCCCGATATTTTCTCAACGGGGAAAATATCGGGCGTACGTACCCGGCCTTAAGGGCAGCTGCGTACATACGCTCTGTCTCTAAAAGCCAGGGTGCGTACCGCGCAAAACGCATTTTGAAACCGTTATTTCTCCAAAATAGACCAAAATTTTAAAAATTTATGGACTTTAACAGATGTTTTATGATGTGCAGGATGCACACCATGCTTGATTGGCATGAAAGAGAACACGAGGACGTTGATTTGGCCGCAATAAATCATCAACCCTCCATTGATGCTTTGAAGGCATGCGGTCTCTACAAGTACTGGGCCATACCTGGCATGAGGGCCCAGGTGCCATTCTTAGAGTGGCTGGTTGAAAGGTGGAACATCCAGGAACAATGCTTCTTCATCGGAGGGCACCAGCTCGAGATAGAGCCCTCTGACATATATTTTGTCACTGGTTTGCCTAATAGGGGCGAGCAACTGACTCTCTCCGGGACTAGGCCGGGTGGCCAATCCCTTGCTAGCCTCCGGCTAGAGTGGTGCAACAATCAAAACCAGGAGAAGGGGATAGAAATCAAATACATATCCCGACCTGAACTTATGGTAATTGCCTTTACAGTTACCAGACTTTGCGGCGCGGCCGCTTTGCACAATGCCACCGGGTCCCAAATGCGGATGGCTATAGATTGCTTCTGAGGCACCATTTTCAACCGGTGCGATGCTGTGTTGGCCAATATGAAGGCCAACTAACCAGGGCAAAGAACGGACAACTGAAGACCTTTGGATATGGGCCTTTAGTTGTGAGCTTTGCCCTAGAGAGAGTTCCAATGCTGATCCACCAGCATCTTACAGTTCCAGTTGGGCCACCTCGGGAGCCTAAGTTGACGTGATGGGTTTCGGTAATGGCCCGGGATCCTGATGAGGGAGCGGGGGTTGTTTGATTTCCTGATGGTTACTTTCACTGGTTGGAGAAGCAGGTCTTTGTGATTCAGGATTTTACTTATGCCGGAATGGATTTTCGGAATGATCCGGACATGGTTCTTCCACAGGGAGAACAATGGGATGACAGAGGTACTTCATTTTTCACAAACTTTTTAAATTATCTATTTTTTTGTTTTTTATATATCGTCTCAAAACTGATAGTGACAAATTTTCAAAATGCAGATGTAGGTCCACGGTGTCCGGCCAATCTCCGGGCTTTTGAGAGAAGAGTACCAGCTGCACCAGCACCAGCCCCACAGGATGCGGCTGCAGAGACCTTAGCCGAGCTAGAACAGGATCTAGAGCGTCTGACGGCGGGTATACCAGAGACAACTATAGATGACATTCCTATCCAACTTCAGCGCTATGTGGTCACAGTCCCAGGACCTTTCAGGAGGTTCTTGTGTAGGGTAGCGCGGGCAGTGGTCTCGTATAGAGAGCACCACCAGTGATTGGCTAGTCACTTTTTGTAGACACATGTGACATTTTTGGTTTTTTGTACTTATCATTTTTGCTGATCATAAGGTGTTTTTCAACCTATGATCGAAGACGATGTATATTTTTGACACACTCCTATCTATATATATCATTATTACCGGCTTATTTTGTTAAACATGTGTGATGAAATGTTTATAAATTTACATTTATGATTGTTACAAATGTCTATTTAACATTCGAGACGCCATTGCATCTGCTAATGTATTTAAAGACCTTGGAATATGCTGATATTCGATGTAATCAAATTCACGTTCCAAGAGACGCACCCTCAAAAACAATCTTAATAACACTAGATTTCTAATGGCATAGACTCTATTAAGCTGTAATACAACGAGTTCAGAATCTAACCTCACTATCAAACTCCGAATCCCAAAATGAAATAGATTCAGATAATAGTTCAATCACTGCACTGTATTCTGCAATGTTGTTTGTTGTTTGACCGAGGCTCACCCCATGCATAGAAACTAACTCATCAGAGGGTGAATAGATAACCCAAGCTGCGAAAGAGATATTCTGTGTACTACGACAAGCACCATCAGCAAATCCAATGTACGTTTGGAGAGGCGTCGACATCTGCAATATCAAGAGTAAAACCAAGATAAGCCAGAATAACGACGAAAAACACACTCTCTAAGCTAAGCACACTGTCTACACTAAGCAAACATACCAGCTAGAAAGAAAAATTAACCTAAATAAACTAACTGAATCTCCATACCCACCATTTAAGCATAATACCTCTTTAGGTAAAGTCCATTTCTGGGCTTACCCAAAGAGTCCCCATCAAAATCTACTAGCTCATAGGCCCCTTTTGCTAGCTTTTGCTTGACAATGTAGGGCCCATGCCACATGGGAACGAATTTTCCAGCACCTAGCTTATCGTTAGCTTGATCATATAATAGCACTAGGTCGCCTTCCGAAAAATTACGAGGGGTTACGTTACGATCATACTGAGCTTTCATCCTTTTTGCGTGAGTCTCGATTGCCAAAGCAGCATCACGTCGAGTCTCATCTAATTTAGCTAAGTATAACAGACGTTTCTCCTCTTCGGAGGTAGCTGGGAGTAATTCGATAGCCATTTGAAGTGATGGGATTTCGCATTCAATGGGCAACACTGCTTCCAAACCATAAACTAGTTGGAAAGGAGTGAACCCTGTTGATGTTTTTACTGAGGTTCGGTACACCCAAAGCGCTGAAAATAACATGTTATGCCAATTCGACCGATGAATACCAATGATTCGTCGGATCATGATAACTAGAACTTTGTTGATGGATTCAACCAAATCGTTGGCTTGTGGATAATAAGGTGTTGAGCTATCGTGGCGCAAACCAAGCTGGCTTGTAAGTTCTGTCATCATAATGTTCCGAAAATGGTGCCCATGGTCAGTGATTATCGCTTGTGGGACACCAAACCTAGCAATAATATGATTGAATACGAAAATCGCTGTTGTCTTGCCGCTTGCCTCGAATGTACGCATCGCCTCGGCCCACTTAGTAAAATAATCAACCGCAAGGATGATATACGCATGCCCCCCCGACCGAGTGAGGGTTACATGTAATAAAATCGATACCCCATTTAGCAAAAGGACCAACGGCAATTATAGGGTGGAGAGGAGTAGGTGGTGTGTGCATCTTGTGATCAAACACTTGACAGTTGTGGCATTTCCGGACCGCAATGATACAATCTTTAAACATGGACGGCCAGAAATAGCCAGCACGCAACACCTTCTGAGCTGTGGCATACCCAGACATATGACCGCCACATGCTCCAGAATGACAGTCATTCAGAACCCTTTCTGTCTCTTCATGAGTTAAGCAACGACGAAAAACCAAGTCCGTCCCACGACGATAAAGAGTATCTCCAATAATTCTGTATTGTTGGGACTGGAATCGAATTTTCCGGCGTTCCGACTTTGAAGCTTCGGGCCGAAAGGATTGGGTTTGGAGATAGACGATTATATCCCCATACCACGGATCTAAAGTGCTGATAAGAAACAGAGATTCGTCCGCAATGGGTTCCTCTGCCACAGTTTCTATGTCAGTACGCGGGAAGTCACACATCAATTCCGCAAAAACTAAGGATTTCTTAGACTTGGACTTCTCGAACTCCAAATCGAACTCCTGCAGGATAACAATCCATTTGGAGTACTTGCCCCCTAGCAATTGTTTAGTCAGAATATAGATCATAGGGTTGCAATCCGAAATCACTGTAGTTTTACGGAGAAGAATGTAATGACGAAAATGTTGGACAGCCTGAACGGCTGCTAGGGCCAATTTCTCCACATGCGAATATTTTAGCTCGGTGGGATTCAACGTCCAACTGAGGTAATATATCACATGTTCCGCTCCAAATTCGTCTTCCTGAACTAAGACCATTCCAATGGTGGAGTGGGAGGCGGCGAGATACAAAAAGTAGTCCTGGTGGTAGTTGGGAGGATGCAGCAACGGTGCATGGGTCAACGCATGCTTAAGTGCATCAAAAGATTTCTAAGCTATCTCATCCCAAGAAAATTGAGCGTTTTGTTTTAACAACCGGGTGAAACCCTTTGTAACCTCCGTATAGTTAGGAATGAATCGACGTAAAAAGTTTTCTTTCCCCTGCAAACTTTGGAGTTGGCGCAAACTCGAAGGAGGAGGCAATTTGATGATGGCTTTGACCTTCGAGGGATCGATGCGGATACCAGCTTTTGAAACGACAAATCCTAGCAATCGTCCCACTTCTATGCAGAAGACACATTTGTGTGGGTTCAACCGAATTCGATAATACCGACACCTCATAAAAATAGCTTGTAAGTGGACAAGGTGATCAGCTCGATGTAAAGAATGAGCAGGCAAATCATCGAGGTACGGTTGCACAATGTGTTTGATGTCGTGAAACGCGTAAGACATTGCCCGTCGGGAAGTGGCTCCGGCATTCTTAAGTCCAAAAGGTAATTTGCAGTAAGCAAATGTCCACCAAGGACAAATGAAAGCCGTTTTTGGTTGATCGGCAGGTAGAATATTGATTTGGTTGTAACCGGAAAAACCGTCCATAAAGGAAAATATTTCACTTCCGGCACAATCATCAATTATTTGATCGATATAGGGCGTGGGATAGTTGTCTTTTGGACAAGCACGATTTATATCCCTATAGTCGATGCATATTCTTATTGTTCCTTGCTTCTTGTTAACCAGAACAATATTCGATACCCAATCCGTTAACGGGATCGGATAAATGAAACCTGCTTTCAACAGCTTCTCGAATTCTGCTTTAATCGCAGCCGCTTTCCTAGGGTGTATCTGGTGCAGACGTTGCCAAATGGGTTTAGCGTCCGGGTAGGTCTTGATTTCATGAACAACAATGGAGGGATCAATTCCTGGCATTTCCTCATAGGACCAGGCAAACACGTCGCGGAATTCTTGAAAAAGGACCTTGTATGTTTGAATTTCGTCATCTGTACACGAGGCACCTATATGAATGTTTTCAATAACTCCGGTTTTAACTGAGATGTCAATGGCAATAGTTTGGGAAATGTTTCCCAAATTCAACTCTGAATCAGGATGTTTCATGGGATTCTGAGCGTCCTTGACATATTCAGCTGTAAAAATTGATGAAAAATCATTTTCAAAGTCATCCCCCTTAGGTAAAAACGAAGATCGATGATGAAGATCTTCCCATGGTAGATCGTCTACACTTAGGATTTCGCAAAGTTGTTCGTCAGATGACACGACTTCAGGAAACGTTATCCGTTCTGAGGTTGATGTGAAAAGTGATTCCTCACGGACCAAATTCATTGGGTCGAAATGGGTTGAACGCGAGTCGGTAAAAGACTGCACGGCTTCATAAGCAATTTCATATGGACTCAAAGGCATGGCATCACCGAATGAGTCTATCTCAGATTCAGATGGGACAACCCAAGGATCATCGTAAATAATAGTGTCTGAAGTAATCATATGAATGGATGTGAATGAAGGGTCTGCATTGATCGAAGGAAAAGGAAAAGTTCCTAGTAAACCGGAATCTTTAACTAATCCTACACCAACATCCTTGTAAGGGATAGTCGTTTTACCGACATGCTGGATACTCTCTGAAGAGGTTGGGTCGGATGAAAAGTAAGCCAGCTGATCTATCGTTACGATCTTAGCATTGTGTGGAAACTTTATAACTCTGAAGACCGATGACACGACCGCTGTCATAGTGTAAGACCAACTGCGACCCAAAAGAAGGTTGTAGTCTAGAGGGGCATCAACCACCTCCACATCCAGACTAACGGTTTTTCCTTCAACCCCTATAGGCAAATCCTGTAGAATGCCAAACGGATGGAACCCATGGCCATCAAAGGCCTTAAGAATCGTCGGGGATTGGTTCAGTGAAGGAGAACCAAGCGATCTCCAACACTGAATCGACATAATACACGTAGAAGCTCCTTCATCAATTACAGTCCGATGAATAGGCCTGTTTTTGACTATCATTGGAATCTGGAAAGCCATCTGATGAGGGAGACGCGGTGTACTATTTTCTAGATCAAAGATTATCAGGTTCGGGTCCTGAAAATCAACAGCTCCTATAGCCGACAAGAGTAATTTTCGATGTGCTGGGCATGATTGCAGCACTTCCAAAGCCGACATTGCTGAGGGTGAAACAGCTAAATCCTCAACAATGTTATAATTCTGAGCTGCTCTCGCATGTGGATTGAAAGCAGACTTTCGAAGTATACCCTTGGTGGGCGGTTTGATTACTAAGTCCGGGTTAGGTTTCTCGATCTGTAGTGGATCGGAACCAGGAGCTGAGGTTGATGGATTAGAATGAGAAGATTTTGCTTCTTTGCCATCAACAGGATTCTTACTACCATAATCTTGCAATCGAGTTGCAATCCGTACATGAGACATCATCAATATGGGTTCTTCACTGGCACTCGAGGAAGAACCTATCATTTTACTCTCCTGCTTCGGAAATGGATCTTTCAAAACAGCAGGAGTTGGGGAACCTTTAACGATTTTCACAACCTCTGTCCGATGAGGGCAATCTCTTGTGAAATGATCTTCTTCACAAATTAAACAAGGATAGCGAGGTTTGCGCTTTTCGTCGTTAGATTCTGACTTCTCTTTTTTCTCCTTTGGAGCTTTGTCTGCTTTATCCTTCTTCTTGCCTTTCTTCTTACCACCATTTTTTGATTTAGCCGTAGATGACTCTACAGCGTGAATGTCGGCGGTAATTTCAGGAGAAGACTCTCTTGTCAGGGAGTCTGGTAAGGTTATTATTGGAGAAGAATTCTTTGAGGATTTCTTCTTACTTTTAGTATTCACCGTACCAATCATGCCATCAGCAGCATGAGACCCCGAAGGAGCAGCAGCGATTTGATTCGACTTAGGAAGATTTGGGATCTTCTCGTGCAATGTACCCGACTGAGTGTAAACTAAGTCAAGGTACTGGGCTTGAGCAATGACTTGCTCCTCAGTAACTACTCCGGCCTTAGCTACATCTTCAGTAATCTTCGGTAATAATGATTTTACAAACCATTCAGCTAAGATTTGGTCCGGGATAAAAACTTTCACTAAACGTCTTCGACGTCTCCATTCATGAATATGATCGGAAATATAAGTGGACGTCGATTGTTTTAATGAAGTTAATAACTCAGTACCATTATCGTATCTGACCGGCAACTGAAAATGAGTTAGGAACGAGGTAGCTAACTGGCTAAAATTGTAAAAAGAGACCCGTGGTAACTCAATGTACCACTTGGCCGCGAGACCAATGAGCGTACGTTGGAAAAGACGTAAGCGGATCGAATCATCCGAGATAGAATTTGAAGCACACCAGAGGTGGTAAGTCATCACGTGATTGGACGGATCCTCTCCAGACTTACCTTCGAACTTGGGTATATCACTGGGCAACTTATTTGGCATTGGCGGCCAGAACGGAAGATATTGAATTGGATCATTCGTTAGGCGCGTCAAGTCGGGTAAATCCAAAGTTGCGATAAATGGTAATTGCCGGTTAGGATCTCTAAAAATCTGGGTCACAAGACCAGTCCCAGGAGGAGGATATCCAGGATAACTTGGAACAGGAATCGCATTCGGGATATTATATCCTCCTGGAAAACCAGGATTAACCGGACCATACTGGGGTTGCTGAGGTTGTTGATAAGTGTACCCAGGATACGGTTGATACTGGTAAACCGGCTATTGGACAGCAGGCCCGTATTGGTACTGTCCCTGGTACGGTTGATAAGCGAATTGTGGTTGACTTGTTACAACAGTACTTAAACCAGGCTGCCCTACAGGCATCTGGACCGTGGTTTGAATTGTAGATCCGGACAATGGTAAAGATGTCTGAGGAGTGGTTGCAGAGACAGTAGAAATCGGAGCTGTCGATACTCCAGAAGTAAGTGCGGTGGATGTTGCGGTAGTTGCAGCAGCCGTTTGAGATGGAGTACTAGGTGCAATTGGCGGCTGAGTAACTACCGAAGTTACAAAAGTTTGAACATTTGACTGGATAGGTTGCGGTTGCTGGGGTGAACCAGAAACTACGGGTTGTCCAGTTTGAGGTGACAACTGTATACTTGGCTGCAACACCTGTTGACCTTGTGATGGATCCCACACTATCATTCCGGGGTATTGACTCGTAACAGGTTGGGGATACTGAGATCCGTAACCAGGTTAAGGGTAGGATTGATAATTGAAGGGTACATTTCCCGTACCTTGAACGTATGACTGACCTTGAGGTGGTTGATAACCTTGACTCGAGTGTTGACCTTGAGGTTGATAACCTTGGGGTAAATACTGATACTGGGGTTGACCTTGACCTTGAGGTTGATACCCTTGAGGTTGATACCCTTGGGGTTGATGCCCTTGAGGTAAATATTGATACTGAGGTTGACCCTGGGGTACATATTGAGGCTGGGGTTGACCTTGACGCATGTATTGTACTATGGGTACATACTGTCCTTGAGGTTGCCCCCCAGATGCAATTTGTGTACCTTGAGGTTGCCCCCCAGGCGTTAATTGAGGCTGCCCCCCAGGCGGTAATTGGCCACCTTGAGGTTGAGAAACGGGAACTGAACCTGACATCATGTAAATGTCCCCTACACCCAACGGTTTATTACCATTGTTTCCAGCTAATAACCCATGATCAATGGGTTGAGGAGATGCCCCCGAAAAGGTACCAGAAAGTGATTGATACCCGGAGGGAACAGAAGGACCGCCGTACAAGAAAGATTCAGGAGATTGAGTGAACATGGATGACTGACCAGACATATTTACAGGAGTATAAATACCTCCAGGTGAAAAAGGAGTACGAGGTGGAGAAAAACCTACCCCTAAGTTGTCTAAATAATTAGTTAACGAAAGGTACCAAGTAGTACTTCTAGGTGGACTGTAAAAGATAGATTCATGCTCTCTTAGGTCAAGAGTAGGTTGATCTTCAAGAACAGGGCCTACTTCTTCTTCTGGAGTAAGTTCTTCAATAGCTAACAAACCAGAAGGAAGATTTTCGGTTATGACTCTTTCAATCCTAGGTGAATTAGGAACACTAGAAGTTGGAGTAACAGGTTCAGATATTTCAGGTTCTTCACCTATATCACTAGTAGATGAAAAACTACCAGCAAGCTCAGAAACTGCAACAGCTTCAGGATTGTAACCTGTTTCTAGACTTTGGTAATCTGGATGGACTACCAACAAAGACTCTCCTTCTTCAGGTGAACCTACTCTATTGCCACTAGGAGGAGTTACGAGGACTTTCAAACCTTCTAGATTACTCGGGTCGTCTCGAGGAGGGTCACCCCGAAGTCTACGGGATCTCCTCAACAATTTGGCCACGGAAACAATCTTAGGAGATTGGCCCCGAAGTCTACGGGACTGTCTCGGTAATTCCGCCACAGTTAAAAACTTTTAACTACTGCACACACAAACAAAGTAAAATCTCAAAACAAACCACCTAAAGTCTCTAAAGAACCAAACAAATTTGAATCACACGCCTAAAGAATCTAGGGCGTCAAACCATGCACAAACAGTAGCCTTCCGGACCGAAAACGCTAGTTGGTGATGAAGCCCAACATCGTCGAATTCAGTACAGAAGTGGTGGGTGGAACAGTTACCCCGGCAACCTGCTTAATGAATAGACCGGCACAAGTTCCTCCACTTTAACCGTCTCGAGTGAAGTGAACCCCCCGGAAAATCCAAGTGAGTCTAGCCGACGTCTACTCCAGGTACAGTGGGATCTTCCCTCCACCGTCACCTCGGGTAGAATCCTAAAGATAATGGTCACTAAGGTTACCAACAGCAACAAATACACCTGGGGGAACAGTCTACACTCCGACAGCACGCAAGGGTAGAGTATCAAGCTCAATCCCCTTGCCGGCTCCTTGACAATAATCCAATGTTTACCGACAAGTGACCCCTGGCTCCTCGACAATGGTTAATCCGAGGTTTATCGTTTGTAATACGTGTGTGTCTGGCGTCGTTCCCAACGAGGGAGGATTGATCCCCTCACTGGTTCGGACACGAGCTCGTGCTTCTCCTTTAAGAGGAGCTTTCCCAGAGTATAAATGAAACAGTTGGATTTATCCTACCACAAGATCAGCTACTTGTTTGGTTTTGCTGTCTTGGAGAGTTAATTACTCTCCTACTCCAAGACACTAGCCTGATCTATATTGGTGTTTCAGAGCCCTAGTAAATAAAAAGTTACTAAGTTGATTTTACTTTAAGCATTAATTTTATGGTTTTTCTTAAAGACAAAAGGTAGTGGAGATGAAACTGGTGGTGTGTAGACTCGACTCTCAACCACTACAAAGATGCACCTAAGATGATTTACACTACTTTCCTTTTTCAATGAATCTCCTAGCTAAGAGAGTTGAGAGAATGCAAATTTTATAGAAAACAACTTTCTTAACAAAGACAATCAAAGAAACAATTCTCTTTATCTTTTCAAAACATGCAACTCATGACCACTAATTATTCTATGAAATTTCCTTTTTCTCCCAAAAGTCTACAAATGCTACCAAAGCAAACTTTTTCCAAAAGAATTTTTGTGTTTTTTCTATATTAATAAAGCATGTAAAAACTATTTATCAAATCAACTTTAACAAATCTAACACAATCAAATCAAATTCACTCAAAAGCAAATTAAAAGGAAATTTACCTAAAAGCAAAAAATAATGAGGACAAAAGCCTACAAGGATGATTCCCGGATGTTTTACTCAGTCCAAATGCAACTAAGGATCAGTCCATGCAGAATCATAAACTGATCAAAAAACAAAATCAAAATCTTTTTGTTCTTTTTTCTCAAGAATGAAATTCAAGGTTTTAACAAACAAACTTTTCGAGATTTGCAAAGAGAAGACACAAAGGTAGGTCTCTCACAAAGGTGACTTCTATGACAGGCCCGACTCCTAAGAGGACTGATCAAAACCAAGGAGATCCAAAGTTTGACAACCTCTAACGCCAAAGTCACTACAGGACCAGTTAAAAATCAAACCCTAACGCAAAATCCCTATGAATTCCACCAAAACCCTTGACACTAACGGGACAAGTTCAGGTGAAGATCTCTGACAGTAAACTAATGGATCTGGGCAGTAAAAACAATTTAAAAACAAAATCTAAAGAGCAAAAAGAGAAAAAATGAAATTTTCCCAAATTTGACAGGGGTACGCAGGTGATCTGTTGACACAGGCGCGGGTATGCCCTGTGCACAAAGACGTAGTGCGTACAAGTACGCACTGTGTCAAACTCAGAGACTGCGTACTACTGGCAAAGCTAAGAAAAATAAAAATCTAATTTGACTCTAAGCTAACCCACCCAAATACACAGTTAGACAGCCAAAAATCAGAAAACAAGCGATTTTTCTCAGACCAAAATATCAAATCAAAAAGAACTCAAACACATTCATGGAGTCCCCAGTGGAGTCGCCATTTTGTCACGCGGAAAGAGTCGTTAGTGCGGACACAACCGACCTTCCTAGAAGCCTAAGACTTTCTAATGACAAATAAGACAAATAAGAGCAATCCTTCCCTAAATATGCTTTTACAATATGAGAAATCAAGTGTTTTAAATCCTACCTGTAATCCAACGCTGTTGTAGTAGTCCAGCTTCGTTGATCCGGATGAGCTCCTCCTTCTCTTCGAAACCTGCATTCACTAACAATCAAACGATTAAATAGCACCTGAATATCACATAAAATAAAACATATTTAACATATAGACCAAGGAGTATATGAAACAACTCATAAATAACAAATTGTTGAGAAGAATGGACTAATTTGTATTAAAAGGTAACAAAAGGAACCATTACAACCTGAGCCTTGGTGTTGTGCAAGCTCCTCCCAGGGTCCACAAGAGTTCTCCCTTACTCTGATCAGCTCACCCACCTCCCAATGGAAACAAGCAAAGATGGTAATCTCTCCTCACAAGCTTCTACAAGGAAGTCCTAATTCCAGCAGCATCTACCCTTAGGAATATTCATCTTTCAACCTCCCCTCCCTCTGGTCCAATGCATGTATTTATAGTGCTGTAGAGGAAGTTAATCAAGTCCACCATCAATGGGATAAGCCCCTCTTTTGGGTGGGTTAGCTCCCCTCTTGATGGGATAAGTTCCTCTTCTATAGGGATACATGAACCATCTGGAGGCGCTCCATACACGTTAAACAAGCTTCTAGAATGCTCTAGAAATAACCACAAGTAACTTTTTTGGAGTGAAACTTGCGCATATTGACCTTTACAGGAGTACGCACCCATTGCTTTACAGACAGAGTGTACAAGTACGCAGGTATTGTGAACTTGGATTGCATACCCGCAGGTAAGGCTGAGAGAAACTGCGTACCAGAGATAACTTGACTTTAAATGACTTTTCTCTCTTTCTTTGAGTTTGACATGGAAAGCAGAGGCATGAGACTTGCCAAGGAGGATAGTATGATAGGTGATGGAGCCATACAAACTGCAAATAGTCATGGTGACATTTTTTGGTGTAACACTAATTAAGCTCCTGTTGATGTGAAGGTTCACCTGTCTCATGAAAAGCTGCTGGAGGTACTTGAGGAGCAGTGAAGACCTCATGCGAAATGAAATCCTCCCATGAGATGTTCTGTAAACCAAGCTGATGCATGACCACAACCTTGATTAGTTCAAAATGATATATGTTGTTATACTGCTGCTGAGGAGTCTTCTTGTGCACTATGGTGGTCATCTTCTCAATGTTCCAACAAATAAAATAGGGGAGTTTCATCATTCTCGCCCTAGTGAAGTGCATCAACAATATGATATGGTAGGCATACAGGCGAGAAAACCGGCCTTCACAACTGAAATACTTGATTATGAGTTTCATCAAGGGAGCATATGAGTCTTTCAAATACTGGAAAGGAAAAACTCTGCTGAGATGTCTCAAATAGCCAACATTAATGTAAGGCTCATAATGTTCCCTGTCAATCTGCTACCTTTTATTCCACTACTCTCTGACATTAGGAATGCCGGTTGCTAGAGAAATAGACTCTGGTGTCAAGGTGAATGTCACACCGGCTAGAGTGGCTTGACCATTATGTAGATGAAGCACAAACAACCTGGCCAACTCATGATGGTGCTGGACTCTAACAACCATCTCACAGAACTGATAACAGGATTGGTGCTGGAAGCATGTGATAGCAAGAGTGTAGGCTTGCAGCTTGGCAAGTGAAGTAGGCTCCTCTCGTATATGTTTGCCACCCTTGTGAGGTCTCCTTGGTGCATGCATTTCTATAGGAGAGTCACTATGTGTCTCTTCATCTCGGTCATATGAAGGATCAGATTCCATGTTTGCTAATGTGTGAGTTTTCTTGATGAGTATGAAGAGATTTATGGTGTTTTTAGTTTTCTACCACCAAGGGTAAGAATGTATGAGGGACTGTGGAGGGAGAGGCTATGAAGGGGGAATATTATGACATGTTTTTTGGGAAATAGGGGGTTTAGGGAATAGTATGTAAGCTTAGGGACAACAATTAGGGTTTGGGGATTTTGTAGTTAGGATTTGGGAAAATGGAAATTGGGGATAAGGGTGAATGATTTTAGGAATATAGGAATTAGGGAATGAGTGGATGAAACTGAAAAATAAATGGAGGATTCAAAGAGTAAGGGAGTGATGAAATAGACTTGGTAGCAAAAACATAAATACAAACCCTAGGCAATTGTTTTTGACCAAAATTGCAAAGAGGTAGGGTTTGAGATTTTAAACACTAAACCACCATAAATTCTAAGAAAAACTCTTTCACTAGTAAGGGAAGAACTCTAGACTTACTTGCACACCATAGGATTGAGCAATTTTGGAAATTTGAGGGAGTTTATGGTGAAATCAGGCTTGCATTGACACCGACACTAACATTGGCTCCAATGGGGATGGTAGCTCCTTGGAGGTTCCAAGAACTATAGATCTCTAGGAAAGTAGGTAGTGCCTTCATCCATTGGGCTATGGAGTCAATAACTTTGACAAACCAAAACCAGACTCTTGATTCAATTTTAGGACTGAAATCTGACTCAAAACTAACTCAATTTCAAGACTGAAATTGATTTGAAAGACTTGACTCAAACAAACCAAACCAAAACTGAAATCAAACCTCAGTTTTATAGCCTTCACCTCGGGCCCCAAATTGAAAGAATAAAAACAGTACACACTTGCAATGGAATTTAAACAAACCAGTATGTACAATGATATCTATGACAGCAGAAAACACTTCACAAATAGTACTGTTTGAGTAGCTGACCATTGACCCGCCCACCGGGATAGTCTTCGCCATTCATTTCTTGCAAAAGGAAAGCATTTTGGCCCCGATATGTAGCAATCCTGAAAGGTCCTTTCCAAAGATTTTCAAACTTTCCATGCTTACCTTTATCTTCGTTTCTTACATCCCACTTCAGTACTATGTCTTATATTTGAAACTTGTCCGCCTTTGCCTTTCGATCATATATCTTCTTAATTCTCTCTTGTAGCTTGAAAGTGTTTTGAAATACCTCCTCTCTAGTTTGCTGCAAATGAATCATTTGATTGATTCCCCTGCAAATGATCATCTTCGCTGCCTGCTTCTTGTAGGAGTTTAACCACTGGGACTGCAAGAGAGGTCAGGAAGACTGTTTCCACACCATACACAAACTCAAAAGGAGGCATGCCTATAGATTTCTTTTGACTTACTCTGTCTTCCCAAAGTGCATTGACTAGCTTTTTGTGCCAACTTTTCTTGTTTGTTTCCAATAGCTTTTTGATAATGTTGACCAAAGATTTATTTGAGGATTCCGCCAATACATTACCTCGGGGGTAATATGCAGTCGAGTGCCCCAAAGTGATTTTATATTTATGACAAAAGTCAATCATTCTTTTAGATTTAAAGGCTGCTGCATTTTCAGTGATCAGCTTATTTGGACAGCCAAAACGAGACAAAATGTTGTTTTCAAGAAATGAAATAATTACCGAATCAGTGGCCTGCCTCGTGGGAATCGCCTCAATCCATTTGGTGAAATAATCCATCGCTGTGAGGATCCATTTGTGCTGCGCTGAAGAAGAAGGATGGATCTCGCCAATGAAATCCAAACCCCACTGCTGAAATGGAGCACTTACTTCAATGGGCTTGAGTGGTAAAGGCTGCAACTTCCTCCTACCTTGAAAAATCTGACATTCATGGCAGCTTTCTACTGTTTTGTACACATCAGCAAAAAGAGTTGGCCAATAATATCCCGCTCTCAAAATTTTATTGGTTGTTGTCTTCTAGAAAAGATGGCCTCTGCAATCTCCCTTGTGAAAGTCTTCCATAACCTATTTTGCCTCTTCTTCAACCAAACAATTGAGCAAGACACCACCAGGATCTTTCCAATAGAGTGTGTTATTCATGATACAAAACTTAGCAGCATTCAATTTAAGTGTCCTACTTTTTTTCTTAGTCATTCCAGGTGGTGATGATAGATTTTGGAGTACATAAACAATGTCCGAATACCAAGGAGAAAGAAGAAAAATTTCTGATACCTAAGCGGGAAGACTCTCTTCATCTTCCTCAGACATAGCAGCAATGAGATTAATGTCCAAGGCATGCAAATTTGACTCAGCCATTAGTTTGATGAACTTTGTTGGTTTGATCTCCATGTCATATTCCAACAAGGCAGCAATCCATTTGCCTCTTCTCCCCTCTTGATCTTTTTGCACTAAGACATCTTTAATAGCAGCGTTAGGGACATAAGCAAGGATGTGAGAATGTAGAATATAAACCCAAAAATGTTTCAATGCCTTTACCAACGTGAGAGCTTTCTTTTCAATAATATTGTAATATAATGTTGCATCCCTTATGGTTCTACTGAAAAATGCAATTGGTTTCTCAAGCTAGTCTCTTTTTTGCATCAAGACCGCTGCCATAGTATGATCCAAGGAAACTGAAAACAAAATGAAATACTGAGTATAGTCCAGGCTGATCAACATTGGAGCTGAAGAAAGGGCCAATTTCACCAAATTGAAAGACTTAATTGCTTCCTCGGTCCACTTCACTACACCATCTTTTTTTAGCATGTTTTTGATTTCCCTTAAATGTTTTGCAAGATTGGGCACAAAGTGATGTAAGAAATTCATCTTACCATTGAATGATTGGATTTCTTTCTTACTTCATGGAAAATCAATTGTTTGAATGGCTTCCACCTGATCTGGATCGATGCGGATGCCCTCCTTTGATATAATATGACTGAGAAGCTTGCCTTCATCCATGGCAAACAAACTTTTCTTTGGATTGAGAGAAATACAATCTTCAAATGATAAAGGTGATCTTTATCTAAATTAGAGAAAACTGTCAAATCATCAAGATAAACAACTAGAAAGACATCCTTTTGATTAGCAAATGTAATATCCATTGCCCACTGAAAGGTTGCGCTAGAATTTTTCAATCCGAAAGGCATCTTTGCATAGTGAAAAGTTCCCCACAAAGTGGTGAACGCTATTTTATCTTTATCATCCTCATGGACCATAATTTGGTTATAACTGGAGTACCCATCGAGTAGCGACATGCAGGATGCTCCAACTACTCGCTGAAGTATGTGATCCATCTTAGGCAATGGATAGTTGTCCTTCAACGATACTTTATTTATATTTCTAAAATCAATACATAACCGAATCTCACCCGTTTTCTTGCGCACAGGCACCAAATTTGAAATCCAATCTGAAAATTTTATGGGGACGATGATACCGGCTTTGTACAACCGATTCACTTCCTTCTCAATTGAGGGCAACAACTTTGGATTTATTCTTCTTAGCTTCTGACGAAAAGGCTTTTGATTTGGGTTGATCTGGATGATATGCTGAATTATGCTTGTGTCATATGCTTTCAAATCTAAATAATCGCAAGCAAATACATCAGTAAAAGAAGATAGTAAACTAATATACTTTTCTTTTACCTGTGGAGGAAATGCCTTTGAAAACCTCACCATTTTATGATTTTCAGCTAATCCAATGTTCACATCCTCAACTCCTATCTCGGTTGGCAGCAAAATCGGTTTTCGGGCCACATCATCCTGATCAAACAGCTCCCCTAAAGGTATTATACCTTTAGGAATGACATTGTCCTTCAGCTACAACACTTCCATCTGATTGAATTCTATATCCACCTCACCATCATCATACTCCACATCAATAGAAGTGTCTTTGAATTTACCTTCATTTTGCAGAAATTCATCGATCTCTTCGTCATCTTGAAACACTTGCCAATACCTTTGATTGTCAGGGACATCTGGGCAATGCTTCACATGAATCTCAAACTTGTTGTTTGAATTCATTAGAATTTTCCAATTACTTGCTGTTGTTGCAAGTGAATCTGCAATGACATTCTGAACACGAGGGACACATGTCAAAGTGTAATCTGAAAATACTCTCAAGATATCTAATACCGCATTTCAGTAGGCCCGCATTCGAGGATGCTTAGCTTGGTATTCTCCTTTCACTTGCTTGATAACTAACTCGAAGTCGCCATACACTGAAATCCTTTAGAATTTAACTTTCTAAGAATTTTCAAACCAGCAATTAAAGCCTCATATTCAGCCTCATTATTTGAACAATCAAAAGCTAGTTTATAAGAATAGACCCTTACATTGCTTGGCACTTTGTTTGGGGCGAAAACAAGGCTTCGTATCCAAATGCCAATTCCAGCACCTTCCCTTCCTACTACGCCATCAAAATCCATGCTCCACAAACCAGCTTCATCCTCTTCCAAATGCTGAAATTCTATTTTCTCTGGCACTTTTCCTTGGTGTCCATCAATATGTTGCTGCTATCGGAAGGCTGCTTGCTCTGCGGTACTATCAAGTCTTTATCTTTCTTGCTTTAAGACCTCTCTAAAAATTTCAATGATCTCTGGAATGTCTTCTACTTCAACTACCTGACTATTTACATTATTAAAGCTATCTGAATACAAAACAAATGATTCTAAATCAGTATGTAAATAGTTGATTGGATGATTTACTGATTTCTCCTTGCTAGTAATCATGTACTTCATCTTTTTCTCCCGATATAATTTCCTCATTTGACAAAACACGGAAATGGTAGCATAGGATAAATCAAGCTACAATGTCCCTTTAAGATTCGCTCCGCAAGATCTAGAAAGAAGCATGCCGAATCTAGGAGGAATATCCGCCACAACCACATCCATCAAAACATTTTTAGCCGGAATTTGATCCAAATTGACCACCAAATCTTTGATGAGACCAATGCATCTTACTTTGCCAAAATCGAAAGAGTAAAGGTCATGATGCTTCCTGGTGATATCCAATCCCAATTTTTCCATGATGGCCTTAGGCATGAGATTATGAGAGGCTTTGGAATCAAACATAGCATTGTATAATACATAGTCATGTACCCTGAGACTGATGTAAAAAGGAGCTACATCACTATCTTGAGGATGACCTTCCAATGCTGGACCAAAAATCAACTCAGGTCTATCATCCTCCACGTTCACCATATTAGATGATGGATCTAAATTCAAAGTCTTAGACACCTGACCTTTGTAGCTATTGTTCTTCATCAACTTAGTCAAAGGAATAGATACTTTTAACTTAGCAATTTCATTTTCTAAGTTAAAAACTGAAATTTTCTCTACCTCTTTCACTGAAACATCCTTATTTTCAATTTTCTCCTTTGATACACTTGGATGATTGGATCTTTCATTTGTTGATGGCATTTTGTTGGTGGTAGCATCAGCTGTCTCTTTTCCATTTTTCTGCACAATGGGAGGACCATTCTTTGGCGTTGTTGTCTCCTTCCTTTTCTGAATTGGATTTATGGGCACATCTCTACTTATGAGTGAATATTATCACTGCTAGGCTATCAAAGCATTCATGTACCCTCGCTGATATTCATCAGACTCTTCTTCAAGAGCTGTTTCATTTGCCAAGATGAAATTTTCATCCCTTTGTATAGCTAAGTTCTCTGAATAATCCTCATCTTCGGTGATAAAAATTGGCATATCATCAGGTGTAAAGAAATGATTTTCTTCTCCAATTACATTCTCCTCATCATCTGATTCCAGACCATGTACAAAATTATGTTGTAAGGGTGTCTTCACCTGCTGCTGTGCTGCTTGGTCTTGTGCTCGTTGCTCTCTTTGCTTAATTCTAAATTGTGGTTGCTGCTGGCCACAGAAATTGGGATTTCTGACTTGTGGTTCAGACTTGTCAATTGTCAGTCTGTCAAACATCTTCTCCATCTTTCAGAGCACTTGATCTAAAGTGGAAACCTCTTCCTTTATTGTTACCTTCTTTTGAGCTTTTGTTCTAGCTCTCTTGGCAAGTAGATTTGCTTCAACTCTGACTGCAATTTTCTGCATATCTTCTAAAGTGGCTGGATATTTTTCTCTTAATTGATAGGCCATATCAGGATCGAAACCATTTGGAAATTTAATCAAAGCTAGTCCCATAGGTGGCTTTATATGATCAGGAATTGCATTGTAAACAGAATTGAATCTAATACAATAATATTGAACAGACTCGCCAACATTCCGCTTGATGTTCCCATATTCGGAAAGGATTTGAAGAGGATTTTTCTTCACTTCCCAGTGATCCAAGAATTGTCTTTGAAGATTAGTCAATGTAGTGATACCTGCAGTTGGCAAAGCTCTGAACCATTTCCTCACTTCACCACCAAAGGTTTGTACAAACAGTCTCATTGTCACATCTTCTGCATCAATCTCATGAAGGTCCAAGAAATCTGTCATCCTATCCACATGTTGCTGAGCTATAACACCGTGAGAAGTGCCATCAAACAATTAAATTTTTCTTTGATAATCGGCGGGCATATCATCCAAATTTTGAGGCAACACAAGGGGTGCAAATCGAGCAACCATTGCTCTTCGTGGATTTGCAATCGGTCTTGGAGATGTTGGGGGAGTGGGTGCATTTGATGTATGGGGTGTATGAGGTGGGGATGGTGGTGAAGAAATTTTGGATGTTTGAGGGGTAGAAGGAGTGGACGGAGGTGACACCACTGCATATTTTTTATCAGAGATAGAAGGCTACACGGGAATGGTGGGAATGAAGGGAGTTTCAGTAGGAATTCCGGAGCTAGATGAAATTGCGGATGACCCAAGAGTTGCAGATGTAGACTCTAAAAATTTGGGAATGTTTGTAGCCGTAATGGCCGTTTGAAGTCTCAAAATATTATCATCAATTGATCTATTGGCCTTTTCAATTTCAAGATCTTTAACAAACTCTGGATTTAGTACAGTAAAACCAACAATACTTTCAGATTTGGTCTCAAACAACGACAACTCAAACTCTTCGTCAAACTCAAGATCTTCAAGATACTCCAAAGCAACAGGACATGAATGAGATTTGAACATAGGAATCACAGAACTTTCTTGATGAAGAATTTTCAGTATAAGATTGGGATTTTCATACACAGGAGGTGGATCAGGATCCGGATTTGCTCTGGTATATCTTCTAGAAGCCAGTGTGTTATTATTGCCAAGAAATCAAATGGACATTATCAACTTGTTCAACCTATCAAATTCTAAACTTATCATCCAAAAGCTTGGAATTATCAGATGTATTGGGGCAATTTGCAAGTTAGATATTCCGTTTATAAGACTAGATCGGAGATTGAATGAAGTAACTTTTATCTACTTGCGCTAATGCAAAGCAAAAGCGTTTCGAAGGCTATCTGGCTAATCTTCAGACTCCATCTGTAATTTATAAAATGAAGAACACTAACAAGCAAACAATTTCTTCCCCAGTATGTTCGCCACTATGTTAGTGCCTAAATCTACCTCAGGCTAAGAAATATAGGATCTAGGATAACATCAAACCACGCTTAACCTGGTAGCTAGCCCTACTAGGTCAGGAAAGGGCTCTCTCCTTGTCAATATTAGAAAAATATGATCAATGAGGACTTGAGATGACTGATTTAATGACTAATTTTAGGTTAGGTATGTGTGCAAAAGAGCTTGATTAAATATAATGATGTTTGTTGGCTCAAATGGAAAGGCAGATTTGGGTCTAGGGAATGAGGCTCAGTTTTGCAGAGATCTCTATGGGGTAAGGTAGGAAACTGATTTGGCACTTCAAATTGAATGAAATGGAGAGATTTAGACAGGTGAGGAGTTGAAGAGGGAAATAAATTCTCAAGGATCCTCTTCAAACAGCTGAAAACATCAATAACTAAGCAAACTCTAGGTAGAGCACTACAATTTCAGTGGATTCTACCTTTATCCTTGTTTGTTTTAGTTAAGAAGAAGCAAGAGAGATAATGGCATACATAAACACATATAAACTTACAATTTACAGAAGGAAACACAATACCAAAGCAATATGCCACATGAATCGCATAAAGTGCTGCAAACCCTGGTCTATTCCTTAGCCAAAACTGCTGAGATGAGTATACAATGAAGCTCCAAGCTTTCTCAAAAGTCCAACCATGTCAATGAGTGAAAAATCACAAGATATAGGTAAAAAATAACTCATACTAGCCTCTAGGGGTCAAGCTCATAATTTTAGGAGCTGTTTCAACTAATTCTAAACTGAAAACTAAAAATTAGGTAGTGGAACAGCTTGCCTCTAGAAATTAGGGAACTGATTCATTTAGTTGCAAGCTACTTTTTGATAGATGAATCTACCTCCATGAGTGAAAATTTGACATAACTACATCAAGATCCATCAATTTACATTAAATTACATCATAATTTTGACATTAAGAAGGAGAAAAGTCAAAATGTTTAAAAATTAGGCGAAAAACAGAGTATTCTTGGTCAAATTGAGCAAAATTTCCCCAATGCGCTGCGCTGATTTCCCTATGCACAGTGCCTGTTTCAAGCCACTTTTGGAGGCCTTCTCAGTGTCCAAATATTCTCCAAGTGTGCTTGTTGGAAAGGTCAGCCTATTTACTTTCCAGAACAAGTGGAATTTTTTAATTTTTCCTCCATTTGCCCCTCCAAAACAAAGTTTTCTCAACACTGCTTCCTATGTGTCCAAATAGGGGCAGAAAGGTCATTTTTGGGGTGTTTTTTACCTTTTTGGAAGCTCAAAACCTGTCAAAATTTCTTGGCCATTTGTGAGCATGCAGATTTTTTCATGGAAAATCCAAGTATCTTGAGTTTTCCTCAAAAGGATGTATCCATCAAAAGCAAGTGCCAGGTGGCGCAATGCATTGGGTAGAAAAGTATGTTTTTTAAGGCAAAAATTCAAAAATTACAAAATGTGTCCCAAATTTTTTGAAATTTTGGTTGAGTGTCCTCCATTAAGTGTTGTGTTGGGCCAAGGAAGCCTTGGCCAAGATCTGAAGTTTATCTTGTGCTTTTTGCCTCCTCGATCTCTTCTTCAACTTGGCGTTCAAGTTCCTGATTCTAGCTTGGCACACCATATTCCTTGACAAATAGTGATATGCCATGTTTCTCAACATATTTTTCTCATTGATGGCCTTCTCCAGCATCCTCTCCAAGTGGATATTAGTCCTCTCCATCCAAGACTCACAATCGGCATGGATTTCTTGCTCAAGTGTTATGAACTTGACTTTCCTCCTTTTGGTATCTTGTCGATTTTCTTGTATGTTTCTTAGCTCCATTATGGTTTGTTGATCCTCTAATTGTTTGTTTCTTTGATCCAAATATTTGACGATCCACTTGGCTCTTTGTAGGTTGAGAGACAAATGTTGAATGTCGGCTTGTTGCTCCTGGATGATCTCTCTAAGCTTTGAGCTTTGTGAGCTCAAATCGGTGTCATCATCCTGAATAAGAATAAAATCTATCTCCTGCTCTCCTGAAGGCCCCTCATCCTGTAATGGCCACTTTCCCTTGTCTTGTACCTACTCTGCTAATGGAGGAAACGAGACCCCTTCCACCCCGGGTGGAGATAATACTCACTTTGCTGCTGCAAACAACCTTCTAATGCCCTTTTTGTAGGTGACATATACTGGCAGACTAGCGGTTTGTGTCTCATGAAGCTCCTGCTGATGTGAAGGTTCACCTATCTCATGAAAAGCTGCTGGAGGTACTTGAGGAGTGGTGAAGACCTCATGCGAAATGAAATCCTCCCATGAGATGTTCTGTAAACCAAGCTTATGCATGACCATAACTTTGATTAGTGGAAAATGACATATGTTGTTATACTGCTGCTGAGGAGTCTTCTTGTGCACTATGGTGGTCATATTCTCAATGTTCTGCCAAATAAAATAGGGGAGGTTCATCATTCTCACCCTAGTGAAGTGCATCATCAGTCTGATATGGTAGGCATATAGGCAAGAAAGCCGGCCCTCACAACTGAAATACTTGATTATGAGTTTCATCAAGGGAGCATATGAGTCTTTCAGATACCAGAAAGGAAAACTCTGCTGGGATGTCTCAAATAGCCAGCCTTAATGTAAGGCTCATAATTTTCCCTGTCAATCTGATGCCTTTTATTCCACTTCTCTCCAACATTAGGAATGCCAGTTGCTAGAGAAATAGACTCCGGTGTCAAGGTGAATGTCACACTAGCTAGAGTGGCTTGACCATTATGTAGATGAAGCACAAATAACCTGGGCAACTCATGATGGTACTAGACTCTAGCAACTATCTCACAGAACTGATAACAGGATTGGTGTTGGAAGCATGTGATAGCAAGAGGGCAAGCCTGCAGCTCGGCAAGTGAAGTAGGTTCCTCTCGTATATGTTTGCCACCCTTGTGAGGTCTCCTTGGTGCATCCATTTCTGTAGGAGAGTCACTGTGTGTCTCTTCATCTTGGTCATATGAAGGATCAGATTCCATGTTTGCTAATGTGTGAGTTTTCTTGATGAGTATGAAGAGATTTATGGTGTTTTTAGTTTTCTGCCACTAAGGGTAAGAAAGTATGAGGGACTGTGGAGGGAGAGGGTATGAAGGGTTTGGGAATATTATGACAAGTTTTTTGGGAAATAGGGGGTTTGGGGAATAGTATGTAAGCTTAGGGACAACAATTAGGGTTTGGGGATTTTGTAGTTAGGATTTGGGAAAATGGAAATTGGGGATAGGAGTGAATGATTTTAGGAATATAGGAATTAGGGAATGAGTGGATGAAACTGAAAAATAAATGGAGGAGTCAAATAGTAAGGGAGTGATGAAATAAACTTGGTAGCAAAAACATAAATACAAACCCTAGGCAATTATTTTTGAGAAAAATTGCAAAGAGGTAGGGTTTGATATGTTAAACAATAAACCACCATAAATTCTAAGAAAAATTCTTTCACTAGCAAGGGAAGAACTCTAGACTTACTTGCACATCATAGGATTGAGAAATTTTGGAAATTTGAGGGAGTTTATGGTGAAATCGGGCTTGCAGCTTTATGCGTCATGCCACAAACCCAACGCGTTGCGCCCTTTATATGCGTCACGCCAGTGTATTTTTACACTGTGGAGGGCGGCCCAATGCGCCGTGCCCACCAACTTGCAAAATTTTGCTGCAATTTTTCTCCCTTTGTTCAACACAGCCTTCTCTTGCTCAATCTTTCTTCTTTGAATGCAAATGAGCTTTCTGGATCATGAAAAATGATTTATAGATAAGAGCTTTTGATTTTTCATTCATAAAACCCACTTTTGTAATGTTTGCATTGTGATTTACATTTTCAACTCTGTTTTTTGGGCAGTTTACTTTATTTGTGCCTTTGATGAAATTGAATGGCTTGATTTTTTGTTTGCCTTGTAGGGGATGGAGAAACTAAAGCTTGGCAAGGTGACCAGGGTTGACACTGAAGCTTTTTACATATGACAGAACTGAAATTACACCAATTTATACAATAAAAACCTAAAATACTATGTTTTTCCTCAAAACAGGGTTTTGAAGAAAAATATATTTCTGAGCAAGTGATTATGAAATTGGTACTGGAACTTTATTCAACCTCCTCATGTGCCTGCTGATCATTATTGGACATTTTGAAGATCTTTTTGATGAAACCCTATACCTAATGAAACTGAAACCCTAGAAATGACTCTTGCAAATTTAAAGACAAAAAGTGACTGCAGATGATCTTGATGAATGGAAATAGGCCAGCAAGTTAAGGACATGAGGGAAAATGTACAACAAGCCACTACCGTCAGATGATCCATGCTCCTAACGGAATGCAGGTGACTGAGTGAGACACCTAATATGCAATGCAACAAGAGAATTTGATCTCTGACAGAGGTATGAAGATACCGACACTAACAGGTCCCGGAACATAAACAAAAATAAGTCATCGAGTGGGAGATCTAAATCTTCAAGAAAACCTGTAAAGGTGGTGTGCTGGAAATGCGGAAAGGAATGGCACTACAAAAGGGACTATAAATCTAAAGCTCCTGATAAAGGAAATGGATCTGATGATGCTCCTTCTACAGAGGCGAAAACCACCTCAGATGAAGGTGGGGATGTGTACTTGGCTTCTTCAAGTACACATGTAGATCATGAGGTTATGTGAGTATGAGAAATATGATGGTGGAGATGTCTTCTTGGGGAATGAAAGGAAGGCTAGAATCATTGGTCGCAGAAAAGTAAAGTTGAAGTTGAAAGGTGGAATGGTTAGAACACTTCTGGGTGTTCTGCATATTCCTGCATTGGCCAGAAATCTGATTTCCATAAGAAAGTTGGATGATGCAGGTGTAAAAACAATGTTCATGAAGGATACCTACAAAATGGTGCAAGGAGCACTGGTATTGATGCGGTGAGTTCTGATTGGAACTCTGTATAAGCTGCAAGGTAGCACTGTTATTAATGGGTGCAACGGTTCTATGGTTCCTAAAAGTGGCGCAGAAAATCTAGTGGTCTCTGGAGAGATGACCATGTTGTGGCATCAAAGGCTTGGAGATATTGAAGAGAAGGGCCTTCGAATACTTCATGGTAAAGGTATGGTAGAAGGTATGAGTAATATTTCTCTGGATTTTGATTTCTATGAAAATTGTGTATATGGGAACCATAATGGTGTGAGTTTCCCCTCTAGTGGTAAGAGATCGAAACATATATTAGAGGTTTTGCACAGTGATGTGTTTGGACCTGTGAAGGTTCCATCACTGGGTAAGTCTGTGTACTATGTATCATTTATAGATGACTTCTCAAGGAATACATGGATATATTTCCTTAAGAAGAAATATGAAGTCTTTGACAGGTTTAAAGAATTTAAGACTCTGGTGGAAAACCAAACAGAGAAGAAGATAAAGGTGTTGAGGATAGATAACGATGGAGAGTTTTGCAGTAAGGAATTTGAAGAATTATGTAAGAAGTGTGGTATAGCACAATAGAAGACTACTCCATATACACCTTATCAAAATGGAGTTGCAAAAAGAATGAACAATACGTTGATGGAAAGGGAAAGAATCATGCTTAGTGGTGCCGGGTTAGGACAAGAATTCTGGGCAGAGGCGGTGGAGACTGCATGTTCCCTGGTCAAGAGATCACTTTCATCAGCATTGGAAGATAAGACTCCACAAGAGGTATGGACTGGTAAGAGACCTTACCTTTCACATCTGAAGGTATTTGGATGTGATGCATATGTACATGTTCCAAAGGAGAAAAGAACCAAGTTGGATAGTAAATCTGAAAAGTGCATCTTTATTGGGTACAAGGATATTTAAAGGGTTATAAGCTTTGGAACCCAGTAACAAGGAAGGTTGTGTACCGCTGAGATGTGGTGTTCAAAGAGGTGAAAGATGTTATTAAACATGAGGTCTGACCAAAGGAACCCAAGAAGATAGAGTTTGAGCTAAAGGAGGAAGAATCCGACTCTACAGCAGAGGAGGAATCAGAAGATGAAGAGCCACAAAATCCAGGTGTGAGAAGATCATTTTGAGAAAGAAGGTAGCTAGAAAGGTATGGTCCATTTGCTTTCTGTTCAAATTTTGCTTTATCTATTACTGATGATGATCTCATAACTATGAAGGAAGCAGTAGATTCAGAGAATGGAAAACTCTGGAAAGAGGCCATGGTTGATGAAATGGCATCTTTGCACAAAAATGAGGCTTGGGATCTAGTGGAGTTTCCGACTGCAAGGAAACCCATTGGAAGCAAATGGGTGTTCAAGAAGAATAAAAATGTTGAAGGAATGTTGGAGAAATACAAAGCTTGGTTGGTAGAAAAAGGTTATTCCCAGGTACTGGGAATTGATTTTGGTGATATTTTTTCTCTTGTTGCCAAGGTAACTTCTATTAGATTACTTTTATCTATTTTTGCTGCTTTTGATTTTGAGGTACAATAGATGGATGTGCATTGTGAAGACAACGTTTCTTCACGGGGATCTAGAATAGGAGATCTACATGAAGCAACCTGAAGGTTTTGTGATGAAGGGTAAGAAAGAACTCATATGCAAGTTAAAGAAGTCTCTGTATCGGTTAAAACAGTCACCAAGGATGTGGTATCATAAATTTGATACATTTATACGGGGACTTGGCTTCACTAGAAGAAAAGCATATCATTGTGTGTATTTTAAATTAATTGGTGATCGTGTTATTTATCTGGTCTTTTATGTGGATGATATATTGCTGGTTGGAAATGACAAAGAAATTATCCAAGATTTGAATACCCATTTGTCCACCAAATTCGACATGAAAGATCTTGGCGCTACAAACTATATTTTGGGCATGGAAATTAAAAGAGATTGGACAAAGAGGAAGCTCTAGTTAAACTAGAGGAAGTATGTCGAGATAATATTGTAGAGGTTTAATATGCAGGATAGGAACCTTCACCTATAGGTGTAAAGTTATTTGATGAACATTGTCCCAAGACACAAGAAGAGGAAGAGGACATGTCCCGTGTTCTATATGCAAGTGTAGTTGGTAGCCTAATGTATGCAATGGTTTGTACTAGACTAGACACTGCACATGCAATGGGAGTATTGAGCAGGTTTATGTCAAAACCAGGTAAGGAGGACTGGATACTAGTGAAGCAGGTTTTCAGGTATTTGCGTGGCACTAGTGATCATGGCTTGTGCTACCAAGGAAGACCAGGATTGGACATAGTGTTGGATATTCGTGGCTTTGTTGATGCAGATTGGGTTGGAGATTTGGATCAGAGAAGATCTACAAGTGGGTATGTGTTTAACCTATTTGGAGGTGCAGTCAGTTGGATGAGTAAGAAAGAATCTGTAGTGGCACTATCAACTACAGAGGCAGAATACATGGCAGCCACTGATTCGAGCAAGGAAACCATTTGGTTGTAGAGATTATGTTCAAGTATGGGGTTAGTACAAGGAGCTATAAGGATAAATTGTGACAACCACAGTCCAATTTTCTTGGCAAAGAACCCTGCATATCATTCAAATACAAAGAGCATTGATGTTCAGTATCACCTTGTGAGGGATATGATAGAAGACAAAAAGGTGTTGTTGGTAAAGGCGGACACTTTGAAGAATACTACAGATCCATTGAAAAATCTGTGAGCTCTAAGAAGTTCTCTTGGTGTAGAGAAACAACGGGCATTGCAAGGCTGGATAAATGACTGAGCTCTCTTTTGGCCCCCCATGGAAAGAAAACAACAAGTGGGAGAATGTTGGGTTGTGTTATATTCTTTCCACGACTAGCCCACGTCGTTAACTAGGGGTTAGAAGGGGGGCGGAGTCCCCCCTTCGTTGCAATGATTACATAATTGGAGGGGTCACAGGGGGTTTGAGGAGTGTAGGTAACCCCACTCTATGGGGTTCGGGGCAGTTCCGTGGAAAATTTTGTTTTTGGACTCTATATTAGGTTGGGTGGACCTACCTATGGTTTTGTGCATGATTTTTCACACATGGTTTTGGACGCGATGGTTTTCGGTCCATGGTTTTCGACGTGATGGTTTTTGGTCCATGGTATTGGATGCTTCGGCATGTATATATATGTATTGTAATATTGAAAGGAACATAATGAAAAATCAATATGGTAGTCTTGTTTTTGGGATCGAGGGGAAAATCTCTGTGTATATGTGTTTTATGTGTTATTCTCTCACATTTTTTATTTTCTGTGTTTTAGAATTCATATGCAGGTAATTTCTATATGGCGTTAAAGTCTACATTTCATCTGATGGCATGCAATGCATGAAAAAAGTTTTCAACCACTCATATGGAATGTGGCACTGCACAAAATGTGGTGGCACCTTCCTGGAAAATTATATATTACAAAGCAATGGAACACATAAAATATTGCAGAAATATAAATAGAAAACACATAAAACCAAAGAGACATAGATATACGTGGTTCACCCAGTTTGGGCTACGTCCGCAGAGAAACAGCCAATACTTCCTTTTATATTATCCAACAATCTGAAGAGATATAACCTACAACAGATCCGCTGTAATTCCTGATGAGCCCCAAATTTGGTAACATTTTGGGCTCATTTGGCCTAATTATCCTTGTTCAATCCTTCATTTTTCATAACTTATGCATTATTTTTTAGTATGTTTATGTCATTTGTACGAATAAGGGTAGTCACTCTTCCTAGGTGGCTAACACGTGCTCATTTCAGGATTTTTTGACACATGTTGGAGCAAAACCGAGCAAACATGGGCTAGGAGACAGCCAAGCTTGGGTTGAGGATTCGTAGGGGGGTTGTCTATGGCATTAAATAGCCTCCCTCGGGATCTTCACCCCCAACTCCGAGCTCCAAAGGCCACCAAAACTGGATCTAGAAGGCAGCCAAATAGATATTTTGGAAGGAGCTGTTCACTCATAGTTTGGGCAGCCAAGTCCCATAGATTTAGGAGGCCAGCTAGGGCCTCGTGGTGTATAAATGTTAAGGCCTCAGCCTTGGTGAGGGACTTTTGGAAAACTCTTGCATACTTTGCACTACAGTGCTGCTAGCTCTATTTTGTTCTCTTGTAGCCATTGTTGGCATAACTCTTGACTTATGATTACTTTTTGATAATGAGAAGCAGTTAGATTTGATATCAGCTCTGAGTTTTCTATAGGAGCCATAGCTCTCGGGGTTGGGCCCAACCTGAGAGCCTAGGACCTCCTTCTTTGTATTGTTATCTTTTCTTTATGCATTGTGATTTTCCTTTTATGCATTTGAAACGTGGTTTTGTGGAGCAAGATTTAGTTGTGTTGGTTAAATAGGTCACTGTTGAGGAATAGAATTGCTTCAGATGTGTAGAATAGATTGATAGGATAATAATCGATAAAGCTCCAGGAAAAGGAGTTGTCTACACTCTCAGTTTCACCTCTCCCTCATTGGATCAGGGGCTAGAATTGCAAAAACAGTGCTGCCCAACAAAAACACTAGTTTGCTTGACCATGCAATCTTTGGTGTAATGTCTTCATTTGTAGAAGTTAGTCATGCGTTCAGACCTTTTGAGATGTTTCTTTGCTTAAGTGTTGTACATGGTTCTCTTTAGAAATAAAGTTGTTGTTCATTTGTTTTGTTGACAGTTAGGATAGATTAGCTAAGATTTTGATCGTGTGCAGGACTTGGTTGATTCAGTTAGGTGTACACCGTGCAGGGCATCTCCATCACTCTCTCATCCACCTACGCTTCGTCTAGGCCAGCTGCTACATCCCCTAGTTAGGTTCCTCATCTCACAACTATTCTTCTACCCACGTAACCCTACCTTCTTGCCCTTCCATTGTCTTAGCCTTATTTAAGTCAAGTTAGCTTTCCACACCCTCTCATCACTTCATCCATCAGTCACTAGGTCATTTCAGACCCCTACCCTACCTCCCTATCCATTCATGCATCTTCTCTCACTCACCCATCCTCCAAAATCCAATTTTAGAACATCCTGTAGAAATTTCTGAACATCCTGTAGAAATCCCTGAAACATCCTGTAGAACCCCTGCATACTTCCTGTAGAAGCTCACAAATGAGGTTGCTGGATAGCCAAACTTTTTGGAACTCTCCAGAAGGGTGTTAGGGACTCCTTAGACCCTCCGTGAACCTTCCCAACTTTTTCCAAGTATTTCTCTTCCTTGATCCACCCCTGCACAAGTAAAAAGCCAGTTAAAACACATGCATGATAATTCTGATAACTTATTTGAAAATATAAAAAAGATGTTTCCTTCAGGTAGAGGTAGCCTAGACATGTGCATTTTACCTTCATAGAAGTAATGGCATCTCTCTTAATGGTTTGCATTCTCTCCTCTGCATCAGTAGGACTAGCCAGTAGAATTAGGGTTTGCTACGGTTTATGTTACTTTTTGGCTTTCAATTTCTTTCTGCAAGTAGATCAGTTTCCTTTGAATTAGCTTCCAGCCATCAGTTAAAAAGCTTCTTCTAAGAGCTCATAGAAGTTGGCTTAATCCCTTAGCGGACTTGTGTCAGCTGACCAAGTGACAGCTGCGGCAAGAGCTAGTACTTGTGCATACAGCACCGTCGCTTCCAAGTTTGTTACGAATTACCGGGTTGATAAAAGTAAAGAAGGGAGTCCCAGGAGTTGCAGCATTATTGCTGCAATACTGGAGCCCACCAATTCCCTCTTCACTCTTAATCTCCTCTATCTCCCTCACTCAGAATACAGATCTACATAGACGCAATACAATTCCCTCATATATAGCAAGGGGTTTCCTTCTAGGGAAAAAATCCCTAAATTAAACATAACTTCTACCATCAGATCTCAACCTAATGAATGACCTAGATTGACGACAGAATTACAACATTTACAAGGAAATTTTACATCTATTTTTAGCTTCGGGGGCACTGCCCCTGATCCTCCCACCAGTGGGGGCTCCCAAAGGTCATAGTCGCCCCTCCTGGACTCCCCCTACAGCGAATATTTTATGGGTGACGTTCTCGCCCAATTACAAACTAGGGTCCAATGCATCGATACCTTTGAATACAGAAGATAATCAGGCTCCACACCCAATAGTACCTACCCTTCAACTTCCTCCATTCATTGCCACTTCTTTCCCATGTACATCACACACCTCACCATCAATTCATCCTCCTTCACTCTCCCATCCCCATATTTGGCAACTGTGGACTTAACCATGCACACCAACGATTCTGTGAAAGGATAGATTACCTCTCTCCCTTTCATATTGGCTCTATATCAAAATAATCATACCCAAATATGAAAATAAAATTCTTACATGGTAACCTCTATTCTTCCCGGTGTGCAACTACAAAATACATGCACTGCTTCTCCCTTGTGAACAACATGGACCCTAGCGACCAATTGTTTGTCCTTGCTTCTCTAACACAAATAGAATAAATTCTCATGTTACATGGCAACCCAATCTTGCAAAACACCCATGCATGAGGTGGAAAGTGCAAATACATTGGTCATCCTAAATATTTCTCGCAAGTCATCATTGCCATTGCCAACATTTTTTCGCTCTTGGTTTTAGAATTGGACATCGTCGTTGTTACTAGGCATGGTTGTGACCACAAAACATATGATTTCATTGTTAGCGGGACACGTGTTCTTGCAGCTTTAGAGTACAAACTAGCATATGATCCCTACTACAAGGATGGCCAACTAGACCAAGCTGCAATATCTACCTTGCTAACTCACCCTATCTATATGTCTTCTACCATCCATCACAACTACGCCCCCCCTGGAATAATGGCTTGAATTCCCTACTTTCGACGTAACATTCCTATACACCCCACTCCAACAAACCTCTGACCATCCAATTTTCTATCAACACTCCCTAATTCCCATACTGAGATTGAAGAAATATGCAACTACATGCAGTCTCCCTTTGTTTCCCCCTCTGCTATCAATGAATATACCACAGAAGGTCTCCTTGCTATGGCGTTCCCCAAACTCTTCGCCACATGAGATGTTATGATTGCTCAGCTACGTCTTAGAAAATTTGAAATGCAAGAATATGATGTTCACCTCATACGCTACTATGATAATTGTTTTTCCCAACATCCAAGATTCTGGTATTACTTGTACAATCTTATGTTGTGACATCGTATTCAAGAAACTGTTGTTTTTTCGTGAAAACTTGAAGAGGGTTTTCCAATGACTGTTACGTACCTTCGGGCACACCTCCATAACATGCTTGATTCCATGATTCCTGACCAGATTACGCATTTCAGATCAGGCCTTAGAGGGACATGCTTGTTCTGGAACAAACGCGAAGGTGAACTCACTAATATGATCGTACAAATAGGTAGCCCTAATTTCTTCTTCATCGTAAGTGTAGCTAACACCAAATGGCATGGCATGCACATGATCATGCCTGACAACCCCCCCCCCCCCCCCCCAAGAGGATTTGTCTGAGTTGTCTTGATGTAAATTCAAGAATATAATTAACAATCCACATCTTGTAGCATAGTACATTCATTTTCGATTCGCAATATTCCTCGAAGAGGTCTTGTATAAAGGTTTACATGCAAAGGACTTCTAGTGTAGGTATTTCCTTTACCATGATTCTCCATTTTGTTTCTTTGTCTGGATGTGCAGGAACCTAATAAAAAATCATTTTTCATCTCTATAGGTATGAGTGGAAACATAGGGGCTCCACACACATACATGGTTTGCTTTGGCATGAAAACCCACCTGATATTAACAACCTCAATTGGGATGACCAAGTCGCAATGGATAGAGGTAGGTGTTTTTTCGATGAACACATTTATTCTTGGAATCCTTTCACTCCCAAACAACATGGACCTTATGTACACATATCTACAGAGAATGACCCATGCATCCTACCATCTCCATTGTATTTTCATCCTCTCACCTTCAGGGCTACGAGAATCTTCTTAATTGCATTCAATGACATAAAAAATGCCACCCCTATTCATGTCTTCACAAAAAAGGTCCTACTCTTGTTTGTCACTCTGTATTTTCATGGGATTTGAATGCCACCTACTCTTTCATCATTGATGACAGTTGATGTAAGAAATATGTCCTTGCTTGTAATGATGACAGGTTAACTGTACACAACTCTTACATGTTATTCATCTAGAGAGAAAGCATCAATTTCTAGCTGATTTTGTCTCAGCATGTTGTTCTATGCTACATCACGGAATATGCATCGAAACTACAAAAAAAATTAGAAATTTATCGACAAATGTTGTCATGTGTCTCCCAGGCTATCCACCATGGAACACCTGGTGTTAGTGTTGTCCGAAATTTTTTTAACATAAATAAGTTCCAATAGGGACATTGGTGCACATGAAACATGCCACATGCTACAAAAATTACCCCTTTCACTTTTTAGTTTTTCATTTGTTTCCCTCAATGTTACTCAAATTGTTTTTCAACATATTTTTCATGGTCTAGGTTCCCCCTTCCCAACACCACCCTTCATTTTAGCATAGATGAATAGCCCTGCTACACTTGAAACACTAATGCTTCTTGAAGTTTCACATTCCTAGCCCTTTTCTGCTCGCCGAAAACATAACCAATGGAAACAAATAAATCCTTACAAGACTTTTCATGTGCTCCCTTCCTATTCCTTGATCCCTACTCCTTCTAATGCATCCCACACTTCTTTCTGCTGGAGTGAAATACTTCCATACCTTCCCTTTCCGCACACTCCCCTCTGACATAAGCTCTAATTATGAAGAAGTCATTTCACATTGGGAACGAAAAATATTTGTGTATGTTCCATGGCATGTTCATTTAGCCCTTGAAATCCCCCTTTCCCCTTGCTCTGATGACATCTCCACTAATGATATGCCGAACTCCCCTGAGTCCATAGAAATCAATGAATGGAAATTCCTTTCCTAGCTACACCCTGGAAATGACATGGAAATAGATGACATTGACATGCTTGGACATTGTGACTTTGACTGTAACCATAATTGGGCCCAGACTATGATCCCTCTCCATTTGCAAGAGACAACCATATGTTTCATAGACATTAGTTGCCCATCCATCCAAATCCATTCTACCCCATCTCCAGTTCCCCACTCACTCACCTCACTATTGCCCACCTAGCAAGTTGCTTTCACCATTTTCCTCACCCACTTTAGGACCACTTCCTCCATTTATCCAATTAGAATGCTCATCCAAGGCATGACTAGCACAGGGAAGTCTCATTTAATTTATTTCCTAAAAGATACATTTCTTGCTGAATCTCTTCCCAATTCAAGTTCATTTCTCCTACTCACTCCAACATGTGTTGCAGCATTTAACATAAAGGCACTTACAATCCATTCTGCCCTTCGCATTCCTTTAGTGTCAATGCATCCTCTTGAGGGCCAACCACTTCTACCTCTCCAAGAAAAACTTTGTCACATCACATACATTTTAATTGATGAAATTAGCTTTATTAACCCTAAATGTCTTTCATAGATAGATGATCACTTAATGGCGGTATTTCCTTCATATCAAAATGTTCCTTTCGAAAATCGATCTATCATACATGTTGGTGACCTTGGGAAACTACCTCCTCTGAAGGACATCCCCATGTATATTGGTACATCATGCAACAATGCCCTATGGAGAAAATTTGACATGGTCGTCACACTATCTACCATCTTTCATCAACAAGGAATAGACCCTCTTCAAATTACATGATGACAATTTCTCACGAATCTCAGAAATGCAACACCAATAGTCGAAGAATAGAACCTTATCATGTCCAGGAAAACTACCTTTTTTATAAAGGATGAGGAGTGAGAATTTGACAATGAAATGCACCTATATCCAACCAACCTAGCTTTCAAATTTCATAACAAACAAATGCTCAAAAAATTGAATATGTCAATTTCACACTGCTACGTAGAGAAAAGGAACCACCATCCTGCTGATGCACATGAAGAAGTTGAATAGTTGAATCCAAAAGTTCTTATTTTCAATGAACAACATGTTTTCCTCACATGTAACTTGTGGGTTGAAGTAGGTCTTGTAAACAAAGCACTTGGAAAAGTAATTTCCATTTTCTATGTAGCTGGATCAAAACCCCCTCAATTACCATAATTTGTTGTTGTTGACTTCTTCCAATACAAAGGTCCACCATGGGATGCCTTCAACCCATCTTATGTTCCACTTGCCCCAATAATGCGAGGGTCTCGTAGGAAAATTCCCCTTCGAATGGCATGGGGTTTGACAATACATAGATAGCAAAGAATGACATTACTAAATGAGACAATGGACATTGGAAACATAGACCGGGAAGGCTTAATATTCACTGCTATCTCCAGAGTTCAAACCTTGGTTGATCTTTGCATCCCTCCACCATTTTCCTTCAACTATGCCTCCCGCATGCAAGGCAATGCTTACAGCAAGCGTAGGCAATAAGAGGAATCAATACTAGCATCAAATTCTTTACAACCACCTCCAGTCTTATTGTTGTGTCTAGCCCCTTTTGATTCTCTTTCAATAAGCATACTTTGCATTCAATTTCACAATAGTTTCTTTCTTTTATAGGTAGTTTCTATGAAACACAGTTAAAATTCCATACATTTTCCCCTTTCTACAAAATAACATATTGTGTGCATTCATCTTTAGAAAAAAAAGAAGACAAACTTTACAAGTTCACATTTCGCTGATTAATATGAGCATACTTTTACAACTCTGCTTCAAATCAAATACTTTCAAAAACACTTGACAGTGAAATAGAAACTAAAATATATGTTCTCACTTGCTGCCAAATCTCTTTTCAGCTCTCCAAGGAGTGACTTACCACAAAAGTTCGCAGCATTTTTTCCAAACAACAAAAGGACTCAAAATGAACAAACTTTCCAAACTGTTGTGGTAAAAAAGACAACACTCCCAACTTGACTTTATTGTTATCATATTGGTAATGGGGACCCCTATGTATCTGTAACTTCCTATTGGATCATTTGTTCTTCCACTTTTTCTTATGCTCACAACTTCTTTTTTACTATTCATTAATTAGAATAAATTAAACAAATAACCCTTGATTCCAACACTTGTATTTCCATGCAAATTTAGGCCTTGTATATTAAACTAACACCTTTCGATTTCATTTCAATGAGAATAATTTTGATTCAATTTTTAAATAGAAAATAAAATCAAAAATTTTTAGAAGGTCGTATTTTGGTGATTGATATGAACATGGTTTTACAACTCTAATTCAAATAAAATACTTTCAAAACATTTGACAATGAAAAGAAAGAAAAAAAGAAACTACTCTCACTTACTCGTAAATCTCTTTTCATCCTTAAAGGTGTTTGCTCTGATATGCCATTTCCTCTGACCTCCTCTATCAGACAATGTGCGAGATTAGCATATTGCAATATCAAAATGCAACCCTTGATCGCATATCAGAGACCACGAATTTTGAATCGTTTGACATAACAAAAAACGATTATAGGGAACCTCTGACTTGCTAAAATGGAGTCTAATATTCCATGTGGCGTCCTATGATAGTTCTTATTATAATACGCTGAAAACTTTTAAAAGCTATATCACTTATTTGTTTCAAAGTTTAGATGTTTTCTTATTATTATAAAGAACCAATGTTATATGTATTAGAGTTTTACTATTGGAGATTTCTAAAATAATTCCTCCAATGTCATACCTCTGATATAACTCTTTTATCAAAGGGTTCCTCCCACCAATAGACTACAAACACTCTATAACTTTCCTGCCACATCATTTCGACCAATCACATTAGGGGAAATCTGTTTTCACAAATCAGAAGCCTCCCTTGACTAGGGTTTTGACCATCAAAAGGATAAGGTTATCACAAAATTTCCTTTATTTTCATAGCCTCATTCCTATTCACCACAAAAAAGCCTTCTCTCTAATTCTTTTCATGACTTGGCCAATGGACCTCGCCTCTACATTGCGTAGTGTCTTAGCCAACATTAGAACCTCCTTGGTTATAAGCTCTATTATTGCAAAGGCTTCCTCGACCTAGTCTTACTGACTTTGTCTCTATCTCAACACTAGTACAAAATGGCTAATTAGTTACTAAAAAACGACTAAAATTTGCATATAAATTATTATTTTTTGGTCTGTGACCAATAGTAGCTTAATTACAATATCTTATAATGCGACCAACTTTTAGTCTTTTTTGGCTTAGTCATTAATTGGTTGTCCCAGTTTTGATTTCTAGCAGTATATTTAATCATTAATTTGATGATTACTTTAGTCATTGATTGGCACAATTAATGACCAATATACAACAAAATATATTACTAAATGATCACCCAAGGAAGCCAATAAATGACCAAAATGTTGGTCATGTTATAGGATATTGTAAATTAGCTATTAAAAGTCATATATATATGAATTTTAGTCGTCGTTTGAAACCAATTAATGACCAAAAAAATATGACTAAATTTTGGTTGTGTTATAAGATACTATAAATTAGCTACTAATAGTCATATATATGCAAAATCTGGTCATCATTTATAATCAGAAATTTATCATTTGTAGTAGTCATTTATGTCTTTTTGGTAGTTTCATATTCATTATATAAATGACTACTTTAATAGTTTATAATCATTTAATTTACTTTCATTAACAATCGTTATAAGAAACTAATTTAGTCGTATATTCATTTTATTTGTGTTCATCATTAATAAATATAAACTACTAATTTAGTAGTTTTAGATTGATTTTATGCATTCATTATTAATCAACATAAATTAATTACTATGATTTTGCAAATAAATTATGAAAATAAAAAATAAAAATAAAAAAACATGTCATACAATGTACATGTTCATCTAATATGAAAATGCAAAGTTACATATGTTAATTACAATATTAAGTAATATCAAGTGCAACTATAAATAATTCCAACCACAAATTATATTATTTAAAATGTCAAGTATTAAAATATGAGTTTCCAACTTAAAATTGGTTGGAGTATAATTTACACATTAAATATTGTTGCATCACCTCAAAACATTATCATTGTGTTGCCAAGGAATTACAAGTGAATTCACTAACTATGGAGGCTTGACCATCAGTCTCTATGTGTGTGTCTTATGCGGGATATTGGCTCTACGGGTACCACTCAACCAATTATGTTCTCTCTCTCCTTAATTTTCATTTTGTCACTCTAGTGTTATTGTTCTCCTCTTTCTTCAATTCCTGCTTCTTGCCATTAATACTGAGTTCCTTTTCTAAAGAAAAAAAATACAATGCAGAGTATAAGACATGAAAGTCGATGAACACTAGAATATAAAACAAAATAAACTATAAAATATTTATACTATATATCTCAACATAAACAATATTGTTAATGCTATTTTCCACCATAAAAGCAAGAAAATTGAACAAGTTTTCTTCAATTGGACAATAGTGACGCAGGAGGTTGGTGAAAACAAGGTGAAGTCTTCCAAATAGACAATTGGTTACTTTACGACGAATCGGGTGCTTTCAGTGGATTCTTTACGTGGCTTGCTTTACACTAAGGGTCCCCAATATTTCCCTTAAAACTTCGGTCCGACGTTGACTTTTTCTTTATAAACAATGCTTCATTCTACACTGTAGATCTCACTCCATCAGATTTGACGGTTGATATTAAACTCGATCAACAAAACATTTCGGGATCACTCTACGATGTAGATCTCTTCTCTCCAGATCTAACAGTCCTTACTCAACCCGATCAACAAAATCATTTGTTGCTCCTCCATCATTGATCAATCACGCATTTGATCCAACAGTTCACAAGGATATCGAGTGAACCACTTGCAAAGATAATACCCGCCTGATAAGGTGGTTTTCTCTCTCCACCCGAGTTCTACGTGTCGCTTCATTAGCGGAATTGGGTGACTACCCCGAAATACCACTTACAGCCTTTCTTTCGCCCGATAACCACCTTCACTATTAAAAACCCGCCTTTCAGATATAACCACGTGCATTAACTCAATACTTAAGTAAAGCGCTTAATCAATGGTTTTAGTGTTTAATTGCAAGATTAACCCTTAACACAAAATAACCGTGATTTATGAGAAAATATGTTAAACACTGAGATTTATGTTTAAAACATGAAAACAAAGAAAATACTCAGTTAACTGTCTAAACACGGATACAAAGACAGTAAACGAGAGTTCACACTAGGAATACCATATAGATACACATTGAATCAATTTCATTAATATAATATCGGTTACAGAGTCTTGGCCTTCTTAGCTCAATTACAACAATATATTGACCTCTGTCTCAATCTCAAACCCTCTCTAACACTCAAACTCTCACCTCTCACTCAAACCTCAATCATCTCAGCTCGACTAATCTTTTTCCATTACATTTTTTCTCTTTTATGAATCAATCATATTCTAACTGCACTAACCACTCGATCTCTATTTTGATCAATCTAACAATCAAATCTCTATTTTCAAGCTCTATTACACACCTATGCTAACAACTTATCCTTTAGTCTAAAATAAGAAAATTTCCTAACTATTACAATAATGAAGTAAAACTCATCTTTGAGAGATCCAACCCTCTCTACTAAAACTGACTTTTTTACCACTCAGGTCATGAAATTCAACTCTTTTAGCCACAACATGTGAACAAACAATCACTTTGCTAGCTAAGTCCAGATGCTCCTGCATCATACTCTCAGGGAAGAAAAGAATCATCCTTCAGATTTTCAGGGTTTACTCCATACTTCTGCAACTCTACTGCTATCAACCAACTAGCATCCTCCACTGGATGTCCTTTCCATTTGACTAGATATTGAAAATAAACCTGTCCTTTAGTTCTTTTAGATGCTCTTTTCTCCAAAACATCTTCCACCTCTTTCTTAATTGTCTTTGGCATTTTTTTCTTCACAATTCAAAGTTGGAAATTCATCTTTTGTGGTTCCCTCTTGTAACTTTGTCTCTGTCTCTTTGTATGGATACAAATCTACAACATTGAAGATAGGTGATATTCCAATCCCTTCTGATAATTCAATTTCATAAACATTACTTGAAAACTTTCTTATAATTCTACATGTTCCTATCTTTTTCATTTTCAGTTTATTGTAAGTCTTAGCAGGAATCTTTCTTTTCTCAAATACACCATCACTAAATCTCCCACTTAAAATTCTTTCTCTTTGCTCTTCATATCTGCTCTCTGTTTGTATTTGCTACTATTTTCTTGCAATTTTCCTTTGACATCTTCTTGTAGTCTCTGCATCTGCTCTGTAAACTCTTTAGCTTTTGCATCTCTTGTCTCCTATTTACCCAAATCTTTGAGCTCATACACAACTCTTGGATTCATCTCAAAAACAATCTGAAATGGACTCATTCCAGTACTTCGGTTTAGAGTGTCATTATAAGAAAACTCAGCCTGAGCTAGTGCTAAATCCCACTGCTTAGGACTTTGATACACTAAACTTCTCAATATGTTCCCCAATCTTGTGTTTACCACTTCAGTCTATCCATCTGTTTGAGGATTGTATGCTAAACTGAAACTAAGGTTAGCTCCTAGTTTCTTCCAAAGAGTTCTCCAGAAATTCCCTACAAACTTTGTATCTCTATCAGACACAATACTTACAGGCAATCCATGTAAGCTTACAATTTCTAATAAAAATAGATTCACAATATGTGTTGCATCACTAGTCTTCTTACATGCAATGAAATGTGCCATCTTGGAAAATCTATCTACCACAACATAAATAGAATCATTCCCCCTTTGAGTTTTAGGTAACCCCCAAAAAATACTTGCTTACTGCATCCTATGGTCTGTTTGGTATTGGCAATGGTTGGTACAATCCTGTATTTTGGCTTCTCCCTTTAGCATGCTCACATATCATGCACTTCTCAACAAATCTCTTAACATCAGTCTGCATCTTTGGTAGATAGTAAAAAGCATTTACCTGAGCAAAGGTTTTGTCTTGTCCAAAGTGACCAGATAATCCTCCACTATGTTTCTTCTTTATTATGTTTTACCTCATAGAACATTTGGGAATGCATAACTTGTTGCCTTTAAACAATAAACCTCCTTGGATAAGAGAATCTAACCACTGACTTCTATTATGAACTATTGGATTTTGAACTACTGTATAGATATCTTTGAAATCTGCATCATCTTTATGTATTTCAACCATTTCTTCAAATCCTACAACACCAACTTTGAATTCTTGCACAATAAAACTTACCTTGCTCAAAGCACCAACAAATTTGTTCAATTTACCACTTGTTTGCTTTATCACAATAGTAAAGCTCTGCAAAAACTCTACCCACTTGGAATGTTTCTAGTTCAATTTTGGCTGGTTGTTTATGAACTGCAATGCATGATTGTTAGAATACAATATAAACTCCTTTGGTAGAAAATAATTTCTCCATTTCTTTAGAGCTTGTACAATAGCATAAAATTCTTTATCATAATAAGAATACTTCTTCTTAGCTTCATTTAGTTTCTCACTAAAGTATTCTATTGGTCTTTGTTCCTGATTCAAAACTGCTCCAATTGCAACTCTACTAGCATATGTTTCAACTTGAAATACCTTATCAAAATCAAGTAAAGCTAAAACTTGTTTCTCTGTGATTTTCCTCTTGAGCAACTTAAATTTCATGTGTACTGCTCTTGTACATTTGAATGGTTGATTAGTCTCCTTGATTGTTTCAAGAATTGGTGCACAAGTCTGACTAGAACCTCTGATAAATTTCCTATAAAAACTTGCAAGACCATGAAAGCTTCTTACCTCAAATATATTCCTTGGAATAGGCCAGTTCCAAATTGCTTGGACTTTCTCTGGATCCATTTTCAACCCTTCTTTATATACTACAAATCCCAAGTAAATTAACTCTTCTTCCATGAAACTACATTTCTTCAGATTTATCAGTAGTTTCTCTTTCTACAGAGTTCTTAAAACCAATTTAAGATGCTCTAGATGTTCTTGTTTACTTCTACTAAAGACTGGAATATCATCAAGATAAACAATCACAAATTTTCATGCATATTCCTTCAAGACTTCATTCATCAATCTCATGAATGTTCTAGGTGCATTAGTGAGTCCAAAAGGCATCACTAACCACTCATACAACCCACTGTTTGTTTTAAATGCAGTCTTCCATTCATCTCCTTCCCTAATTGTTATTTTATGATATCCACTCTTCAGATCTATTTTAGTAAAATACTTTGACCCAATCAAACAATCCATCAAATCATCCATGCATGGTAAAGGAAATCTATACTTGATAGTGATCTTGTTTCTGGCTCTGGAGTCTATACACATTTGCCATTCACCTCCTTTCTTTGGTCTAAGTACTGTTGCCACAACACATGGACTAAGACTCTCTCTGATTAGTCCCTTATCCATCAGTTCTTGCACTTGTCTTCCAACTTCTGCATTCTCTTAAGGAGTTAGTCTGTATGCTGCTTTGTTTGGCAAACTTGCTCTTGGTATTAGATCAATATGATGACTAATACTCTTGATTGGTGGCAATGCATTTGGCAACTCATCCACAATAATATCGGCATAATCATTCAACAGAGTTTTGATTTCTTCAGGTAAATCATCCAAGTTTGTGGAAGTTAAAATTACCTTAGGTCTCCCTATAATAGAAAAATGCATTTCTTCACCTTTGTCAACCTCTTGAAAAATCTCCTTTCCACTCATCAGCATAACATTGTTTCTAGGTGCTCCTTTATCAGCTTCATCCTTCAATGGCAGTGGTGTAAGTTTATTTCCATCCTTCTCTAGAGTATAAGTATTTTTCCTCCCATCATGAATAGATCTTCGATCAAACTGCCAAGGTCTTCCCAGAAATACATGGCATACATCCATTGGAATCACATCACATAATATCACATCTTTATAAGTACCAATCTATATCTCTACCTTGCATTGTTCTATCACAATAATCTGATGCCATTTCTACAACCATGACACTTTGTAAGGAGTAGGGTGTAAATTCATCACTAATCCTATATTGTCCACCATCTTTGTAGAAACAAGGTTATCAGTACTTCCATAGTCAATTATCACTTTACAACATTTAACTTTGGATTTGCATGTAGTTCTGAATAAACTCTTCCTCTGAGTTGGTTCTCCAATCTCTTTCTCTGCCTTAAGCAATGCCCTTTTCAACAACCGGGATTCTCCTACTTCAGGTGATTCTTCCTTGTTTGTGATTTGAGGTTTTTCTTCCTTTGCCTCAGCCACATTCACATTCCTCTGACTTGTTATTTTATTATGAGGATAGTCTCATGATCCATGTCCCCATTCTCCACATATGTAACACTGAATATCTCTTCCTCAGCCTCTTCCTCTGCGTGCAAATCTTCCTCTATTAAAATATCCCCTCTGTGGTGGTCTACTACTTGAAATTATTGCTTCATGTTGATGTTGCTGACCCCTTGGTCTGGTAATTCCTCTACCTCTTACTGAACTTCTTCCTCTATTCCTCTGATTTTGTTTTCTTAACATCTTCTCTTCCACCTTCAAACCTGCTTGATAGGCATCTTCAATAGTCTTCAGACTCAGCAAGCTGATCTCATCCTCGATGTCATACCTTAAGCCATTGATATATCTGGCTACCTTCTCCATGTCATCCTCTGCATGTCTTTCTCTAATACTCAATCTATAAAACTCTTATGTATATTCTTTAACAAATATTCCTTTTTACCTTAAATTCTATAACTGTTTGAAAAGATTTAACTCATAATGTTTAGGCATAAATTTAGCTTTCATTTTACTCACCATTTTATCCCATTGCTTGATCTTGGAATTTCCTTTTCTTGTTTTGGATGTCTGTAGTTCATCCCACCAAATAGTTGCATGAACCTTCAATCTGGTAACTGCAAATTTCACCTTCTTGTTGTTGTCATCTTCCTCTTCATAGTCAAAATATTTGTCCAATGCACTGATCCAATCCATTAGCTCTTCTGCATGGAGACTTCCTTCATACGTAGCAATTTCCACCTTTCGTTTTCCTCCTACTTTCGCCAACATCTTGATAACTTTGGTAGTTTCATTTTCCTCCTCTTCTTCTTCCTCAGAAGATTCTTCTTTAGCACTGTCAACTCCTTCATCAGGTGTTCTTCTCTGAGCAGTCTCAATTGTCTCCATCCTCGTATGCAGACTCTGGATCTTTTCCAGTAGAACTGCATTTGCTTCAAGCCTTCCTCGACCAATGCCAGCTCCTCTCCTTGGCAGCATGTTTACTGCAATCAACCATAATCTCTGTGCTCTGATACCAAAATGACACAGGAGGTTGGTGAAAACAAGGTGAAGTCTTCCAAATAGACAATATGTTACTTTACGATCAATCAGGTGCTTTTAGTGAATTCTTTACGTAACTTGCTTTACACCAAGGGTCCCCACTTTTTCCCTTAAAACTTTGGTCCCATGTTGACTTTCGCTTTATAAACAACGCTTCATTTTGCACCATATATATCACTCCAACAGATCTGACGGTTGATATTAAACCCGATCAACAAAACATTTTGGGATCACTCTACACCGTAGATCTCTTCTCTCCAGATCTAATGGTCCTTACTCAACCCGATCAACAAAACCATCCATTGCTCCTCCACCATTGATCAATCACGCATTTGATCCAACGGTTCACAAGGATATCAAGTGAACCAGTTGCATGGATAATACATGTCTGATAAGGCAGTTTCTCTATCCACCCGAGTGCCATGTGTTGCTTGGTTAGTGGAAATAGTTGACTACCTCAAAATACCATTTATAACCTTTCTTCCACCCGATAACCACCTTCACTGTTTAAAACCCGCCTTTCAGATATAGCCACGTGCATTAACTCAATACTTAAGTAAATCGTTTAATCCATGGTTTTACCGTTTAATTGCAAGATTAACCCTTAACACAAAATAACCGCTATTTATGAGAAAATACGTTAAACACTGAGATTTACGTTTAAAACATGAAAACAAAGAAAATACCTGGTTAATTGTCTAAACGCGGATACACAGAAGTAAATGAGAGTTCGCACCAGGAATACTATATAAATACACACTGAATCAATTTCATTAATATAATATCGGTTACAAAGTCTTGGCCCTCTTGGCTCAATTACAACAATATATTGACCTCTGTTTCAATCTCAAACCCTCTCTAACACTCAAACTCTCGCCTCTCACTCAAACCTCAATCATCTCAGCTCGGCTAATCTTTTTCCATTAAATTTTTTCTCTTTTATGAATCAATCATATTCTAACCACGCTAACCAATCAATCTCTATTTTGATCAATCTAATAATCAAATCTCTATTTTCAAGCTCTATTACACACCTATGCTAACAACTTAGCCTTTAGTACAAAATAAGAAAATTTCCTAACTATTACAATAATGAAGTAAAACTCATCTTCGATAGATCCAACCCTCTCTACTAAAACTGACTTTTTTACCACTCAGGTCATGAAGTTCAACTCTTTTAGCCACATCATGTGACAAACAATCACATTGCTGGCTAAGTCTAGATGCTTCTGCATCAAATAGTGGGCACCATGTGGCCATATAACCTGTATAAACAAAGCAAATAAAACATCACTATAGAATAAATTTTCTACCTATTGTGTTGTTAGTGTACAACATTTGTTGATGAAATGTTATCTTCAACTAAAGTAATAAATGAAAATAGACGCACACATTTCTATCCCAATATTTTGAATTTCCATGCTTATGGTATATTGCAATTTTTATTTTATCCAACATAATCAAACACAACAGAGCTAGCAATTTTTACTAAGAATGTCTCATTCTCCACTTTTGTAGCTATATCGTTTCCTCTAGTTACCATTAAGAAACAATAATACTTCAATAATAAATTTGGTAAGTAGAAATCGAATGGGTGGAGCGAAGTATTGTTGAGACAAGATTAGAACAAGAAACTAAAAAATAATAAGACAAGACTTTGTAAATTGCAACACTGACTGGGAGTATAGCTTGAATAGAGTAATCTTCAATTGTCAATGTACTATTCCAGGGGAAAAGGAATCCAATTCCCAAAAGCAAAGAAATTATGTATGCGCCTTGTTTCCCTTGTAATTAATTGAGGAAGATTAGCACATGAAATTTCCATTTAGAATCTCTGAATTGATTCTATAAATATTCAAAGAAAACTTAATGTTACTCATTCATTTTTCTCTAATGCAGACAAAAATGAATATGCTAACTTGTTTTTGAGCTGGAGAGTTCTCTAATTCATAGTATCCAAAATCATTTCTTATTCTCACGACTGTTTTTTTAATGATTAGGAAATGAGCCTATATTTGATCAGAAAACATATTTTTCAGAAGATATTCCATTTTTTTAATTCAAAACTAAATTTCCTTCTAGTTTATGGCATTCAAACAAACCAGAATACCTTTCCTTTAACATGTCATTGCTGTAATATACTACTAAACGAATATCTACATAATGCAGTTATTAGTGGTGGAATACTGATAAATCACAAATATAGGCAATAAATAACATCACTATGTCTTAAGTATGCCAAGTCTTTATTCTCTCGGTTGGAAATATTATTTCACGAAAACAACATATTTGACAATGATAATTTTTCTAAAACTAGCAAACGATAGTGTATCAAATAACATTAAAATTTATGTTGGCATGCCCTCAAAATGTGTGGAAGTATCAAACAAGCTTAGTGCACTTCCCTATACCCACTCCTCTTTCTTCATGAGTCTTGTTAAGAAGCCCTCAAGTTCAATATTCTTGCAATTACTGCTACAAATTTTTAGCTCTAAAGGCACTCAGATTTCAAATAGATGAATGTATTATATCCTGGTTTAAATAATAGACACCGTGATAATATATATTCCATGGCACTAATCTAAAGAGAGTCTACATCCTTTCCAAAAATGCCAATTATGGATGTAATCTAGGCTAGAAATTCCGATCTAGAATATTATATCTCACCAAATGAAAGGAGAAAGCATCCCCATTAAAGGCTTCACAACTTCTCATTTTGCATACAAAAAAAGATGTTTTTCAATATTACTTTGTTCCATAAACCTCTGGAAGAGTGTATGATAGTCCATCCATTAAAAAGATAGACTTTTTCCTCTGAAGAGGTTTGAAAAAGATGTGCATGCATTTTTCTATGTTATTGCTCGAACTTGATCATTACTATGTTTTCTTTGACTCAAAATGCTATTTGAGATGTAAGAATGGTTTTAGGAATGCTTCATGTTGCAGTGAAAAAAAAATAGTTACTCGGAGCCATTACAAGAGGTAACTTCAACATACTGGGTTTTATCTTCTGTAGGGTCAGGGTGTTTATCTCATAGTTTAGAAGGTCGAAAGCATTTCCTCTTGTGCTCATTTAATTGGAAATTTTTGCACTTATACTTGTCCAATGTGGATACTAACTTTAATCTCTAGTTCGTGATTGCAATATATCTGCATATTGAAAAGGAGAAAACCAATAATTTTTATAATTCTCTCATGCACTATAAAAATTGATAGCATGTTGCATAACATTGTATTCTTGTGTAGTATTGTGTAGTATTGTATTTGTTGGTTGAGCTTTGAAAAAGAGAAATATGGTTATATTGTATATTTCAATAAGGAATAAAAGAGTACATCAAGAAGTATACAATTTTCTTATGCTTTGAGCAACATCATGCAATAAAAAATTTAAATATGCAGGAAAATTTACAACACATTTTTGTTTTAATACTACTAATAATTTGAGATGGCGTGGTCTTACCACATACTTTCTCCCATTGCATGTGATGTAGCTTTGCACAATTCTGGTTAATTCTGCCCATGGTTATCCCAGAGTTGTAGGCAAGACTCCCTTTCCCTTGACGGTAAGGTTCTGTCCTTCGTCCTAGAAGATGGCTATGGCATCTCGAAGTCTCACTTTTTTATGGGTCCATACTGTTCCAACAGCTGGTAGTCCCGATACTTCAACAATTACCACATCTGTTACTATTATTTGCCTCCCCCTCACCATAGAATGATCTTCCTACAAATTCTACAGAAATTTGATGGCCACTGTTTCATGAGACTACTGTAGTCAGTTAAGGTAGGAAATCCATCCTACTCTCACTAGAATATCGCGTGCAGCGTCGGAGATTATTAACACCTGCGGTTCACTGCGTATTGATCTGCCTCCCATTTTGTTCAAGCTTAGCACACTGTTAATTTTTACAGAGAAAAAACACAGAAATAACAATGGAACAGAAAGTTGTGCAAATTAGGAAATATCAATACCGTTAAACTTTCTATTTTCAAGTTCTGATGGAGTCGTAGTACAACCAAATAGGGAGTTGACACATATGCTGGTGTATTCTGGTGGTCACCCGCGCCCCCCTGAAATATGGTATGTCGTCCTCGACCAGAAAATGGAGGAGCAGCATGTTGGACAACAGTCGTACAGTAAACAGAAAGGAACGACGTATATATCCATGAGAGGATTACAAAAAGTAGCAGATTATTGAAATCGAGGCTTATGATGAAAATCGCAAATAGATATGGAAATTCTATGAAATGATGCGAAAAATAGGGGAGAGGACAGCTGACATAAGTAAAAATTCTTATGCGGTCATTATCCACTTTAACCATTATGATTGATTTATAAACAATATTTCATGTGTAAGAGGTTCAAAAGGGTTATATAACATAATCTCATTTGACTATTGGTGTATGAAAAGTATGACTTCAATACCATTAGCAGAGCTCTGTTGCCCACAGGTGTTCATGACCTTGAAAAATTTGCTTGTTTCACCCTTGGAACCATAATCCTTTATGTATGCCTAGGAAAGTGATGTGTGATGTCAGAATGGATGCCATTGTGATGGCTTGGTAATTAGATGAATCACAATGCCATTCACTAGGAAGGAGTGAAAGGTGGGCAAGCCGGCTTGTGATGAGACCTCCTCTTCCAAGGACTTTTTTTTATTTTTCTGATATGCCTCTTGGATCATATCCCTGGTGTGGTGGCCATAGTGGCAATGCCACTTCACTGCTTCCTTATGATCATGGTAAGCTGGCTCTTAATGTGACCCTCTATCCTTCATCTGACAAATCATGTTAGTAATCATATAGATATATATTTTCCTCTCCTTTTTTTCTTTTCTTTTATATGGCACTTTCCTATTTATATATAGAAGATGGCTCAACAATCCTTAATAGTAGAGATGGTGGAAGAAGTCTAAACATCTCAATAGAGGAAAAATATGCCCTTATTCTTATTCAATAATAATGATCAAAGAGAATTATGAAGATTAAGGAAGAACCAACATGATAAAAATAATCAATCAAATTAGTTTGAGTGAAAATAAAGACAACGAAGTGATATAAATGGTTGTTTTCTTTCCTCTTTTTTTCTTATCGATACAAAGCAATTTCTCTAAAGATAACGATTTTTCTTTTGTTTGTTGATTTCAGTATCCTCTAGTTTTTGTGTTCTTGCATGAATGTATGCCTGTGCCTTAAAGGGATCATGAACAGTGAACCATCATTCACAAAAATCCTCTAAATGATGTTCTTTAAGAAACACACGCACAAAAAAAATGCACTCAAAAAGTGTTGTTCCTTAGATGGAACAGTTGTTGTTCCTTAAGAGGGATAGCAAAAAGAATATCTGCATGCAAAACTGTGGTTCCTTTAAGAGGAACAACAAACAAAAGAAAAAAATACACTCGAAACTGTTGTTCCTTAAGAGGAACAGCAGTTGTTCCTTAAACGGAACAGCAAATAAAGCAAGTGCGAAATAAAATATCGATCCTTTGGCAGAACAGCCTACGATCATCCGAAATTGAAACTGTTATTCCTTCGGAAAAAATGGAAAAAAGAAAAATGCGAAGGAGGGTTGTTCCTTTAAAAGGAACGACAAAACAATCTGGTGAAAGTGTTGTCCCTTTAAGAGGAATAGCAAAAACAATCAGGCAGAAATGTTGTTCCTTTAAGAGGAATAGCAAAAGTGCAATCTAGCGAAAAAAAATTTCCTTTGAAAGGGAACAACAAAATGTGAAAGTGTTGTCCCTTCGGAAAGGAACAACAAAAATGTGAAAGTGTTGTTCCTTTGGAAAGGAACAACAAAAATGTGGAAATGTTGTTCCTTCGGAAAGGAACAACAAAAATGCAGAAGTGTTGTTCCTTCGGAAAGGAACAACAAAAATGCGGGAATGTTGTTCCTTTGGAAAGGAACAGCAAAAATGTGAAAGTGTTGTTCATTCAAAAAAGAGCAACAAAAATGTGAAAGCATTGTTCTTTCATAAAGGAAGAGAAAAAATGTGAAAGTGTTGTTCCTTCAAAAAAGAACAGCAAAAATGCAAAAGTGTTGTTCCTTCGGAAAGGAACAACAAAAATATGGAAATGTTGTTCCTTTGGAACAACAAAAATGCGGAAATGTTGTTTCTTCAGAAAGGAACAGTAAAAATGCGGAAATGTTGTCCCTTCGGAAAGGAACAGCAAAAATGTGGAAGTATTATTCCTTCAGAAAGGAACAACAAAAATTCGAGAATGTTGTTCCTTCGGAAAGGAACAGCAAAAAATAAAAAATGCAGAAATGTAAAAGTCTGTACAGAAAGTAGTTTATACAAGAAAAAAAGAAAAACTTATGTACAAAGTTTGAGAACAATGGGATTATTTAGTGAACCAATGCTGAGGAAGGATTATTTTCCTCAGCAAGAATTTGCATATCAGAATCTTCCCGTAGCTGCTGGTAAAAGGATTCTCGAGTAAGTGGTTTATGGTACAATCGTACTTGGTGACCATTTGCTTTAAATCCATGTCCAGATCCATCAATAGTAGTTAAAGTAATGGTGCCATTGTCATGCACTTCTTGTATTTCGTATGGTCCAAGTCATCGAGTCTGGAGTTTTCACGGAAAATCCTGAAACCTAAATAATATAGGAGTGCCCAATCTCCTTGGTGCAAGATTTTCTTTTTGATCAAGGCGTCGTGCCATTTTTCTCTTTGCTGTTGAATTAATGCAGTGCGTTGAAGAGTCGAGAGCCTGATTTCATCTAGCTCGTTAATTTGTTGTAATCTATTAATTTGTCTTATTTAGATTTAAACCCACTTCATGTGCTATTCTTAATGTCTGTATCTCGAATTCTATTGGAAAGATGGATTCTTTCCCAAATACTAGTTGATATGGTGAATGGCTGGTGCTCCATGTTGTTCGGTATGCCCACAAGGCTTTGGGCAATCTTGAATCCCAGTCGCGTCTATGCGATGCAACTATTTTTGTAAGTATTGCCTCTATCACCTTATTCGTGCTCTCTACTTAGCCATTTGCGTGTGGGTGATACGAAGTGGTAATTTTGTGCTGAATGTGATAATTTTTTAATGTTGCAGCAATTTTATTACCTACAAATTACGGTACTCCGTCTATGATTATGTCCCTCGGGAGGCCATATCTCACAAATATTTGGAAAAGGAAATGTATTACAGAATCCTTTGTAGCTCTTAGAAGTGCCTCTGCTTCAACCCATTTGGTAACATACTCTGTTGCTACTAGAATATATGTTTTCTAGTTTGATGATGGATTGATCGGACCAACAAAATCGAGCACCCAATTCTCAAATAGTTCGATTACTAATTTTGGGTTTAAAATCATTTCGTCGAACTGTCTAGGGCATCCTACTCTTTGGCAACTGTCACAAGCTTGAAAAAATTTCTTAGCATCTTTAAAGATTGTGGGCCAGTAATAGCTTGTTTGTAAAATCTTGTGACCAGTCCTACGATATAGAAAATGTCTGCCACATGGTCCATTATAACAAGCTTTCAAAATGTCAAATATTTTGTCTTCGCGGATGCATCTTCTGATGTGTATATCTACCCCTATATGAAATAGGTAGCCCCCAATCCAAAAAAATCGGGTACTATGTTGCACAATCTATTTTCATTCATTGGGGGTTAGATGCTTTGGTAATTTACCAATTGCTAAATAATTTGCCACATCAGCATACCAGGGTGTCTTAACAACAACAACAAACAAATGTTCATCTGGGAATTGATCTTCGACCGCTACTGCATTTGCTGGCTTCGGCATTCGTGAGAGAAAATCAGCTGTAGGATTCTCTTTCCTAAGTCGATCTTTTATTGTGATGTCAAATTCCTGCAATAAAATCAACCATCTTGTTACTCTTCCATTTGTAACAGGTTTATTTGCTAAGTATTTTATGGCAAAGTGATATGTTTATAAAAAAACCAGATATCCAATGATGTATTGCCTAAATTTATTTACAACATGTATTACAACTAAAAACTCTTTTTTAGTTATAGTATAGTTTAGTTCAGCAGGAGATAAATTCTTTCTAATATAATAAACTGCATATGGATTTTTATCTTCTTCCTACCCAAGGACTGCTCCAATAGTTTTGTCTGAAGTATCAGATGAAATTTGAAATGGAAGATCCCAATTTTGGCCTCTGAGCACTGGGGCTGTTGACACAAGCTTTTTTAGATCCTCAAAAGCATGGTCACATTTATCTGTCCAAATAAAATCAAGATTACCTGTTAGTGCATATAGAGGTGCATCTATTTGAGAAAAATGCTCTATGAATCTTCTATAATAACCAAAAAATCCTAGAAAACTACATACCTCTATCTGTGTGGTAGGAGAAGGTATTAACAAAATTATTTGAATTTTGGTTGGATCTACTTGTATTTCGGATGCTAAGATATAATGACCTAGGATGAGTCCCTCGGTCATCATCATATGGCACTTTTCATGGCTCAAGTAGAGCCTGGTGGCAATACATCATTGCAGCACCTTTTCCAATGTGTCTAGTGCTGGCTCAAAATCATCTCCATACGGTGTGAAATCATCCATATATACTTCAAGCCCTTCATTTATTAAATTTGAAAAGATGCTGAGGATGGCCCTCTAAAATGTGGTAGGTGCATTGCATAGGCCAAAGGGTAGGACTCTATAGGAAAATATTCCCCAAGGACAGGTAAAAGTAGTTTTATCCTGGTCTTCAGGGGCAATTTGAATCTGATTAAACCCACTGAAGCCATCTAGAAAAGAAAAGAATTTCTTGCATGCTAATGAATCTAATACCTGATCAATGAATGGAAGGGGAAAGTGATCTTTTTGAGTTGTTTTGTTCAATTCTCTGTAGTCTACACAAATCCTCCATTTTCCATTCTTCTTTGGCACCACTACTAGTGGAGAGACCCACTTGCTATCGGAGATTGGATAAATAAAGTTTACATCTAAAAGTTTTTGTAACTCAGCTTTCACAATATCTTTTAGGTGAGGGTTGAGTCTCCATTGAGGTTGTCGAACAGGTCTAGCATCCTTTTCTATATAAATGTGGTGCGTACATAGCTGGGGATCAATTCCTTTCATGTCTAGATAGTCCCATGAAAAAGCTTCTTTGTATTTTCTCAGTAGTTTGACCAGCTTTTCTTCTTGTTCATGAGTCAGGTTTTTGTTAATGTTCAAGGTTTTTCCTGGCTCAATCTCTATAGTTTTGTTTTTTGAAACAGAGGTAGTGGGTATTGATTGATCATGAGTGTCTTTGAGGGGATATTCTTCTAGTTCATTGTCAAATGTTGCCTCTATCATGTGACGTTATACATGGGATCTGGATTCGGGTTGGTTATGTCATCCTTCATTTGGTCTTTAAAATCGAGGGCATCTTCTATGGTTAATGGGGACCTAATGTTTTCTATGAGATATGATATAGGTTGTTTGTTAGTTTTCATTATTGTTAAACTTGGCTGGGTTGGAGGGTATAGAGCTAGATTCTTGATATTACTCCCTCTAGTTATAGTCATACTGCCTTATCAGTAGCCAATGTAAGCATCAGCCATCGCTAGCCAAGGTCTATGTTATAGATCTGATCCAAAAATATAAGATAATGCAAATAAACCCAAGAAAAACAAGATCTAAATATAGATAGAAATGCTTCTTTATTGATCAAAACCCTTAAGGTAGGACAACACCATACATTCACTCCTTAACGAATGTAAACACTCCACAAGCCATATGCCTGTTCATACAATAATCCTTGACATCCCTCAATGTGGAGTCTCTAGCCTCTATATAGGCCTCATATATACAATACCATGGGTCATTACCATGGTTCCCTCAATACCATCTATCTAATACTATGGACCCATTACATTATTACTAATTACTTGTGGTCCCTTACATGATATGGGTTAACCACCTTATTTATTACTATGGCCCATCCCATTATTACATTATTCTCTTGGGTGCCTCCCTTTGTACCCCATATTATCCCCCCTAGGTACACTACATTCCACCCTTCTTAACATGTTTCGTCCCCGAAACATGGGAAGAACACAAATAATAAGATCTACTCAAAAGAGTAGTCCACTGATACCATGCACATGTATCTAGCCATCCAAGAGAAAGGTGAACCCTCGATTTGTTGGTGCCTCGCTTGCTTGAGATGGAATTGACCATGGCAACTCTTCTGTGTTGATGTGTAGTAGGTGGATCTTTGCTTCTCACTACCTGTCATGTGGGGGTTGTTGTCATTGTGGCTAATTCGTGCCATCTTGTTGGTTGTTTTCTTGCAGGGTGATGTGGGTGGTGATATGCTGAAGTGTTAACCGAGGATGTATCTTTCTTTAATTCACCACCTAATGGAGCCTGATGGGTATCTGGTACCTATTGTGGTGCTTGTAGTTGTTTCTTATTTTTCAATATTACTTCAACCATTGAGTCCCGCTCTGATGTAACATTTTCTACTTCCGCCTCTACCTGTTTTTCTGGTACCTGGTATGATGTTTGTGTGTGGTTTTCGACCATCAATGGCTGATCATATGATATGTCAGTCCCTGGAACATCTTCTGCTTCAACCTCCATGAACTCTACCTATTTATTGATGGAAATATCCTATAATGTAATTTTCTTCTTTTTATGTCAGAGCTTCAGGAATTTCTTCTGCACATTAATATTGATAGTACCCACAGATTCCATCCAAGGATATCCCAAAACAACATCCATGTTATCCATATCTGAAGTATAAAAATCACCATGCAACACATACTTATCCATAGAAAGCTTCAAATCTTTATAAACTTGAACATCCTCATCATCAACCTGTGTGTTTTCAATGTGTTTTGCTGGAACTTGCAATTTTTTTGCCAAATTAACATTGATAAAATTATGCTTGCAACTAGGATTTATAGACACAATGATCTTCTCCTTCTGAATCAATCCATGAACCTGCAATAAGGAGACACCAGTAGAAAATAACCCCTTACGTGTCTCATTCTCCTTTTTTCTAGCATGAGACCATTTGTCTAAAAGGACTCTTTCAAATTCTGCATCTGAAAGTTTGGTCAATTACTTGTTGTCAAGTGAGAACCACCATTTGGCAGCCTCATCTTTGAAATTAAACCACACTAAAACCTTCCAAAGTGTCCCATATGTGAACTTTTGTCTCTATATGAATTCTTCAATAGTAGGGCTATCATCTCTCCCTGTAAATTTAATAGCCGCCATGAAGAGTGTTTTGAAAAAAATTCACTTACTTGGCGAAAATTTGAAATGGCCACAATTCCGTCAATATTGCTCAGAATCCCTATTATGACCTATTTTCAGAAATGGAACCACCATTCTTCATCTTCTCTTGTAGTAGAAATCCCGATCTAGGCACTGGAATTTAAGATCCGCGCTGCAACTCTCCCGCTGTCACCAAATTTTTTGAAAAAAGGAGCGGATTTTAAATCAGCGATATCTCCCTCATCCGGACTCTGATTCGACTGTTTTTTTTTTTGAATTTGGGTATTTTTTTCACAAAAAATCGAGATCTACAATTATATTCTTTATATTGTGCATCAGAACATACATATCTGTGCCACAAACCCGCCGACCCGAAAAAAAATGTCTGCAACCCAACTGACTTTTAAATCAGCAATATCTCCTTCATCCAGACTCCGATTCAGATGATTTTTTTTTTTGAAATCGGGTATTTTTTCACAAAAAATCCAGATCTACAATTAGATTTTGCATATTTTTCCCCAAAACATACAAATCTGATCTGCAAATTTGTCGCCCCAAAAAATGTCTACAACACCATTGATTTTTAGAACAGTGATATCTCCTTCATCCGGACTCCGGTTAGGCCAATTTTTTTTTGAACTTGGGTATTTTTTCACAAAGAATCCAGATCTACAATTAGATTTTGTATATTTTTCCCCAAAACATACAGATCTGATCTACAAACTTTCCGCCTCAGAAAGTTCCTACAAAAAAAAGTTCCACTTGTTATAGATTTGATCCAAAAATATAAGATAATGCAAATAAACCCAAGAAAAATAAGATCTGAATATAGATAGAAATGCTTCTTTATTTATCAAAACCCTTAAGGTAGGGCAACACCATACATTCACTCAAGGAAGGAGAACACTCCACAAGCCATATGCCTATCCATACAATAATCCTTGACATCCCTCAATGTCGAGTCTCTAACCTCTATATAGGCCTCATACATACAATACCATGGGTCATTACCATGGTTCCCTCAATACCATCTATCTAATACCATGAGCCCGTTACATTATTACTAACTACTTGTGGTCCCTTACATGATACGGGTTAACCACCTTATTTATTACTATGGCCCATCCCATTATTACATTATTCCCTTGGGTACCTCCCTTTGTACCCCATATTATCCCCCCTAGGTACACTACAGTCTACCTAAGATTAAAGGGTGTCCATCGAGTTGGTTTTTGGGGTTGATTATCAAAAATTTGGCAGGGTATTCCCAAGAATCTACAGATACCATGATGTTGTGTAGTGTACCTTTTGGCCTAACTATTGATCGGTCAGCTAGTTCCAATAGGGGGGTAGTTGGTTCTACTAATGTAATGCCAAGTTTTTTACAAGTAGTGGTTGTTAAGATATTAATTGCAGCCCGTAAATCAACTAGGGCATTTGAAAAGGTTTGTCCATTGATTTGCACCATCACTATAGGATTCCATGGGTCTTCATATTTGACAGGTGCTTCTCTTCCTGATAGTAGATCAGATAGGGTGCCAACTACTTGGATGGTTGGATTAGTTGTTATTCTCCTCTTTGGCTTTCTTATACATAACTCTTTAATAGTTTTTGCATATATTGGAATATCTTGGATTGTTTGGAGGAGTGGGATCTTTATACACAAATTTATTAATTCTCCCAAAAGATCAAAGTCAGGATGTTCTATAGGGCGTGGTATGATTAATCGTTCTGGGAATTAGGGAGAAGACGTGGTTGCCTGGTTGTGAGTTTGTTGTCTGACCACATCCTCTTCTTGTAGTGGTTGTTTTACAGGTAACGAATTTTCAACTTGAGCATTTTTATCTCCCTCAGTTTCTATTATTCACCCAAACCTTGATTAAAGGTCGTTGCACTCCCTTATGTCGGTTTCAAGTTCTGGTGTTGTGATTATTTGAACAGATTGAATTAGTCTATTATTAGGGTTCGAGTTGGGTTGGGCTGGGAGTTGCGGTCTTAAGTTGGACTGGGAATTTTGTTGTAGTGTATATGGCACTGGCAGTGTGGGTTGAGGGAGGGGGATGGTTCTAGCTGGCTACTTCATCAGTATTTGCAAGTTTGATTGCCAGGTTTGAATCTGCGAAGTGGAAGGGGACCATTGTGTTGGATATGCATTGTTTTTCCAACATGGTGGAGAGTAAGGAAAGTTTGGCCAATTAGTTTGGCATGTTGATTTTGCCATGGTGATGAAGGAAATGGTTGTCGTGACCAGCTTGGGAAGGGTGGCTGGTTTTTCCACATCGTATTATATTGCTGAGCATGATATTGCGAAGGTTGGAAAGAAGAAGATGGATCGGAGGGCATACCTGGTTGTCGTGGCTACCATTGACGGCACTGATTGAGTAGGTACAATGGTTCTAATTCTTCTTCCGCTTCTTTTTACACTGCTTCCAAACCTGGGAGTGAGGGGCATTTCTTTGTGGAGTGATCTTTTGTACAAATAGCCCGGACTTGAACTGCATCCAGTGGGCACTCTTTATGGTTGTGTTTCTTTCTACATCTAGGGCAGAATATGTCCAGGTTTTGCTATGCTTCTGCTTGTTTCTGTTTAGCTTGCATAATATCAAGCTGCGTTGTCAGAGTCCCCAATATATTAGTTTTGAAATCCTCCATAAATTCTTGATTTCTGCGTGGATTACTCCTCCACTGGAGATCTTGTTGTCCCTTGTGAGCATGTCATGTTCTATTGGTTTTAGCCTTGTACTACCTCTTGAACTCCTAATACACAAATCAATAATGTCAGCAAAATTTTCTTGATAGATGTCACCTTTTCCCATAATATTTAGTTTTTCAACCCATTGTTCCTTCATTCCTTTAATTAATGTAGTTTTTAACACATTTTTAGGTAAGGGTAATGATGCATAAGGAGATCTCTGAAGATTATATTGAAAATGTTCAACATACTCTTCTAGTGTCTCATTAGGTCTGGCTACCATCTGAAATATTTCATCCTTTAATTCTCTAGACCTATAATAATCTTAATATTTCTTTAGAAAAACACCTTTCATCTAATCCCAGTCGTTTATAACACCTCCACCTAACCCCATAAACCATCGTAAAGCTGCTCCTTTTAATGTGGAGGGAAATAGTTTTAGCTTTTGGGGATCAGTGGTATAGTCATACCCCCGGCATAATACATTGAACTCAAACAGAAATGCATCTGGGTCTTTCGATGTTAGGCCATGGAATGTTGGCATATGTTGCAGTGGTATGGATTTCATAGGTGCATTTACTGTAGTGTCCACAATGGGATATTACAGTGTGTAGGTCTGAGGTGTTTGCTGATTTTGGGCCATTTGATCAAATATGTACCAATACCCTTCTGGGATTTCTAGGAAGTTATTCCTAGGCTGACTAGGAGTAGGAATGCTCTTAACAACACTTCCTTGGTCTGGGATGATAAGATTTCCTTGTTGAACTAATATCTGAGGGGATCTTGGCTCTTCAGGTTCTTCAGCTTTGTTTTGGATGATTTTGACAGCAATTCCCTTATATGAGCTGCTTAGTGGCTGAACTATTCCAAAAGGAGATCTTGGTTCTTCTGTTTCCCCTGTTTCTCCTCCTCCTTCGCAGAGATTACTAAGGTTCCCTTCTTGTAAATATTTTGGGCTAGAATTCTCAATTTCTTGAAAATCTTGCTCTTTTGTTTGGTTGTGCACCTCAGCAAAGGCTACAGATGGTGATTTTGTGGCTCGAAGGGAGTTAGTAGGTTGTCTAGAAGCAACTTTTCTAGGACCTACTAATGGCTGAGATTCTGCTTTTTTAATGATATCGTCTATAAAGGTTGATCAGCCAAGGGTCACCGGTCCCTTAGCTTTATTAGGTTTGGGTAGTGGTTTTGGATTCTTTTCAAGCTTTTTCTGCTTAGTCATGCACACAACTCAAATACTTATTTCTACCCAAAGTAATCAACAAATCTACAGGAAAGCGGGTGGGGGAGTAGGGCTGTTACATGCTCCATACGCAGGTTCTTACCTTTCATTTTTAATACCCAATTCTCTCCTAACATGCACTTATCAAATGCACACTACTCTTCTTTTAAAAAAAACAAATGGCTACACTCTCCCCGGCAACGGCACCAAAATGTTGAGTGATAAAAGGTGTCTTTTTAACCCCTATTTATCCTACATTAATTATCAATCCAGGTACGATTTTTTATCTCAAGAGTGTACTCAGTCTGAGGCGGTCACTTGATTCAAGAGTAATGTTTTCTAGTTTGCAGTATAGTGCTAAATACAAGAGTAAACAGATGCTAGAAATAGAATCTACTTGTAATTAAAAGAAACCTTAATGCTCTGAAACTTAAATCATTCATTCAAAAAACTATAGCAATTTATCAGTCAAGGATGTAGTAGTGATAACTCTTTCCTCTGTCAACTGATATAAATGAAATCAATCATAAACAGGACCTCCAATCTGAGAACTTAGACAGCGATAGTCAATGTTCTTTACAGTTGTAGATATTTCAATCCATACTAAAGCAAATAACTAGAAATAAAAATTCAATTGGAAATGCTTACTAAAACACACTTGTTGCACTATCAATTAAAAGGTGAAAGCAAATCCTTGCAGAAAAGGAACAACAACTAAGTCTGTTGAAAATATTGAATAGAAAATCTTAATCTACAGAAATGAATCGAACAGCAATCTTTACCCGAAATGAACTGAACAATAATCTTCAGATAATAAAGGAACAACAAATCTCATTAAGTATAAACACGCAGCAACTATAAACTAATAGAATCAGTAATCTTATTCTGGCAGAGTGAACATTAATCGCAGGTATAAAGGAATCACAATCATGATTATAATTGAATAACAATTAAATGCACAGCAGTTGCAGTTGTGAGTGAACAATAGAATCTAAACTAGATAGCACAGTGTTGTTTCTAAAGGAAGAGCATGACATTGAGTTATGAATAGCAATCGTGTTATCAACACAGTCTAATTACGATCTTGATGTAATAGAGTAATTCAGCAAGATGTTCATAAACAAAAGATTACCGAATAGCGCGAATTAAGGAAATGCAAAAGAAATCAAACCACACATGACTCTAATTGTAAAATAGTGATACAAGAAGCAAGTGGATCCACCAGGGTTGAGCCCTTAGCCACCAGGGAAGCACTGCTGTGTTTACTCCAGGATCATATAATGGAACAACAATTAAGTTATATATTAATCATATATGTTAGAGTTACAACTATCTCTCTTCAAAGAGAGTCGATGATCAAAGTTGAAATTACAACAGTAATTCTGAAAAATCAATTCCTTTTGTCTTACAGTCGCTGCCCCATTTATAATGGGCAAGCGGATACATCAAGGTTATAGATAACTTTTAAAGTAGAAATCCCTTAGGATCAAAAGATCCTGAGGGCTTCACTTAATCTTCCATATTCAGTTGTCTTCTTGTCCTCTTGCGTAGCCACTCTGTTTTCTCCATCTTTTCTTGAGTTGCACGCTCCAGTCTCGTTCTTCTTGTCTAGACATAGTTTCCTAATGGAGGAACAACAGTACCCTTCCCTTCACTTTCTGTATAGAAAAATACAATAATTAGTTATTTTGTATTAATTATATCATAATTATTTAACATATTACCATCTTAGAATGTAAAGGAGCTATGATTCAAAGGAAAAGACAAAGAAATAAATGATAAATACATACCTTTTCCCTCACTCAACATTTTGGTCAAGGCACTACATTACCGCCCACTATTGGGACTCCTACTCCAAATTGTCTGAGGTCTAGTAGGGACTTCTTACTGGGGAGATCCCCTTGACATGTTGTCGGGTCCATCACTGTCAACACACTTGCTTCCAACCAAAGCTATTATAATTACCTTTGCATGCTACCACGGTCAAGGCGCTACATTACCACCCATTGTTGGGATTCCTACTCCAATCTAAGGTCTAATTGGGACTTCTTACCAAGGAGATCCCCTTGAGATGCTGGCAAGTCTAGCACTGTCAACAAACTGAGACTTATATTTTTTATGTATGCTTGTGTTTACTTGTTTTCTCACTTAACTAATCTTTCTAAGTCACAAGTTGATCTCCCAACTTAGTCTCACATCAGTTCTAGGCTTGCCTCCAAAAAATACACAAACCTTAAAGGCAAGCAGCCTTGATGATTAGAATTATACAGTTCAGACTGGAAGTCATCCTTGAGCTCATAAAATGTGCATTCATGGAAGGAAGCCCAACACTAAGCCCAGAAACTGTACAATCCTTCACTAAACTCAAAAATTGCGCAGTGCATTGAGCAAGAAAGTTTCCCAGTTCCTAGAATTGTGAAGTCTTTCTTGGAAGTTTGAATTTCAAGAGGACCTCCAATAGATTTCAGATATATATTTGAAATGCTTGAGTTTAAATTAAACCCAAAAAATTTAATAAGGCTCAAAAAATGACACCTCTTTTTCAAAATTATATGAACACTCCCTCTTCTTTTTTTTAAATATATAGAATGGGCTCTCCCCTTACAGCAATATAAAACCTTGGGTGCCTTCCTAAAAAATTGTGGGTGCCACTTTCCAATAGAGTGCCTCATGGTGGGCGACACTCCACATGCTCTTTCTTTAAAAAAATATGTAAAATCCTTAAAAAAAAATGACGCATGTCCTTTATGACTGGAATTCTTGACTAACTCCAATGCACTTTTCAACAAGGGAGTGTTGCAGCGCAAAATTTACGAGTTTCGTAAGTTCATCCTCATCAACATAAGAACTCCTTGTGGTCGAAAGCATTGATCTAAAGAAGAAAAAAGAAAATGTTAGCCAGGCCACCGCACCTTTATAGCTCTGTTTCCGATTGACCAAGACTATAGATCTATCCACAAATCTCCTTCAAATGACACTCAAATTGCTCCAAGGGAAGATCTACTCAGCCCACATGACAACCACTACTTTCAATGACATTGTTTACTATTCCATCACTAAGAGAAAGGAGGCTCTTTTCCAGACCTTTTTTGGACATGTCGATTTGCAACTAGGTTTATGAGGCTCAACACTACAATAGTGCACACTTCTCCTTACGGATATACACTTATGGCTTCTTACAACTACTTTATGGTTCCATGCTAGCTCCAGTTCTGGCATCGTTGACATCATGTAAATTATAGAGGCACCGACTATGTTGAAAATCAAACAATTTTATTCCTCACCAAGCTCAGCTTCATGCAAATATTCAAAAAAAGAAGCTCCTTCTTCAACATTTAGCCAATGAATTTGATAGCTCCACTAGTTGGCTCCACTGCCCAACCTCCACAAAGCAGCTTCAAACATTTCCTCAGTTACACACATGATCCCAACAACCACACTAGCACATATGCTTAGCACAAGCCTCATGATCCTTGGCCTCAATAACCTCGCTTTGATACCAATTAAAAAATATAGGAAGACAAATTGAAATTAAGAATGAAACATGCAGCACTTAGGTGAGGAGAACCTGAGGCTTCCATTACACTGCATTCATTGATTAAAGAAATCACACATACACAAATATAATGGATACACAAATATAATGGTTACATGTTGTTTAGGAGATCACAATAATCTCCTAGAAAATATGATCTAAATCTAAACTTAGGAAACAATCAAAACAACATTTTTCCATTATTTCTAAGTAAATGTGATTTTTCAATCACTGGTAATATCTCAATTCTATATTATAGGTTTGTGTAATCCATTGGGAGATAGGAGCATTGAATCCTATTATTCATATTTGATTGTAAGAGGATTATAGCATGCCGGTTTAAATGTAATTGTCACCTTGACAAAGTAAACAAATGAAATTTTGACCGCACACTAAGTTGATTGTAGAATGACCTTATAGAGAATGCAATTGCATTGATATTGAGAATACACACATGAGAGGCTAGAATCTACAAACTTCTGAATACGTTGATTTAGAACCCCAAACATGTGTCGTAGAGAAAATTCAATCAATCAGTTTGTGGACACTACTTATATATTCACATATAGTAAGTTTCAGTGATTTGGTCTAATGGTTACATGGGAGGTTTGGTTCGCAAACAAGACTATGCATGCTTCCGAGCTACCCCTGGCACAATTTCTTTAGTTGGAAAAAAGTTTCAATGATAGACTTCAAATGGTCATTTTAGTGCAGAAGGTTTATACTGGGGAATCATATTGGGAATTTATTGCAAATTGTGGTGCTTAATCCCATTGTTGACATGTGGTTCACGTTTACAATCTGTCTCTCATTTCATATTGATCGAGCGCTTCAAAGGCTCTTCATAGCCATCTATGATTCGTTTGGTGGTGTCCCCCAGTAAATAATGTTGAAGCCTCATCTTTCACTGATCATATTTAATGCCTTGAAATTCATAAATAGATAAATTTCCCCTTCCCCCTCATTTCGAAACCATGAGGAGATGGGGGTCAGCATTCCTAGTTATTTCGAAGAACTGATTTTAAATTTCATTTAACTTTTCGGTAAACAAAATATATTACATTATTTTATATTAGATTATTATAAAGGTAATATAAAATTAAAATTGTAATGTTATATTATTATATAGTTCTCATTTGATATTATACCATTATAAAGGAAATATAAAATTAAAATTTGAATGCTATTTGTTCAAAAAAAAGTTAATTGATTTAACCTAAAGCTCTTTGGTCATTCAAATTAATGCTAAAAGTTATGTTTTTGGAAAATAATAAAAAGGAAGGGAGGAGGAACCAAAAAACAGACCAGAAAAGAAAATTGTAATTTGTTGTGAAGGCAAATATTTCAGCTTCAGGGAATTCTAGTATGTTCTTTTCTTTAGTATGATTTTGTTATATTTTGAAACCTTTTTTCTTATATTTTTATGGTGTTTGAATTAATTTAGCAAAATTAGGAAAATATACAAGTCATCCCTAAAAAAATATGTTAGATTAATTTAAAATAAAGAAATTAGTGTAAAAGCAATTTGTTTTGAACTCTTCTCAAAGTCTTAACGATATTGACATAGTATAAATCTGGATAGTCAAAAGGATATTATATTGGTGACCCCTGGATTCTTCACTACTCGAGGCATCGTCATGTGAGAGTTATGGCTACCGGAGGTAGGACCACCTATCGCCATATCTTTGATCTCTGCTAAGAAATGCAGTAAGATCATCTCCCAAACTAGGAAATTTGTTTTCTTTTTTATTTTCTCTCAAAGTAAGGGGAAGATCATAGCCACATCAATGGTCCCCGGGAAGGGTTCGTCCATGCAGCAAAAGTAGGTGGATATGGTCGTGGAAGAATACAAGGACATATTCTTCTCACCCACAGGGGTACCCTTGCAATGTCTGGTCAAGCATTCGACCGATCTGACTCCCGGAGCACCTCTACCCAATGGGCTGATATATCGCTGCTCTATTCTAGAAAATGAAGAGATCAAGCGGAAAATCTAGGAGTTGCTGCAAAGAAAGCACATCCGACCAAGTTCCTCACCTTGTGGGAGCCCAATTGTACTTGTACAGAAGAAGGATGGGACCTAGAAGATATTCATTGATTATCCAGCACTAAACAAAGTCATTGTCAGGAACAGGTATCCAATCCCACATATTAATGATCTTCTGGAACAACTCAAGGGGGCCAAGTCTTTTAGCAAGATCGATCCAAAGTCTGGCTATCACCAGGTTCCAATACAGCCCATAGATGTATGGAAGACCGCCTTCAAATCCAAGGAAGACCTTTTTTGAATGGTTGGTTATGCCCTTCAGGTTGACAAATACCCCTGCTACTTTTATGAAGCTAACATAAAAGTGGGAGTTGTTGTCGCTTTTTCTAGATCACCTAATAAAGGGAATGTAAAGATTTGTCGTACCTAGGGAAAAATATTATAATCCATTCCCTGAAAATGGCACCAAAAATATGTTGCCGCTTTTTCTAGAACCTATAGCACAACTATTTCAGGAGATATAGAAATATTCCTATAGACAACCTCTAGGTTGATTGTAGACTAGTGCCTAAGACATCTTAGATAGAGGAGTGCATGGAAGAAGATCAGTGAGGGGTTTCTGCAACACTCCAATTGTTACGTAGTTAAAAATATAATAAAGGGGGCTTGGTTCAATCGGCCTTCATTAATGTAAACTCAAGCCAATACATGGATCCAAATGTTTAGGGGGTAAATCGGTCCAACCTCAAAGTGAAATGTTTGGTTCTAGTGGTCGACACACAACAACAGACAACTAAATATTGGCGTTGTAGTAAAGTGACGAGGAGAAAAGAAAGGAGGAAATTTGGTGCATAGGGATGATTACAATACAGAATTCTAAGCAATGATATTCCAGCAAAAATATGGAAGAGGGACGAGATGAAAGAGTGGAGCACAAATTAAGGTTTCATGCAATATACCTCATGGGTACCTTTATCACCAAACAATATGAGTAAATCTGTGCTCATACAGGTACTGCAGGTTAATCGAATGACACTAGTAAATCTGTTTTTTACATAGGTACTGTAGGTTATAGACTACCACAAGTAAATCTATCTTATACACAAGTACTATTCACTATTTAGCAGCCTAGATAAATCCATGAATCAAAGAGAAACTGATAGCTTCATTACACTATTTCAGAGAAAGAAAAACATATATGAAATGAGATTTACAGAGGAGAAAACATACTGTGCATTTCCATGATTGGAATCACCAAAGAGTTTCATTAATATTTTAAATGAGTCCCATTCACCAATCCATTTACATTCATAAAATTATAGCTCAACTCCCTCATGAACAAGCTTCATAGAACCAAAGTGAAACCACAGAATTTGGACCATTACGGGTGCATAATTATGGAACCTCTACTAAGTGTTTCTTCCCCCTATTTATATAGAGAAGGGGGGCTTTGAATCAACATTTTCAAAAATATCTCAGCCAGAGCATCTAGTTGTCTAATAGACTAGTTGTCTCGGCGTGCGATAGCTCTGCTACCCACAATGATTACAACCAAGATTTGATTCCTTTCTTTAAAAATGCAAGAAATATAGAATAAACAAAAATAAGGAAAATTGATTGATGGTGAGGAAAAATCTCCTAGTCATTCCTATTAGGGCCTCTAGTGAGGCCACGTATTTTCCTTGGCGTGCTTCTCCTGCTGCTCGGTCGGTTTCTGTCGCTTTCACCTTAACTGATTGAATCGCTCATTCTCCAGAGTTGGGAGTGGTTCGACTGTGAGTTTCATGTCATGGTACAACAATAGAGGTAATCTGGGAAGTAATTTAACTTCCCTCTGCATGGATCTCCATGTTGAGTCATAGAGTCCTCCTGAGCTTCCATACATACATTTACTCACAGAAGATGTGCAGTGAAGCAGACAAATCCATTTCTGTGACCCATGTAGTCCTTGGTTTCTTGTTGTAGTGGCTTCTACAGGATCAGCCCATATCAATTTGCAACTACTCCATGCCTTCATTCAATACCTCAGTTGTTGACCCATCCACCTTTAAATCTTTGTACCATGCTATGAGAACATTACTGCATCAGAACTTTTATTCTAGAGGACGTTACAAAAAACGAGTTATGATGCTTCTTAGACTCCTTTGGTTTAGCCCCTTTCAGTATTTCTTCATCATAGGACCGAGGGTTGTGACCCGGGGCTTAGCCTCAAGGCACTAGGGCCTTTAGACTCTATCAGGGGTCATTTTCCTTTTATAAAGAACTATGTGCCCCTTTCCTTTAAGTACCTCTGGCGATAGCTCTCTTAGCCAAATATCGGAGCTCATCTACATCGGAGGTTTCCAGTCGGGGTTTTTGTATTGTATCTGCAACATGTTTGTGATCTCCGATTGCGATAGCCCCTTAGTGATTAACCCTTGGTTCCTCATCTCTTTATGTGACTACGGGCTAGCCCCTTTATCTAAGCCCCCTAATTGTAGGTTCACAATCAGCGATTTCCTTTTGATGCACAACACACCACAATCATCGATCACTGATTGCTAATCAGTGATGTCATCACTACCACATGTCGCTTCCTGAGTGGTGACAAATGTCACCTGGATATGCCCCCATACGACATTGAAAAATCCATATCAACATGCCACATGTCCAGTTTGAGGAGAGAGAAAAGTCCAATCCACCCTTGGTTTTTCACTAATTTCCTTTATAAATCACTTTTGGACTTTCCCGGTGATTTCTACTATCGGCTCAAATCTTGACACTTTCAATCACAATTAAAACTTTATAAGGATTTCATTTGTTTTATTGCTAATTGTGATGCGCCAATATTGCACTATTATGATCATCGATTTCAACCCAGACATCTAATTTATCGAAACCTTGATGCGCGATGCACCGATAAGCCATGTTGTTATGAAGTGCGATCACCAATATGAAATGTGAACCTAATGTGAAATTGTCGATATGCCATGTCACTAGAACCTCTTATATGCCATGCTATTTGATCCTCTGATTTGTGATTTGCAATATTCTCACGGTCTTCTGATATGCTCTTCTCCTTCATTTCAAAGGCAACAAAACCCCTTGGACTTCAACAGGCCATATCTTCTGATCCAGAAGTCCATTTTTGGGCCTCCACATACTATTGGAACGCTTATTTTGATAACTATCCAATGGAGAGGATCCCATTTAGCTTTGAGAGCTTATTTGGCTTGGAATATGGCATCATACTTCATTTATCTTTTTCAATTTGGGAAACTAAAAACACATTTTGCAGTGAGTGACAACAGGAGCTATGAAGATAAATACATAAAGTGGACCATGCTGCAGCAGGGAAGGGACCAAGGCATGTCAGAATTTACCAATGTTTTTCAAACTCTTCGCACGAAGTTGGGTATCCAGTATTTTGAGAAACATTGGGTACTCAAATACCACAGCTACCCACACAGGTACATCCAGGATGAGAAGGAATTCTTGAACATCTCCTCACTTGGCACGGTGTACCGATAAGCTATCAATATTGAGTAGCAGTTTAAAAAGAAAAAAGAGAGACTTTGGAGCTACGAATCCGAAGCAAGGGAAAGGCATCCCCAAACAACAGAGAAAATGGCAAAGCCAAGATGAGGCGACGTAGGATAACCCGTCAAAGCCGCAAGAAAATAACAACACCACGAAGACAAAGAAGGACATGGGAAAGTGGTGTGAATTCCATAAGGGCTCCACTCAGAACACAAGTGAGTGTTGGGCCAAGCAGTCACTGGTGGTCAAGCTAAAGGCTTCCGATTCAGATGTATGTTCTGACTCTGAGTTAGAACTTGACAAGGGGATTTATAATGGGAAGCATATCACTGATGCACAACCCAGTGCTACTATGGCCACCAACAATATCTAGACTATTGATCCTGAAGATACAGAGGAGGAGGAATTCCTATTTCATTCATAGATTTGGGTGAAGGGTTCTTTGTTGTAGTTCATTGTCAATAGCGGGAGCCAAAATAACCTCATCTCAGCAGAGCTCTAAACTGGCTGGGCCTACTGATCACAAAACATTCACAATCATACACCATTGGTTGGCTTCACCAAGGATGAGATCTTTGCATCATCTAAGCAATGCCACCTTCCCTACAACATCAATCCCTTCACGGATGAGGTATTGTGTAATGTTGCTCCTCTTGAAATTTGTGATGTATTATTAGGACAACCATACTTGTGGAAGTGGCATGTTGTATATGAATCTACACCCTACTCTGTTATTATTTCTTTTGGTAGTAAATTGTACAGGATACCAGAGGTAGCCTCGCCTATTGCCATCTCTTTGGTCTCTGCTAAGAAATGCAGTAAGATCATCTCCCAAACTGGGAAATTTGTTTTCTTTCTGATTCACTCTCAAAGTAATGGGAAGATCATAGCCACATCCATGGCCCCTAGGAAGGGTTCCTCCATACAGTAGAAGAAGTTGGATACGGTCGTGGAAGAATACAAGGACATCTTCTCCTCACCCACAAGGGTACCCTTGCACTGTCAGGTCAATTATTTGATAGATCTTAATCCCAAAGCACCTTTACCCAATGGGCTGATATATCATCGCTCCATTCTAGAAAATGAAGAGATCAAGAAGCTAATCCAAGAGCTGCTGCAAGAAGGGCACATCCAACCAATTTCCTCACCTTGTGGGACCCCGATTGTACTTGTACAGAAGAAGGACGAGACTTGGAGGCTTTGCATTGATTATCAGACACTAAACAAAATCATTGTCAGGAACAAGTATCCAATCATAGCCACATCCATTTCCCCCGGGAAGGGTTCCTCCACATAATGGAAGTAGGTGGATACAGTCGTGGAAGAATACAAGGAAATATTCTTGTCACGCACAAGGGTACCCTGACACTATTAGGTCAAGCATTTTGATCGATCTGACTCCCAGAGCACCTCTACCCAATGGGTTGATATATCGCCACTCCATTCTAGAAAATCAAGAGATCAAGTGGAAAATCCAGGAGTTGCTACAAAAAATGCACATCTGATGAAGTTCCTTGCCTTGTGGGAGCCCAATTGTACTTGTACAGAAGAAGGATGGGACCTGGAGGCTCTTCATTGATTATCGAGCACTCAACAAAATAATTGTCAGGAACAGGTATCTAATCCCATGGATTGATGACCTTTTGGACCAACTCAAGGGGGCCAAGTATTTCAGTAAGATCGATCCCAATTTTGGCTATCACTAGGTTGCCCACAGATGTATGGAAGACCACATTCAAATCCAAGGAAGGCCTTTTTGAATGGTTGGTTATTCCCTTCGGGTTGACAAATGCCCTTGCTACTTTTATGAGGCTAATGGATGACATCTTTCGGTCCTTCACCAACTCATTTGTGGTCATTTATCTAGATGACATCCTCATCTTCAAAAAGATTTGGGAAGAACACTCGCCAATAGAACATCCAACTATATCATGTTGTCAAAGTTGGCCAACTCCTGCACCAAGGCAAGTGGTTCACCAGGGACCAAGTTCATCATAATTTTTCCCATCTCATGGAGGCACTCAATGCAATGGGGACCATTGCTTCCTAATGGGGTAGGATTGATCTAGGTGGATTTTGGTGGTCACCAACCTATTCCACTTGGATCCCCACCATTGTCTCTTTTAGTTTTTTACTTTCCTTAATTGTAGCAGAGTTTACTATTTTTGGTAGTTTTTCGGGTCTTAAATTTCCAGAGTCGTTCTGAGGCCCTAGACGACATTTTTTGGTAAAATCAAGGCCAAGAGTGAGCCATAACCAATGTTGACCACTCAAAATTTTTAGTCCTCAGATAGATATTTCTAACGAGGTATTGTGTGTGTCAAACAGAGATTGTATGACAAAGTTATGACCTCGAGAAGTTGGTGTACCAATTTACCCCAACGGGGCCCATAATTTTGGCGGTTCATCTCTTACGGTTAGTTTTTTGGATGTTTAGGGTTTTCTGTTGTTTCTGAATAATAAATAGGCCTCTGAGCCTCATTGTAACATAGTTAAGAGGCATGTAGCCTCCACATCTCTTCTTCGAGATAAGATACCATTGCCTAACCTAGTCTTATTTCCATTTTGTTTGTAAGCATATTTCAACATTTGATATTAATGAAATGAAGTGTTATTTATATTTCATCTCTGTATTTATGCTTATATTTATAATTTTTTGCATCTCTATTTAAATTCATATTATTGTTATCAGAGCAATCTGCTCTTTGTCTGTTTTTCTTTGCATGTCCCCATCGAGGTCGAGATATAAGGAGTTTGGGCTCGAACTGGTTGAACCTTTGCAAGACTAGCCTCGCAAATACCAAAGGCCTCCCATAGAGAAAGAGAAGAAAGACGAGGGGGTAGGATATCCTTTCCAAATATTGCTCAAAGAGGCCCTCAAGCTATAGAGGAATGTGATGATGGACAACTTTGCCCAGATCCTTCAACGACTACCCAAGGGTGACGCATCTCCTTCTAGCAGCTACTCTGGAATCACCACACCCTTTAAGTTACAAGTTAACTTTGGCATCCCCATATTTGAGGGCCATATAGATGCGGACGTCGTAGATAAATGGTTAAATCTACTAAAATGATATTTTTTTGTTCATGATTTTTCCAACCGAGAGAAGATTACTTTTGCACTTCTCAAAGTCACCCCTAATGTCAAGGACTCATGGGAAACCTACCGCGAGAAGAAGGATGAAAGTACATCCTCACTATTTTTAGCTGCACCCACTTGGAATTCGTTATGGGATGCCATCAAGGAGGATTACTAGCCTATCATGAGCTATGAGGATAAATACATAAAGTGGACCATGTTGGGGTAGGGAAGGGACCAAGACATAACGGAGTTTACCAATATTTTTAATACCCTTCGCACAAAGTTATGTATCAAGGATTTTGAAAAACATTTGGTACTCAAGTACCACAGCTACCTAAAAAGGTACATCCATGTTAAGATGAAGTTCCTATACAGCTCCTCACTCAGCACGCCATACCAATATGTTGTCAACATTGAGCAGAAGTTTAAACAGAAAAATCGAGACTTTGGATCTGCGAAATCTGAAGCAAGGTAAAGGCACCCCAAAACCGTAGAGAAAAGGGAAAATCCAAGGTGGAGCGACCCAGGATAACCTGTCGAAGTCGTAAGAAAATAACAAAACAACAAAGACAAATAGGGACATGGGAAAGTGGTGTGAATTCCATAAGAGCTCCAATCACAAGACAAGTGAGTGTCAGGCCAAGAAATCACTGGTGGCCGAGATGAAGGCTTCTAATTCAGATGCATGTTCTGACTTTGAGTGAGAACCTGAAAAGGGGAATGATAAAGGGAAGCAGATCATTGATGCGGAGCCCAGTGCCATTTTGGCCACCACCAAGATCCAGAATATTGAGCCTGAAGATCCAGAGAAGCGGGAACACATGTTCCATTCATAAATGTGGATGAAGGGTTCTCCATTGTAGTTCATTGTCGACAATCAAAGCCAAAAGAACCTCATTTCAGAAGAGGTTGTGAAGCAGTTGGGCCTACCGACTACAACACATCTGCAGTCATACACCATCGGGTAGCTTCACCAAGGACGAGATATCCACATCAGCCAGCAGTGTTGCCTTCCCTACATCATCAAGCCCTTCACGAATGAGGTATTGCGTGATGTTTCTCCTCCTTAAGTTTGTGATGTATTATTAGGACAAACATACTTGTGGAAGAGGCATATTGTATATCATTCCAGACCTCGCTCTGTTATTATTTCTTTGGGTAGTAGGTTGTATAGGATACCGAAGGTAGTCCCGCCTACCACAATATCTTTGATCTCTACTAATAAATGTAGTAAGATCATCTCCCAAATTGGGAGATTTGTTTTCTTTCTAATTCGCTCTCAAAGTAAGGGGAAGATTGTAGCCACATCCATGGCCCTCGGGAAGAGTTATTCCACGCAACAAATGATCCGGATTTAAACAGGAACGCAATAAAATACAGAGATAACCATAAAGAAAGATATGCAGTGGAAATAATACCTCAATTCATTACTGGAAAATACTGAAATATGCTTACAAACAGAAATGGAAATAAACCAGCTAGGGTGATGGTAGCTTATCTCTGAGAAGAGATGTGGTGGCTACATGCCTCTAAACTGTCTTACAATGAGGCTCGAAGGCCTATTTATTGTTGAGAAACAATGGAAAACCCTTCACATTCCAAAACCTAACCCTAGAAGATGAAACACCAAATTGTGGGCCCCGTTTTTGGGTAAGTTGGTACATCAACTTCCCGGGGTCGCGAATTGGTCGTACTATCTCCGTTTGACGTGCATGATAGCCCATTGGAAAGATCTCTCCGAGGACTACGACGGAAAAGATGATTTTTATCAGAAAAATCACTGGCGGTGGATTTCCCAAAAAACGTCGTTTAGGGCCTCAAAACGGCTCCGAAAGTTTAGGACCCGAAAAACTGCTAAAAATAGTAAATTGTGCTATAATTAAGGAAATTGAAAAAAAACTGTAAGAAGCACTAGAGGGGATCCAAGTGGAATTAGCAGGTGGCCACCAATATCCACCTGAATCATTCCTCCCCCCCTTAGGAAGCAATGGTCCCCATTGCGTTGAGTTCCTCCATGAGATGAGGGAACTTCTGCTGCACTTGGTCCCTGGTGAGCCACTTGCCCTGGTGAAGGAGTTGTCCTACTTTGATAACTCGATACAGTTGGATATTCTGCTGGCGAGTGTGCTTGATCTGTGTGTCCATGATCCGATCAGTTGCAGCTTGCTCCATGCAAGCTGGATTTAACTCTGTGGGTGTGAGTTGTTCTGCAATGTCGGACGTGTCTAGTAATGGTGGAAAGTATGGCCGAAGGCGGTCGACATTGAACACCGGGTGCAGGCCAAGGAATGGGGGAATGCTAAGCTCAAATGCATAGTCTCCCACATCCTTGGTAATGGTGTAAGGGCCATATCGGAGTGGTCTGAGTTTCTGATAGGCTCCGGTAAGGCGTTCCTTTTGCAAATGCAACCAAAATTTGTCGCCCACTTGAAACTTGTGTAGCACCCGATGTTGATCATGTCGCTGCTTGTACTTGGCATTTGATTTCTCCAGAATGTCATGGACCTACTGGCGAATATGTTGTATGTGCTCAATGAAGCTGTTTGCCTTATCTGTTTCAGACCGGACATGAGCAGAATCTGCGTGAGTAGCTGCAAATGGCATGGCCACATCGATGGGACATAGTGGCTGGAATCCCAATCCCACCTGAAAAGGGCTGTGGCCAGTCGAGCTGTGGAGAGCCCGGTTGTAGTTGTGCTGAACATAGGGGAGGCTCTCGTCCCATGTGCGTGGATGCTTTGAGTTGTACATGCGTAGAATGTGTACGATCATCCTGTTGATGACCTCAGTCTGGCCATCAGTTTGAGGAAGGAAGGTTGTGGACTTAGTGAGTTTAGTGTCCAACATCGACCAGAGGCTAGACCAAAATGTACTGAGGAACCTGCTGTCCCGATCCGAAATGATAGACTATGGGATCCCAAAGTGTACCCATACTCGTTCAAAGAAGAGTTTAGCAGTGGCTTCTGCTGTGATATTCTTCTTGCAGGCCGCCATAATGGCCATCTTCGAGAACCTGTCGACGACCACAAAAACACAGTCATTTCCATGCCTAGTGGAAGGGAGGCCTGACATGTAATCCATGGAGATGGATTCCCAAGGTCGACTAGGGTAGGCAGCGGGGTATAGAGGCCTTGCTTATTGATGGTCGGTTTGGCAATGACGCAAGCAGTGCATGATCTGATGTACTTCCCGACATCCTGTCGAAGATTCGGCCAATAGAAATATTTCTGCAGTATTGCCACCATTTTTTCAACCCCAAAATGCCCAATGGCCCGACTGTAGTGTGCTTCCCAGATCATCTTGGCACGCTCGCTTGAAGGAACACAAAGGTGACCCAGGTGAAAATCTGGAACATGTTGACCCTCCAAGAGTGTCTGGTATGTGTGGCCAAATTCTGGGTCGCTTTTGTAGAGCAGTGGCCAATCAGAAGTCTTGTGCCCACAAGAGTTGAGCACGGTGGTTAATGCCATGATCGGTGGTCGACTGAGGCAATCTGCGACATTATTGGTGCTGCCCTTCTTATACTTGATATTCAAATGGAACTGTTGCAGGTATGTGGACCACTTCTGATGGCGATCATTCTGATTTTTCCCTTGGGTCTGTATGAACTGCAAGGGTTGGTGGTCTGTGTGGATGATCGTTTCCTTCCCCAAGATGTAATGCTTCCATTGTCGACAGGCCTGCACAATGGAATAAATCTCTTTGTCATAAGTGGGATACTTCCGGACTGTGTCTGAAAGTGTCTCACTGTGATATGCCACTAGATGCCCATGTTGAGTAAGGACTACCCCAATAGCATAGTCAGAGGCATCTGTCTCGACCTCAAATGGTTGTTGCAAGTCTGGTAATGCAAGAACTGGTGTTGTGCAGAGTCGATCTTTCAACTCTGTGAATGCCTTCTGTTGAGATTCGGACCAAATTTTTTTTGCTTTCGCTCCTCCCTTGGTGACCTGACTCAAGGGCCAAGTGATATGAGAAAATCCCAACACGAACCTGTGGTAGAACTTGGTAAGGCCTAGAAAGCTGCGAACCTCTGTCAGAGTGGTTGGAGATGGCCAATCCCAAATGACTTGGATCTTGGCTGGATCCACATGCACCCCCCGTTCATCAATAATGTATCCCAGATACTGAACTTGGGTCATGCCAAAAGTGCATTTCTCCAAATTGGCACATAACTTGTGTTGTCGCAGTGTTTGGAGAACCTGTCGGATGTGGTGGAGGTTCTCTTCCCAAGTCTTGCTAAAGATCAAGATGTCATCCAAGTATACCACTACAAATGAGTTGGTGAATGGCCGCAATATGTCATCCATTAGCCTCATGAAGGTTGCAGGAGCATTTGTTAATCCGAAAGGCATAACCAACCATTCAAAAAGGCCCTCCTTGGCTTTGAAGGCAGTCTTCCACACATCGGAGGGTTCGATTGGTACCTGGTGATATCCTAACTTCAAATCAATCTTGCTGAAATATTTTGCCCCCTTTAGTTGGTCCAGGAGGTCATCAATATATGGGATTGGGTACCTATTACAGACAGTGATCTTGTTCAGCGCCCGATAGTCAATACAGAGTCTCCAAGTCCCATCCTTCTTTTGTACCAGCACGATCGGGCTCCCACAGGGCGATGAACTCGGATGGATGTGACCTTTTTGCAGCAGCTCCTAAATCTGCCTCTTGATTTCATCGTTCTCCAGAACAGAGCACCGATAGATTGGTCCATTGGGCAGCGTTGAACCTGGGGTTAGTTCAATGGAGTGCTTGACCTGACAGTGCAGAGGAACCCCTGTGGGGGAGGTGAAGATGTCCTCATACTCCTCCACGACCTTTTCCATCTGTAGTTGTCGTGCGGAGGGGCCCTGTCTGGAGGTCATGGCCATCGTCTTCTTCTTTTCTTGAGGGCGTATCATCAGGAAAACAAACTTCCTGGTTTTGGAAATGAGCTTACTACATTGTTTTGGAGTAACCAAAGAGATGGCGGTAGGCGGTGCTACCTCTGGTATCCTGTACAACTTATTTCCCAAAGTAATAATAACAGCACGGGGCCTTGACTCATACACAGCATGTCACTTCCACAAGTATGGTTGTCCTAATAACACATCACAAACTTCAAGGGGTGCAATGTCACACAATACCTCATCTGTGAAGGGCTTGATGTTGTATGGAAGGCGACACTGTTGGCTCACGCGAAGATCTCGTCCTTGGTGCAGCCACCCAATGGTGTATGGTTGTGGATGTGTTGTGGTCGGTAAGCCCAGCCGTTTCACGACCTCTGCCAAAATGAGGTTCTTTTGGCTCTCGCTATCGACAATGAAATGTAGCGGGGAGCCCTTTACCCACATCTAGGAGTGGAAGAGACACTCCTCCTCCTCTGGATCTTCAGGTTCCTCCTTCTAGATCTTCGTGGTGGCAACAGTGGCATTGGGCTCCGCATCGATAATCTGCTTCCCTTTGTCATTCCCCTTATCGAGTTCTGAATCAGAGTCAGAACACGCATCTGATTTCGAAACCTTTAGCTCGGCCACCAGTGACTGCTTGGCCTGACACTCACTTGTGTTGTGAGTGGAGATCTTATGGAACTCACACCACTTTCAGGTGTCCTTTTTCGGCTTCGCAGCGCTGTTCTTTGCTTGCAGCTTTGGCGGGTTGTCTTGGGCCGCCCCGCCTTGGCTTTGTCCTTTGTTCTGCGGTTTGGGGGCACCTTTCCCTTGTTTCAGATTTGCAGACCCAAAGTCTCGCTTCTTCTGTTTAAACTTTTGCTCGACCTTGACGGCATATCGGTATGCCATGCCGAGCGAGGAGATGTTCAGGAATTCTATTTCTTCTTGGATGTACTTGTGCAGGCAGCCATGGTATTTTAGTACCAAATGCTGCTCTGTATCCTTGATACCCAACTTTGTGCGAAGGGTATGGAAAATATTGGTAAACTCTGGTACGTCTTGGTCCCTTCCCTGTCGTAGCGTGGTCCACTTTATGTATTGATCCTCATAGCTTCCGACAGGGTAGTACTGCTCCTTGATGGCATCTCGGAATGAATCCCAAGTCGGTGCGACTGAAAATAGTGAGCCTGTACTTTCATCTTTCTCCTCGCAGTAGGTTTCCCACCAATCCTTGACGTGGGGGTTGCTTTGAGAAGAGCGAAAATAATCTTTTCCCGACTGGAAAAATCATGAACAAAAAAATAACCCTCTAGCACATTTAACCATTTATCGACGGCATCTACGTCTATCTGACCCTCGAATATGGGGATTTCAAAATTAACTTGTACCTTAAATGGTGTGGCGTTTCCAGAGTTGCTGTTGGAAGCCGATGCGTCGCCCCTGGGTAGCCGCTGAAGGATTTGGGCAAAGTTGTCCATCATCGCATTCCTTTGTCGCTCGAGGGCTTCTTCGAGCAAGATTTTGATAGGATCTCCTGCCCCCTCGTCTTTCTTTTCATCTGCCATGGGAGGCCGTCGGGATTTGCGAGGCTGGTCTTGCAAAGGTTCGACTAGTTCAAGCCCTAACTCCTTATATCCTGACCTCGTTGGGGACATGCAAAGAAAAACAGAGAAGAAAAGCAGACCGCTCTGATACCACTAATCCAGATTTAAACAGGAACGTAATAAAATATAGAGATAACCATAAAGACAGATATGCAGCGGAAATAATAACTCAATTCATTACTGGAAAATACTGAAATATGCTTACAAACAGAAATGGAAATAAACCAGCTAGGGCGATGGTAGCTTATCTCTGAGAAGAGATGTGGTGGCTACATGCCTCTGAACTGTCTTACAATGAGGCTCGAAGGCGTATTTATTGTTGAGAAACAATGGAAAACCCTTCACATTCCAAAACCTAACCCTAGAAGATGAAACGCCAAATTGTGGGCCCCGTTTTTGGGTAAGTTGGTACATCAACTTCCCGGGGTCGCGAATTGGTCGTACTATCTCCGTTTGACGTGCATGATAGCCCATTGGAAAGATCTCTCCGAGGACTACGACGGAAAAGATGATTTTTATCAGAAAAATCACTGGCGGTGGATTTCCCAAAAAACGTCGTTTAGGGCCTCAAAACGGCTCTGGAAGTTTAGGACCCGAAAAACTGCTAAAAATAGTAAACTGTGCTATAATTAAGGAAACTGAAAAAAAACTGTAAGAAGCACTAGAGGGGATCCAAGTGGAATTAGCGGGTGGCCACCAATATCCACCTGAATCATTCCTCCCCCCCTTAGGAAGCAATGGTCCCCATTGCGTTGAGTTCCTCCATGAGATGAGGGAACTTCTGCTGCACTTGGTCCCTGGTGAAGGAGTTGTCCTACTTTGATAACTCGATACAGTTGGATATTCTGCTGGCGAGTGTGCTTGATCTGTGTGTCCATGATCCGATCAGTTGCAGCTTGTTCCATGCAAGCTGGATTTAACTCTGTGGGTGTGAGTTGTTCTGCAATGTCGGACGTGTCTAGTAATGGTGGAAAGTATGGCCGAAGGCGGTCGACATTGAACACCGGGTGCAGGCCAAGGAATGGGGGAATGCTAAGCTCAAATGCATAGTCTCCCACATCCTTGGTAATGGTGTAAGGGCCATATCGGAGTGGTCTGAGTTTCTGATAGGCTCCGGTAAGGCGTTCCTTTTGCAAATGCAACCAAAATTTGTCGCCCACTTGAAACTTGTGTAGCACCCGATGTTGATCATGTCCCTGCTTGTACTTGGCATTTGATTTCTCCAGAATGTCATGGACCTGCTGGCGAATATGTTGTATGTGCTCAATGAAGCTATTTGCCTTATCTGTTTCAGACCGGACATGAGCAGAATCTGCGTGAGTAGCTGCAAATGGCATGGCCACATCGATGGGACATAGTGGTTGGAATCCCAATCCCACCTGAAAAGGGCTGTGGCCAGTCGAGCTGTGGAGAGCCCGGTTGTAGTTGTGCTGAACATAGGGGAGGCTCTCGTCCCATGTGCATGGATGCTTTGAGTGGTACATGCGTAGAATGTGTACGATCATCCTGTTGATGACCTCAGTCTGGCCATCAGTTTGAGGAAGGAAGGCTGTGGACTTAGTGAGTTTAGTGTCCAACATCGACCAGAGGCTAGACCAAAATGTACTGAGGAACCTGCTGTCCCGATCCGAAATGATAGACTATGGGATCCCAAAGTGTACCCATACTCGTTCAAAGAAGAGTTTAGCAGTGGCTTCTGCTGTGATATTCTTCTTGCAGGCCGCCATAATGGTCATCTTCGAGAACCTGTCGACGACCACAAAAACACAGTCATTTCCATGCCTAGTGGAAGGGAGGCCTGACATGTAATCCATGGAGATGGATTCCCAAGGTCGACTAGGGGTAGGCAGCGGGGTATAGAGGCCTTGCTTCTTGATGGTCGGTTTGGCAATGGCGCAAGCAGTGCATGATCTGATGTACTTCCCGACATCCTGTCGAAGATTCGGCCACTAGAAATATTTCTGCAGTACTGCCACCATTTTTTCAACCCCAAAATGCCCAATGGCCCGACTGTAGTGTGCTTCCCAGATCATCTTGGCACGCTCACTTGAAGGAACACAAAGGTGACCCAGGTGGCATAACAGGTCATCCTAGAGGTGAAAATCTGGAACTTGTTGACCCTCCAAGAGTGTCTGGTATGTGTGGCCAAATTCTGGGTCGCTTTTGTAGAGCAGTGGCCAATCAGAAGTCTCGTGCCCACAAGAGTTGAGCACGGTGGTTAATGCCATGATCGGTGGTCGACTGAGGCAATCTGCGACATTATTGGTGCTGCCCTTCTTATACTTGATATTCAAATGGAACTGTTGCAGGTATGTGGACCACTTCTGATGGCGATCATTCTGCAATTTCCCTTGGGTCTGTATGAACTGCAAGGGTTGGTGGTCTGTGTGGATGATTGTTTCCTTCCCCAAGATGTAATGCTTCCATTGTCGACAGGCCTGCACAATGGAATAAATCTCTTTGTCATAAGTGGGATACTTCCGGACTGTGTCTGAAAGTGTCTCACTGTGATATGCCACTAGATGCCCATGTTGAGTAAGGACTACCCCAATAGCATAGTCAGAGGCATCTGTCTCGACCTCAAATGGTTGTTGCAAGTCTGGTAATGCAAGAACTGGTGTTGTGCAAAGTCGATCTTTCAACTCTGTGAATGCCTTCTGTTGAGATTCGGACCAAAAAAAATTTGCTTTCGCTCCTCCCTTGGTGACCTGACTCAAGGGCCAAGTGATATGAGAAAATCCCAACACGAACCTGTGGTAGAACTTGGTAAGGCCTAGAAAGCTGCGAACCTCTGTCAGAGTGGTTGGAGATGGCCAATCCCAAATGACTTGGATCTTGGCTGGATCCACATGCACCCCCCGTTCATCAATAATGTATCCTAGATACTGAACCTGGGTCATGCCAAAAGTGCATTTCTCCAAATTGGCACATAACTTGTGTTGTCGCAGTGTTTGGAGAACCTGTCGGATGTGGTGGAGGTGCTCTTCCCAAGTCTTGCTAAAGATTAAGATGTCATCCAAGTATACCACTACAAATGAGTTGGTGAATGGCCGCAATATGTCATCCATTAGCCTCATGAAGGTTGCAGGAGCATTTGTTAATCCGAAAGGCATAACCAACCATTCAAAAAGGTCCTCCTTGGCTTTGAAGGCAGTCTTCCACACATCGGAGGGTTCGATTGGTACCTGGTGATATCCTAACTTCAAATCAATCTTGCTGAAATATTTTGCCCCCTTTAGTTGGTCCAGGAGGTCATCAATCCATGGGATTGGGTACCTATTACAGACAGTGATCTTGTTCAGCGCCCGATAGTCAATACAGAGTCTCCAAGTCCCATCCTTCTTTTGTACCAGCACGATCGGGTTCCCACAGGGCGATGAACTCGGATGGATGTGACCTTTTTGCAGCAGCTCCTAAATCTGCCTCTTGATTTCATCGTTCTCCAGAACAGAGCACCGATAGATTGGTCCATTGGGCAGCGTCGAACCTGGGGTTAGTTCAATGGAGTACTTGACCTGACAGTGCAGAGGAACCCCTGTGGGGGAGGTGAAGATGTCCTCATACTCCTCCACGACCTTTTCCATCTGTAGTTGTCGTGCGGAGGGGCCCTGTCTGGAGGTCATGGCCATCGTCTTCTTCTTTTCTTGAGGGCGTATCATCAGGAAAACAAACTTCCTGGTTTTGGAAATGAGCTTACTACATTGTTTTGGAGTAACCAAAGAGATGGCGGTAGGCGGTGCTACCTCTGGTATCCTGTACAACTTATTTCCCAAAGTAATAATAACAGCATGGGGCCTTGACTCATACACAGCATGTCACTTCCACAAGTATGGTTGTCCTAATAACACATCACAAACTTCAAGGGGTGCAATGTCACACAATACCTCATCCGTTAAGGGCTTGATGTTGTATGGAAGGCGACACTGTTGGCTCACGCGAAGATCTCGTCCTTGGTGCAGCCACCCAATGGTGTATGGTTGTGGATGTGTTGTGGTCGGTAAGCCCAGCCATTTCACGACCTCTGCCAAAATGAGGTTCTTTTGGCTCCCGCTATCGACAATGAAATGTAGCGGGGAGCCCTTTGCCCACATCTGGGAGTGGAAGAGACACTCCTCCTCCTCTGGATCTTCAGGTTCCTCCTTCTAGATCTTCGTGGTGGCAACAGTGGCGTTGGGCTCCGCATCGATAATCTGCTTCCCTTTGTCATTCCCCTTATCGAGTTCTGAATCAGAGTCAGAACACGCATCTGATTTCGAAACCTTTAGCTCGGCCACCAGTGGCTGCTTGGCCCGACACTCACTTGTGTTGTGAGTGGAGATCTTATGGAACTCACACCACTTTCCGGTGTCCTTTTTCGGCTTCGCAGCGCTGTTCTTTGCTTGCAGCTTTGGCGGGTTGTCTTGGGCCGCCCCGCCTTGGCTTTGTCCTTTGTTCTGCGGTTTGGGGACACCTTTCCCTTGTTTCAGATTCGCAGACCCAAAGTCTCGCTTCTTCTGTTTAAACTTTTGCTCGACCTTGACGGCATATCGGTATGCCATGCCGAGCGAGGAGATGTTCAGGAATTCTATTTCTTCTTGGATGTACTTGTGCAGGCAGCCATGGTATTTTAGTACCAAATGCTGCTCTGTATCCTTGATACCCAACTTTGTGAGAAGGGTATGGAAAATATTGGTAAACTCTGGTACGTCTTGGTCCCTTCCCTGTCGTAGCATGGTCCACTTTATGTATTGATCCTCATAGCTTCCGACAGGGTAGTACTGCTCCTTGATGGCATCTCGGAATGAATCCCAAGTCGGTGCGACTGAAAATAGTGAGCCTGTACTTTCATCTTTCTCCTCGCAGTAGGTTTCCCACCAATCCTTGACGTGGGGGGTTGCTTTGAGAAGAGCGAAAATAATCTTTTCCCGACTGGAAAAATCATGAACAAAAAAATAACCCTCTAGCACATTTAACCATTTATCGACGGCATCTGCGTCTATCTGACCCTCGAATATGGGGATTTCAAAATTAACTTGTACCTTAAATGGTGTGGCGTTTCCAGAGTTGCTGTTGGAAGCCGATGCGTCACCCCTGGGTAGCCGCTAAAGGATTTGGGCAAAGTTGTCCTTCATCGCATTCCTTTGTCGCTCGAGGGCTTCTTCGAGCAAGATTTTGATAGGATCTCCTGCCCCCTCGTCTTTCTTTTCATCTGCCATGGGAGGCCGTCGGGATTTGCGAGGCTGGTCTTGCAAAGGTTCGACTAGTTCAAGCCCTAACTCCTTATATCCTGACCTCGTTGGGGACATGCAAAGAAAAACAGAGAAGAAAAGCAGACCGCTCTGATACCACTAATCTAGATTTAAACAGGAACGTAATAAAATACAGAGATAACCATAAAGACAGATATGCAGCGGAAATAATACCTCAATTCATTACTGGAAAATACTGAAATATGCTTACAAACAGAAATGGAAATAAACCAGCTAGGGCGATGGTAGCTTATCTATGAGAAGAGATGTGGTGGCTACATGCCTCTGAACTGTCTTACAATGAGGCTCGAAGGCCTATTTATTGTTGAGAAACAATGGAAAACCCTTCACATTCCAAAACCTAACCCTAGAAGATGAAACGCCAAATTGTGGGCCCCGTTTTTGGGTAAGTTGGTACATCAACTTCCCGGGGTCGCGAATTGGTCGTACTATCTCCTTTTGACGTGCATGATAGCCCATTGGAAAGATCTCTCCGAGGACTACGACCGAAAAGACGATTTTTATTAGAAAAATCACTGGCGGTGGATTTCCCAAAAAACGTCATTTAGGGCCTCAAAACGGCTCCGGAAGTTTAGGACCCGAAAAACTGCTAAAAATAGTAAACTGTGCTATAATTAAGGAAACTGAAAAAAAAACTGTAAGAAGCACTAGAGGGGATCCAAGTGGAATTAGCGGGTGGCCACCAATATCCACCTGAATCATTCCTCCCCCCTTAGGAAGCAATGGTCCCCATTGCGTTGAGTTCCTCCATGAGATGAGGGAACTTCTGCTACACTTGGTCCCTGGTGAAGGAGTTGTCCTACTTTGATAACTCGATACAGTTGGATATTCTGCTGGTGAGTGTGCTTGATCTGTGTGTCCATGATCCGATCAGTTGCAGCTTGTTCCATGCAAGCTGGATTTAACTCTGTGGGTGTGAGTTGTTCTGCAATGTCGGACGTGTCTAGTAATGGTGGAAAGTATGGCCGAAGGCGGTCGACATTGAACACCGGGTGCAGGCCAAGGAATGGGGGAATGCTAAGCTCAAATGCATAGTCTCCCACATCCTTGGTAATGGTGTAAGGGCCATATCGGAGTGGTCTGAGTTTCTGATAGGCTCCGGTAAGGCGTTCCTTTTGCAAATGCAACCAAAATTTGTCGCCCACTTGAAACTTGTGTAGCACCCGATGTTGATCATGTCGCTGCTTGTACTTGGCATTTGATTTCTCCAGAATGTCATGGACCTGCTGGCGAATATGTTGTATGTGCTCAATGAAGCTGTTTACCTTATCTGTTTCAGACCGGACATGAGCAGAATCTGCGTGAGTAGCTGCAAATGGCATGGCCACATCGATGGGACATAGTGGCTGGAATCCCAATCCCACCTGAAAAGGGCTGTGGCCAGTCGAGCTGTGGAGAGCCCGGTTGTAGTTGTGCTGAACATAGGGGAGGCTCTCGTCCCATGTGCGTGGATGCTTTGAGTTGTACATGCGTAGAATGTGTACGATCATCCTGTTGATGACCTCAGTCTGGCCATCAGTTTGAGGAAGGAAGGCTGTGGACTTAGTGAGTTTAGTGACCAACATCGACCAGAGGCTAGACCAAAATGTACTGAGGAACCTGCTGTCCCGATCCGAAATGATAGACTATGGGATCCCAAAGTGTACCCATACTCGTTCAAAGAAGAGTTTAGCAGTGGCTTCTGCTGTGATATTCTTCTTGCAGGCCGCCATAATGGCCATCTTCAAGAACCTGTCGACGACCACAAAAACACAGTCATTTCCATGCCTAGTGGAAGGGAGGCCTGACATGTAATCCATGGAGATGGATTCCCAAGGTCGACTAGGGGTAGGCAGTGGGGTATAGAGGCCTTGCTTCTTTATGGTTGGTTTGGCAATGGCGCATGCAGTGCATGATCTGATGTACTTCCCGACATCCTGTCGAAGATTCGGCCAATAGAAATATTTCTGCAGTACTGCCACCATTTTTTCAACCCCAAAATGTCTAATGGCCCGACTGTAGTGTGCTTCCCAGATCATCTTGGCACGCTCGCTTGAAGGAACACAAAGGTGACCCAGGTGGCATAACAGGTCATCCTAGAGGTGAAAATCTGGAACGTGTTTACCCTCCAAGAGTGTCTGGTATGTGTGGCCGAATTCTGGGTCGCTTTTGTAGAGCAGTGGCCAATCAGAAGTCTCGTGCCCACAAGAGTTGAGCACGGTGGTTAATGCCATGATCGGTGGTCGACTGAGGCAATCTGCGACATTATTGGTGCTGCCCTTCTTATACTTGATATTCAAATGGAACTGTTGCAGGTAGGTGGACCACTTCTGATGGCGATCATTCTGCAATTTCCCTTGGGTCTGTATGAACTGCAAGGGTTGGTGGTCTGTGTGGATGATCGTTTCCTTCCCCAAGATGTAATGCTTCCATTGTCGGCAGGCCTGCACAATGGAATAAATCTCTTTGTCATAAGTGGGATACTTCCGGACTGTGTCTGAAAGTGTCTCACTGTGATATGCCACTGGATGCCCATGTTGAGTAAGGACTACCCCAATAGCATAGTCAGAGGCATCTGTCTCGACCTCAAATGGTTGTTGCAAGTCTGGTAATGCAAGAACTGGTGCTGTGTAGAGTCGATCTTTCAACTCTGTGAATGCCTTCTGTTGAGATTCGGACCAAAAAAATTTTGCTTTCGCTCCTCCCTTGGTGACCTGACTCAAGGGCCAAGTGATATGAGAAAATCCCAACACGAACCTGTGGTAGAAGTTGGTAAGGACTAGAAAGCTGCGAAGCTCTGTCAGAGTGGTTGGAGATGGCCAATTCCGAATGACTTGGATCTTGGCTGGATCCACATGCACCCCCCGTTCATCAATAATGTATCCCAGATACTGAACCTGGGTCATGCCAAAAGTGCATTTCTCCAAATTGGCACATAACTTGTGTTGTCGCAGTGTTTGGAGAACCTGTCGGATGTGGTGGAGGTGCTCTTCCCAAGTCTTGCTAAAGATCAAGATGTCATCCAAGTATACCACTACAAATGAGTTGGTGAATGGCCGCAATATGTCATCCATTAGCCTCATGAAGGTTGCAGGAGCATTTGTCAATCCGAAAGGCATAACCAACCATTCAAAAAGGCCCTCCTTGGCTTTGAAGGCAGTCTTCCACACATCGGAGGGTTCGATTGGTACCTGGTGATATCCTAACTTCAAATCAATCTTGCTGAAATATTTTTCCCCCTTTAGTTGGTCCAGGAGGTCATCAATCCGTGGGATTGGGTACCTATTATAGATAGTGATCTTGTTCAACGCCCGATAGTCAATACAGAGTCTCCAAGTCCCATCCTTCTTTTGTACCAGCACGATCGGGCTCCCACAGGGCGATGAAGTCGGATGGATGTGACCTTTTTGCAGCAGCTCCTGAATCTGCCTCTTGATTTCATCGTTCTCCAGAACAGAGCGCCGATAGATTGGTCCATTGGGCAGCGACGAACCTGGGGTTAGTTCAATGGAGTGCTTGACCTGACAGTGCACAGGAACCCCTGTGGGGGAGGTGAAGATGTCCTCATACTCCTCCACGACCTTTTCCATCTGTAGTTGTCGTGCGAAGGGGCCCTGTCTGGAGGTCATGGCCATCGTCTTCTTCTTTTCTTGAGGGCGTATCATCAGGAAAACAAACTTCCTGGTTTTGGAAATGAGCTTACTACATTGTTTTGGAGTAACCAAAGAGATGGCGGTAGGCGGTGCTACCTCTGGTATCCTGTACAACTTATTTCCCAAAGTAATAATAACAGCACGGGGCCTTGACTCATACACAGCATGTCACTTCCACAAGTATGGTTGTCCTAATAACACATCACAAACTTCAAGGGGTGCAATGTCACACAATACCTCATCCGTGAAGGGCTTGATGTTGTATGGAAGGCGAAACTGTTGGCTCACGCGAAGATCTCGTCCTTGGTGCAGCCACCCAATGGTGTATGGTTGTGGATGTGTTGTGGTCGGTAAGCCCAGCCGTTTCACGACCTCTGCCGAAATGAGGTTCTTTTGGCTCCCGCTATCGACAATGAAATGTAGCGGGGAGCCCTTTACCCACATCTGGGAGTGGAAGAGACACTCCTCCTCCTCTGGATCTTCAGGTTCCTCCTTCTAGATCTTCGTGGTGGCAACAGTGGCGTTGGGCTCCGCATCGATAATCTGCTTCCCTTTGTCATTCCCCTTATCGAGTTCTGAATCAGAGTCAGTACACGCATCTGATTTCGAAACCTTTAGCTCGGCCACCAGTGACTGCTTGGCCCGACACTCACTTGTGTTGTGAGTGGAGATCTTATGGAACTCACACCACTTTCCGGTGTCCTTTTTCGGCTTCGCAGCGCTGTTCTTTGCTTGCAGCTTTGGCGGGTTGTCTTGGGCCGCCCCGCCTTGGCTTTGTCCTTTGTTCTGCGGTTTGGGGGCACCTTTCCCTTGTTTCAGATTTGCAGACCCAAAGTCTCGCTTCTTCTGTTTAAACTTTTGCTCGACCTTGACGGCATATCGGTATGCCATGCCGAGCGAGGAGATGTTCAGGAATTCTATTTCTTCTTGGATGTACTTGTGCAGGCAGCCATGGTATTTTAGTACCAAATGCTGCTCTGTATCCTTGATACCCAACTTTGTGAGAAGGGTATGGAAAATATTGGTAAACTCTGGTACGTCTTGGTCCCTTCCCTTTCGTAGCGTGGTCCACTTTATGTATTGATCCTCATAGCTTCCGACAGGGTAGTACTGCTCCTTGATGGCATCTCGGAATGAATCCCAAATCGGTGCGACTGAAAATAGTGAGCCTGTACTTTCATCTTTCTCCTCGCAGTAGGTTTCCCACCAATCCTTGACGTGGGGGGTTGCTTTGAGAAGAGCAAAAATAATCTTTTCCCGACTGGAAAAATCATGAACAAAAAAATAACCCTCTAGCACATTTAAGCATTTATCGACGGCATCTGCGTCTATCTGACCCTCGAATATGGGGATTTCAAAATTAACTTGCACCTTAAATGGTGTGGCGTTTCCAGAGTTGCTGTTGGAAGCCGATGCGTCGCCCCTGGGTAGCCGCTGAAGGATTTGGGCAAAGTTGTCCATCATCGCATTCCTTTGTCGCTCGAGGGCTTCTTCGAGCAAGATTTTGATAGGATCTCCTGCCCCCTCGTCTTTCTTTTCATCCGCCATGGGAGGCCATCGGGATTTGCGAGGCTGGTCTTGCAAAGGTTCGACTAGTTCAAGCCCTAACTCCTTATATCCTGACCTCGTTGGGGACATGCAAAGAAAAACAGAGAAGAAAAGCAGACCGCTCTGATACCACTAATCCAGATTTAAACAGGAACGTAATAAAATACAGAGATAACCATAAAGACAGATATGTAAAGGAAATAATACCTCAATTCATTACTGGAAAATACTGAAATATGCTTACAAACAGAAATGGAAATAAACCAGCTAGGGCGATGGTAGCTTATCTCTGAGAAGAGATGTGGTGGCTACATGCCTCTGAACTGTCTTACAATGAGGCTCGAAGGCCTATTTATTGTTGAGAAACAATGGAAAACCCTTCACATTCCAAAACCTAACCCTAGAAGATGAAACGCCAAATTGTGGGCCCCGTTTTTGGGTAAGTTGGTACATCAACTTCCCGGGTCGCGAATTGGTCGTACTATCTCCGTTTGACGTGCATGATAGCCCATTGGAAAGATCTCTTCGAGGACTACGACCGAAAAGACGATTTTTATCAGGAAAAATCACTGGCTGTGGATTTCCCAAAAAACGTCGTTTAGGGCCTCAAAACGGCTCCGGAAGTTTAGGACCCGAAAAACTGCTAAAAATAGTAAACTGTGCTATAATTAAGGAAACTGAAAAAAAACTGTAAGAAGCACTAGAGGGGATCCAAGTGGAATTAGCGGGTGGCCACCAATATCCACCTGGATCAACAAATGTAGGTGGATACGATCATAGAAGAATACAAGGACATATTCTCCTCACCCAAGAGGGTACCCTTGCACTGTTAGATCAAGAATTCGATCGATCTAACTCCCAGGGCACCTCTACCCAATGGGTCGATATATCATCGCTCCATTCTAGAAAATGAAGAGATCAAGTGAAAAATATAAAATTTGTTGCAAAAAGGGAACATATGACCAAGTTCCTCACCTTATGGGATCCTGATTATACTTGTATAGAAGAAGGATGGGACCTGGAGGCTCTGCATTGATTATAAGGCACTAGACAAAATCACAATCAGGAACAAGTATCCAATCCCATAGATTGATGACCTTCTGGACCAACTCAAGGGAGCCAAGTATTTCAACAAGATTGATCTAAAGTCTGGCTATCACCAAGATCCAACAGATCCCATAGATGTATGGAAGACCACCTTCAAATCCAAGGAAGGCCTTTTTGAATGGTTGGCTATGCCCTTCGAGTTGACAAATTCCCCTACTACTTTTATGAGGCTAATGGATGACATCTTGCGGCCATTCATCAACTCATTTGTGGTTGTTTATCTGTATGAAATCCTCATCTTCAGAAAGAGTTAGGAAGAACACTCGCCTGCAAAAGATCTAACTATATCAGGTTGTCAAAGTTTGTTAACTCCTGCACCAAGGCAAGTGGTTCACCAGGGACCAAGTTTAGCAAAAGTTTCCCCATTTCATGGAGGCACTCAATGCAATGGTGACCATTTCTTCCTAAGGGGGGAGGATTGATCCAGGTGGATTTTGGTGGCCACCCCCTATTCCACTTGGACCCCCACCACTGTCTCTTTTAGTTTTTCAGTTTCCTTAATTGTAGCACATTTTACTATTTTTGGCATTTTTTTTCGGGTCGTGAACTTCTGGAGCCGTTTTGAGGCCCTAAACGACGTTTTTTGGAAAAAAAACGGGGCCAACATAGGTATTTCACTAATGTTGGCCACTCAAAAGTTGAAGTCCTCGAATAGATTTCTAACAAGGTATTGTGCGCATCAAATGGAGATTGTATGGCAAAGTTACGACCCCAAGAAGTTCATGTACCAATTTACCCAAATGGGGCCCATAGTTTAAGTGCTTCATCTCCTAGGGTTAGGTTTTTGGATGTTTAGGGTTTTCCATTGTTTCTCAATAATAAATAGGCCTCAAATCCTCATTGTAACACATTTTATAGGCATGTAGCCGTTGGATATCTTCTCAGATATAAGCTACCATCACCTAAGCTAGTCTTATTTCCATTTTGTTTGTAAGCATATTTTAGTATTTGATATTAATGAAATGAAGTGTTATTTCTACTGCATCTTAGTATTTATGGTTATATCTATAATCGTTTGCATCCCTATTTAAATTCAGATCAATAGTACAATAATGTTTTGCAATTTTGAAACCTAACTAACAGTTGTTCCACCTACAGTAAACACATACACTCTGGTGCTCCTCTTGATATCTCTATCACCTGTTATATCTACATCAACATATCACTGTAGAGACATGTTTGAATCACCAAAGCATAATTATTGATTTGTTGTACCTCTCAAATATTTGAGAATGCACTTCATTTCCATCCAATGTTATTTTCCCAAATTTATTCATATACCTGCTTACAACTCCCACTACATGTGCAATATCAGGCCTTGTACAAACCATTGCATATATTAAGCTTCCAAATGTGGATGCATATGGAACTTTACACATATAATCCATCCCTTCCTGATTCTTGGGACACATGTCCTTACTTAGTTTTACTGGCTAGCCAAAGGTGTACTAACTAGTTTTTCATTATGCATATTAAATCTTTCCAACATCGTTTCTATGTACTTACTCTGAGACAATGTTAATTTGCAATTTTTCCTATCCCTAGTTATTATCATACCAAGGATTTGTTTTGCAGCACCCAAATTCTTCATTGCAAGTGAATTTGTTAATTTTCCTTTGAGCACAATTATTTCTCCTATGTTAGACCCTACAAAAAGCATGTCATTTATATACAATAGAAATATAATATAGCTACCATCACTTTGTTTTTTAAGATAAACATAATGTTAGAGTGACTTATAGTATAACCTTGTTCATACAGAAACCTATCAAATTTTAGATACCACTGCCTGGAGCATGTTTTAACCCATACAAGCTCTTCTTCAATTTGCACACTAATTTATCCTTCCCTTTGACCTCATACCCTTGTGGTTGTTGCATATATATTTATTCCTCCAAATCCCCATGGAGAAAAGTTGTCTTTACATCTAACTGCTCAAGATGAAAATATTCTACTACCACTAAACTTAAAATAGTTCTAATTGAATTCATTTTAATAATAGGAGAAAAACTTTCATCAGACTATGCCTTTCTTTTTTGCAAACCCCTTCACCACAAGTTTAGCCTTATACCTATTTTACCACCATATTCTTCCTTCAACTTGTAAACCCATTTATTCTGCAATGTTATTTTACCTACAGGAAACTTGACTAAATCCCAAGTCTGGTTATGCATCAAGGAGTTCATCTCTTCTTCCATGGCTTGCTCCCACTTCTTCCTAGTTTCTACGTGCATTACTTCTTCATATCTTTCCAATTCACTAGAATCAATCAACAATACATAATATAATGAAGGAGAGTATTGTTCAAGGAGTCTACTTATCTTGGTAGATCTTCTAACACCAATTCCAGGTGTTTGAGGTGCCTATCATTGTTATGGTTGTTTCTGTTGTTATGGTTGTTGATCATTATGATTTTCAAGCACCTTTACTTTTTCTATGATCTCATCAAGGATTGTGTATTCTTTGTTTTCCTTTTCTTATTTCTTTTCCTGAGTCTAATCTTTATACCAGACCTTTTCATTGAATATGACGTCTCTGATCCTAATGATTTTGTGATTTTCATAATCATATAAATCAATAACCAAAATCATTAACACCATATCCAATAAAGGTACATTTCTTTGATTTTGCCTCAATATTTGCTATATTTTCTTTATTTATGTGGAAAAAGGATTCACAACCAAAAGTCTTTAAAAAGTAATAGTTTACCTTTTTACCTACACATGCCTCTTCTAGAATACCACCATCCAAGGAACTTGAAGGCCCTCAGTTTATTAGATAAACAACAATATATACATCATCTGCCCAAAATTATAAGGGCACAATTGTCTTATTCATCCTTTCTAACACACAATTTTCTTGTGGTGTTCTTGGAATTGTCTTTTCTTTTATAATTTCATGCTCTGAATAGTAGTTATCAAACTCTTTACTGCAGTATTCACCTCCATTTTCTTATTTGATACACTTCAATTTCTTTCCTGTCTCATTCTCAACTACAACTTTCCATTTCTTGAAACTATCAAATACATTAGATTTGTTTCGAATACAATAAATCTAGGTTTTCCTACTTGCATCACCAATAAAAGTAACATAATAGTGAGATCCACTACAAGATGATACCTAAGCAGGTCCCCATACATCTATATGCACAAGCTCTAATTTTTTTCACTCTTTCTTCCTTCGCAACTCTAAGAAATTTTATTCTCTTTTTTTTTCCATAAACACAATTTTCACAAAATTCCAAATCAACATGCTTCAAACCTGGTAACAAATTTCTTCAGTGAAGAATTTGCATCCATTTTTCACTCATGTGCCTGAGCCTATGATACTACAATGGCATATCTGCTCATGTGGAGGTTAAATCATTAACAAAATTAGAAATACCATTGCATAAATACAATGTACCAACATTTTCTCCTTTTTCTATTACCAGGAATCCTTTAGTGACCTTCCAGGTTTTTTCTGTGAATGTAATTACACAGCCTTCACCACTTAACTACCCTATTGAAATTAGATTTTTATTCAGATCTAGAATAGGCCTTACCTCTTTCAATAGTCATTTGTTTCCATTTTGTTTCTTTATAAAAACATTACCCATTCTAATGATTTTACAGGATTTATCATCACCCAAACGAACCTCTCTAAAATATCCTTGAACATATTCATGAAAATGTTTCCTATCGAGTGTGGCATGGAATGTATCCCCTGAATCCACCACCCATGCATCAATAATATTCTCTAATGAAAGAATCAAAGCATATTGCAACACATCATCTGTCACATTCGCTTCATTATTCTTCTCTTATTGTCCCTCTCCTTCTTTTTTCTTTCGATATTTACATTCTTTCTGTAGGTGTCATTTCTTCCAACATTTTCAACACACTATCCCTAATCTGGATTTGGATCTACCTTTTCTTTACTTACTGCGATTTCCTGGGCTTCTTCCTCTTTCCATTTTTCTTCCCCTAGCCTTTGCAGTCAAAGCATTACCTAATGTCTCATCAGAGATTTTCCATCACATTTCCTCACTAAGGATGGCACCAACAACATCATCAAATTTAAAGTACTAGATCCAAAGATAGATTTACTAATAGCCATAACTAAGCCATTCCAAATTGTTGGTAATGAGCACAAAAATAACAGAGCCCTAACTTCATCATCAAAATTTACCCCTACAGAACTTAATTGACCGGTAACCATGTCAAATTCATTAAAATGATCAGTGACAGGTCCACCTTCTAACATCTTCATACTAAATATACTCTTAATAAGAAATAGCTTATTTGAGGTTAAGGGTTTTTCATATAGTTTGGTCATTGTCATTATTAAACCTTTTGTTGTCATTTCCTTTGAAATATTGAATGCCACTAACGTTGCTAGACATAACATTATTGTTCCTAGTGCCTTTCTATCAAGAAGATCCCATTTTTCATCTGTCATACTCATCAACTTCTTTGATTTTCCACTCAATGCTAAGTACATATCTTTCTGATACATATAATATTCCATCTGCATCTTCCATGGCTCATAGTTTTGGCAATTAAATTTCTTGACCCTAAACCTACCATCTTCCACTATTTCTCCCACTTGAACCAAGAATCCTTCTCTCTTGCGAGTTTAGCAACCAAATAGACCTTCGGCTCTAATATCATTTGATAGAAAATTTAAGTAGCAGAGTAATGGAACACATAAAATATTGTGGAAACAAAAAAACAGAAATGCATAAAACAAGAGAGACACAAATATACATGGTTCACCAAATTTGGGCTACGTCCGTGGAGAAACATCCCATATTTCCTTTTATATTATCAAGCAAAGTGAAGAGATACAACCTACAACAGATCCGTTCTAATTTCCTCTTCACTCTCACACAAACTCCGCTCTCTTTCTCTCTCAGAATAATCATAGTCGCAATACAATTCCCTGATATAAACCGAGGGTTTTCTTTTATGGCAATAAACCCTAAATTAACATAACTTTTACCATCTAATCATTCACCTAATGAATGGCCCAAATTGACTACAAAATTACAATATTTTACAAGGAAAATTTTCATCTATTTTAGCTTCCAGGGCCCGCTAGCCCCTGCACCCCACCACCCGTGCCCCATGTGGAGGGGTGTAAATTCTTCCTAGGGTATACACCCATTTGAAATAGGAAGATAATTAGGCTCCACACCCAACACAGTGGCTTGCAATAGATTAAACATTGTACATGCAATTGGAGTATTGAATAGGTATATGTCAAAAGTAGGGGAGGAGCATTGGATAATAGTAAATAGTTCTTTCAGGCATTTGTGTGGCACTACTGGCTATAGATTGTTCTACGAAGCAAGACCATGATATGATAGAGTGTTGGATATACATGGATTTTTTAATGCAAACTAAGCTAGAGATCTAGATCACAGAAGATCTACAAGTGGGTATGTGTTCAACATCTTTGGAGGAGTAATAAGTTGGATGAGAAAAAGATAATATGTAGTGGCACTCTCAATTATCGAAGTTGAATACATGGGATCCATCATGCAAATAGAGTATTGTTATATAGATTATTTTTAAGTATTGAGTTGGTACAACAAGTTGTAAGGAGAGATTGTGACAATCAAAGTGTAGCCTTCCTACCAAAGAACCCAACTTATCATTTAAAGAAAAAGCATAATGATTTTAAGCATCACTTCATGAGAGATATGATTGAAGACAAGAAGGTGTTGCTGGAAAAAGTGGACACTTTGAAGAATGTTGCAGATTCATTAACAAAATATGTGAGCACTAAGAAGTTCTCTTGGTGTAGAGAAACAATGGGAATTATTTCCCTAGATTGTTGATCATGTACTTTTGTGACTCATTAGGTGAAAAGGAAACAAAAAGTGGAAGAATGTTGGTATGCGTGATTTTTTTTGCAACTATCCCCACGTGTTGTAAAATATACAATGCATGGCATGGGGTCGGAAGGGTGGGACATCCCCCTTTGTTTGAGGGTTTCAATAGTATTGCACCTAAAAAAAGAAAAAAAATGGGTTTGTTTTGTCCATTTTGGCACCTTTTGGTACACATTTTTTGCTAAAAGAGATTTTGTGGCCAATGGTGGTTTTTCCCATGATTTTGTAGTTTTGGTTAATGAACTATGATTTTAGTCTAATCCAAGGTAAATGGATTAGAATTTCATGGAACACATCAGATATACATTGTATTGTAATACTATGTAGAATAATATATATTGGAAAATCTTATTGGTTTTTTGGGTTTTGGGTTTCTAAGATAAAATTATTGTTTTAATTTATTTGATTTCCATTGCATATTTTTTGTTTTAATTAAGAGTATATTTATAAAAATTAATTGTACATGATTAAAACCTATAGTTCACTCTCCCTTCTCTCTCTTTCTCCCCTCTCCCCTTCATCTCTCTCCTTCCCCCCTCTCTCCTTCTTTATCTCCTTATTTCTCTCTCTTTCTCTATATTTCTATCCCCCGTTGAATCTCTCTCTATCTCTCTCTCCATATATATTTCCTTTATCTCCCTCCCTCTTCCTCTCTCTCTTTCTCTCACTCCCCATCAAGATCTCTCTCTCTCTCTCTCTCTCTATATATATATATATATATGTGTGTGTGTGTGTGTGTGTGTGTGTGTGTGTATGTATGTACGTATGTATGTATGTATGTATGTATTCCTCCTCTCTATCTCTCTCGACCCCCCTCTTTCTCTCTATCCCCCTCTCCCTCTCACTCGCTCTCTCTCCTCTCTCCCCCATCTAAATCTATCTCTACCTCCCTCTCCTCTTCTCTCCCTCCCTCTTTAACTACCACCCCCTCTCTCTCCCCTTTCCTCTCTTTCTATATCCACCCCTCACTCCCTCAATCTCTCATTCACATCAAACCCCTTTCAACTTTATATCTCTCTCACACACACATTCTCTCCCTCACATCCCTTCTCTCCCTCTCTCTCTCTCCTTCACTTTCTCTCTATCTCTCCCCCATCACTCTCTCTCTCTCTCCACCTCTCTCTCTATATATATCTCTCTTACTCCCTATAGATTTGTCTCTATCTCCATTCCTACCTCTCTCTTTCCCCCTACCCTTCTCTCCCTCATATACTCTCTCTATATTCTTCCCTCTCTCTCTCCCTCCATATCCCACCACCATCACTCTCTCTCTCCCCCCCCCCCCTCTCTCTCTCTGGGTCTCTCTCATTATTGACCCCCTCTCTCCCCCCTCTATATATTCTATATATCCCTCCCTCTCTCTTCTCTCTCGCTCTCCCCTGCACTCCCTTTCTCTCTCTCATTCTCTCCCCACTTCCCTCCTCCTCTCTCTCTCCTACTTTCTCCATTTCCCTATCCCTCGTTAACATAAACCCCCATCTAAATCTCTCTCTCTCTCTTTTCCCTCAAGCTTTATCCCTGCATCCTTCCCTCTATACTTCTATCTCTCTCCCTCACTCCCTCACCCTCTCTCATTCTCTTCCCATACCCCTTATAGTCTCTCTTTCTCTCATTCTTCCACTCTCTGCCTCTTTCTCTATTTCTCTCCCCCCTCATTCTCACACACTCACACCCACTCTCTCTCCTTCCTCTCTCTTTAACAATCCCTTCATCACTCCCTTAGTTTCTCCTTCACAAAAACACCCCTCCAACTTTTTCTTTCTCCTTCTACACGTGTCTCCCAAAACACTCTCTCTCCTGTCTCCCTTCTCCCACGCCCCTCCCCCTCCCCTCTCCCTCACTCTTCAACTCTCTCTCTCTCTCTCTCTCTCTCTCTCTCTCTCTCTCTCTCTCTCTCTTTGCCACTCACTCACCCACTTATTCTTCCCACCCCCCTCTTTGTTGCCTCCAACCCCACCTTAACCATTTCCCATTTTCTAAAATTCCTAGCTACAAGAAAACATGCACACTCCTAGTGGTAAGAATGTTTTTATTCTTATTGTTAGAAACACGTGTTTTTAGCACTAGGAACACACATGTGATTTTTGAATTTAATTGTATCCCAAAGAGAAACGTATATGTGCAATGAATTGGTTGCTTTGGATGTATATTTAGAATCACAAACCTAGTGGTTTGGACATGATATTCATCAGAAAATTATTTTTTGAGAAAATGCATATATCTCTATTTTTAACATTATTTTTCTATATGCTAGATAAATTTGTTGTGCATGAAAATATAGATACATGTAGAATCACTTGCATAGATTCTAAGTATTTATTATTATGTTTATGTTTATTATGTTTAGTACATGTTTCTCTTTAAATATATCAAAATATTAAAATGCATCCCTTGTTTATTTCCACTATAACCTTTTTTATCCTTAACCATTATAAAATACGAATTTTATGGTGTACTAAAGGACATTGAGACTTACAATCTAGAGAGAGAGAGAGAGAGTTTATAATGTTAAGACCCTTTTAGGTTGTAGTAATGGAAGACTTTATAATTTCAAGGATATAAGGACATTCATAATTTTTTTTAAATATATAGAATTGATATTGTAGATTTTGAAAAATTAGTTGTGCACAAAAACAATTTGTTCCCTACAATTCTACAATTTTTTGTAGAAGGGTTCCATCATTTAGGTACTCGAAGGTTGCACTAATGCAAACATATGCATTATATTTTGCATGAAAAATAGTATCACAAATGTTAGGAAAACTCATAATTCACATAGTTAGACATTATTTATATAAATAAATATTATAAATTTAGAAAAATAATTATTTTTACTACATTTTATCCTTTTACACCATCTTCAAATTCATTATATTAGTACCTCCAATCATCCTTCCAAGTTAACAAGTTATTTCCTTTCAAGGATTGCATTACCTCTAATGTGTCATGAGAAACCACCATTAGCTTTCACCCACCTTATATTATGTGGTTCAAATGAAGACCCTTGACCTAAAGGAATATTGTGATAGCCTCAATTACCTTTTTCCATTTATTGTAAATTAAATAAATTAAACAAGGGATGAGTCAAATGGACAATGATTCTAGGGTTGAGGAGGATTACTACTTGGGATATATCTTTCTTCTTTTACATCCATAGGGGATGACAGGTGGAAAGAAATAGACAAAGGACTAGCTGGCAACATGGTGATTCGCCTGTAAGATCTTGACAAGAAGACACAGAACAAGGATGACAAGGCTAAAAAGAAAAATCTGGAAATAGGGAACAGGGTGGATCAATTTGATTGGCTTAAAGGATTTGGGTGAGATGGGACACAACAACCTGGAGGAAGATGAATCGAGTAGCTAGAGGAAGAGGAGGAGACAAACACCATAAAATCTCAAGGTTATATCTCTCTTTTGTTTGGGGGGGAGATGAGTTTAGCTGGAAAAAAAAGGAGGTCAAAATACACATTTCAAAGGTTGATTCTAAATTTGGTAGTAGATGAGTTTCCATTCATTCTTATGGTACCATTTCACAGTGGTTGGGAGGAGTTCCTTACTAGGCCATTATAATAGAAAAATGGGGTCAAAATCTACTCATTCTTTGGGTAAATCAAACTAGCATATTAGCATTGGTTCCAGACTAAGATATAATGTTACTCTGGATGAGTTAACTTCTAGTTTGGTTCAAGTTTCTTCATCTTTGAAGCTTGGATTTGTTGTGTGAAGTGAGCCATCTCTTGTGTCACATTTATCTTGAAGAGAACCAGCATATTACCTTGGAGAGAGGAAGAGATGTCCTTCATTATCGCTAGTCATAGATCTAGACTTTCATGAATCATTTGTTGAAGTAAAGTTCGTTGGAATATTACAATTTTAATGCTATGGAAAGGACGAAAAAGTGTGTTATTCTTCTAATAGAAACATTGTAAATGGTGGCAATCCACTAGAAAAATTGTTGGTAGATTATAGTTATTATATAGTAAATCACTACTGCTTGTGCATATCCCTAATTTGGAAATCTTGTACATCTATAGATTTTATAGGACAAGTGTATTTTGGTTGAGAAATGAAGAATTGGTGGAATTTATTTTAGGTGAGGATGGAAAACCTCTAAACCCCCTTAATTTCCAGGTAGGCGGTTTCTCCTTGGAGTCCTGGTAAGAGGAAGATTCCTAGTCCCATTGTTGTTTCATTGTTGTGATAGTGGATTCTGGATTTCTTTTGAGGGTGGAACCACTATGGTAAATTATTCAAGGTGGAGCTAGACTTGACCTCTAAAATCCCTCGTTCAATTGGAAAGTTGGTTGTGTCCTTTCAGAAGCCTTCTCAAGTCATAGAATCTAGCTTAGGGGTGATTGGGCTGCAAGAGAGACCATAGTGCACCCCAATCTAAGGTTGGGTCAAGAGTCAAAGTCTCAAACTCAATTTCCCATTTTAATTGAGATAAGTAACTCTCACGCTTGATTTTTTTCACAATGAATTTCATTTTACGTTTGTTGGATGGATATGATTCCATCGAATGTAAAATAATTGAATTTATTGTATTATAATTACATAGGTTTTATGTATATCCCTACTTAATAGGATGGAATAGTTACAAGCATGTGAGTTTAAATCCTAAAGCACAATGGTCACCCATAAGTGAGAAATGTATGTGAATGAACTATGTGAATAACCTTTGGCCATCTCAATGCCAAAGAAATTACCATCATTCATTAAATTGTAATGACAAATTTGTTGGGCTAGTGGTAGGCAAAGGCATATGACTTCACAATTACATTTATACATAAATGTATATGGATTGGAAGTTTTGTTCTTGAACTACCTCATTTTTTTGCATGTTACATGATCTTGGGTGTGAAGACTCCTCAGAAGTATTATTTAAACCATGAGAACTATACCTAGGAATACTAGTGTGAGAATTTGGATGAGGGACAAAAGAAAATTATACTCTTTTGACCATCCTATTAACCTCCTTTGTCATCCTCCAAATTGCAAAAGCTTGAACACCTAAAAAATGTGCACCCTACATAACACATATAATACCTTGTATCATAGGAGCAGTTTGTCTTGCTCATGTAGGTTGAACACAATAGGTTAGGTGTAATCACTGGGAAAAATGGCAAGTGCTATTAAAGCCTCTACAATGTTATAATATTTATATCACACAACTAGGAACTAGTGCATTGATACAATATGTAGGAAACATAAAGGTAGGCAAGTAAAACTTGGGCTTGGAAATAACATCAGTACTTGTTGGCTCAGCACAAGCTGTACAATAAGCTTCAACACTTTGACACACTTACTCAGTCAAGTACTACGCATCTTAACCCGTGGCATCTCAAAAAAGTAATCTTCCTTCCCTCCCCCCTCCCGGCATAGTACTCCTTCTAATATCTTGATCTAGAGATAAATAAGAGGCACCATAGAATTACATACGAAAACACTGGCAGATTTTCTAGAACTGGTTGTAACTAGGTGTAATTTGATTATACAACTTCATCCAAGAGAAAAATATGTGCTTGATCTATGTTAATTTTTAGATGGAATTGATATGAATGTAAAACCCCTTGAGGCAACAAACATATTGTCAACTTTCAGGGAAGTTTAGTTCTTTTAACCAAGCTAGCTAAGATATATCAAATTGCCCATTTAGTAAATATAGCTTCTAGAATAAAGTATGTCCTTAATATAAGGATCAGGTTAGACAAGGCATTGTACAATGGTTACCTATTTTTATCTACTTACCCTCACCTGATATTTGATTGGATGCAAAGGAAAAGAGTCTAAACCTGAAAATCTTCTTATGATTACTTCATGTAGTTTTGAACTGATCCTTGAATATATCATATATGTGGGACATGGAATTGTAGTATTTGTGTTAGTTGTAGGACTCTAGTGTGGAGGACTAGCCACCAAAATTAAGGGAATAATTTCTCTCATATTATCATTGGAGATGGAGGAGATGTCATCCTTGAGGAACCAATTCAGTTCTCATCACCTTTCATTGTGTTAATGGACAAGAAATTTCCATTCTATGCCATCATCTGAGCAAGAGACAAACGTTGTAACTTGACCAAGAATCCAAGCTAAGGTAACACCAATGGATGGCAATATTAGTAAAAGATAAAGGAGATTTCAAGCCATTATAATTGTTAATGCTATGAGGTTGTTTTCCTTTATATGAGGACATATTTTAGGAAATATTTGGTCTAGTTCTGCCTCAAATATAATTTTTTCATAACACAAAATTCCTAGGTTACATGCATACACTCTACGCCTCCATTACTTAATATATAGGTAAATCGAGTGGAAAATCCTTTCTTCTTGTCTATGACATCCTTTGCTTGTCATATATATTTTACGACTTTGAATATTTGTTATTAAATTCTCATGTCATTTCACAAAAAAGGGATCCATACAGCGTTTGCAACCCCATGTATCAATCTTCCTAGACTGCCTTTTCATGTTGAAAACACTATAATTTCGTTTGCATGTCCCATGGACTACTTAGGCTTGTTGTAGGTGTGTTTCACAAATTTCATCACATGCTTTGTTGATATTAGGGTGTTGTTGCCCATTTCACAGACTATTTATGTTGAAATATATCTCTTATTTAGTTTTGGTGCTAATATAAAATACAATGTTGATTTTTGGAAGCTTAGCTAATTTTTTGTTAAAGGATCAATTGTATATGATTGTTTTTTAGTGGTTCAGGTCAGGCCTTTTATGTACTTCTGGTTAGTTGTAGCCTTTGCCTGAGGGATTTTTAACTAGATTTATCTAACACCTCAACATAGTCCTGAGGCATTAACTTGTTTAATGAATAGTTCTTAGCTTTTGGTGAATGGAAAAAAAAATATACTCATACAAATGCTTCTCCTTAACACTTAGTAAAAAATTACATTCTTCTAGTGTTGAAATGGATGAGATGTATCTCTACTCAAAATCCCTTACCCCTTTATGCACAATGAAAAATCATGTTCTTCTAGGGTTGATTATGTTCTTCAAGCTTATTATGTTCATTTGAATAGGATTAGACACCATAAGTTATAGAAAAGAGGTTCTACTTGATTACAAATGTTGAAGTCAAGCTTGTCTAGTTAAATGACATTTAGAAATCTCAGTTGGTAAGAATTATTTTTCTTCAAAATATGGTGCCATACAAAAATATAGTAATAGGCTAATAGCTTCCTTAGTGAATGCAAAAATTGAAGAAGTTAAACCACCCTGCTCTAATTATATCAATCATACATAGACATTTTTAGCAGTCCACATTTAGCTGGTACATAGTTATATTATACGAAGTCATATGCACTGTCGTACAAGCGTCATCGTGGTTGTCCAACAATCAATCACAGGCGTCGCGCTTGTCGACTTACACTGTCGGTCGGTCATGTTGAGCATTTGTGTTTGGATGGTTTGAGTCGTCTCGTCATCAAGTCATGTAAGCATGTGTTTGCAAGATCGTGTATGCACCTTTTCAGTCACTCACACACTTAGTCGTTTTGTTGAAGTTCTGACGATCAGATCCCCCTCTGACAACCGGACCTTCACCCTGCCATCGATTATACAACTGTCACCTAGAACAGTGCAGAAGCAATAAACAATCCATTTCAAGTTGTGCTGCCCACAAGCTGATCAATCAACCCTCCTAATAGTCAACCCCGGGACTGTCTTCCTTCAAAAATTGCGCAGAGGCTTCAAACCTTGCCCGCTCCGCTGACTGAAAAAATTGCACAGAGGCTTCAAACCTTGCCCACTCTACTGACTGAAAAAATTACATAAAGAGACCGAACAGAAACCCACTTCCCGTCCCTATCTCCCTCACGAAATTGTGCATTTTTTCCAGCCAGCCCACCAGTCAGCTAGACGGCTACTCACCTGGAAAATTGCACAGATTTCATGAGCAAGCCCTTTGCTTACCTACTGTTCAGCCTAGAAACTACACATAGCTGATCAGCAGGCCATCCTCCCAGCATCATCGTAGTTTTTCCCACCAGCAGCTCCAAACAGCTAACTACCAGTTCCCTCCAGGAATTACGCAGTTTTTCCTGCCAAGCTCCCAGCATCCAGCTGCCAGTTCCCTCTAGGAATTGCGCAGTTTTTATTACCAAGGTCCCAGCAGCCAGCTACCAGTTCCCTCCAAGAATTGCGCAGTTTTGGCTGCCAGGCTCATGCTACCCTCTCCTTCTAAAAAATTGTGTAGATTTTGTCTCCCAGCCTTCCCGCCGCCTAGACTGCTCCTCCCAAAAATTGTGCAGATTTGTCCTCTAGTTGAGCCAAACCCCAAAGGAAGTCACTATTGATATGGATTTCTTCTCACCATCCCCTAGTGACTTCTACACAGTTTTCACCAGTAGTGCCCAGAGCCTCCATCTCAGCTCAAAGCTTGCCTCGCGTGGTTTTGTGACCTTGTCTTCCCTCCTAGTCACCTGCATCAGAAATGATCATGCATCATGGTAGACTAGGAGGTTTATGGATTTGATGTCATCTCATCATGAGTGACTGCAGATACAGGTACAAAAACAAACATTGTGCAATTATGGATGGGATGAATAAAGGGAGTACATGCAGAAGGACATGTTCGCCAACGGACGAAAATATGATGCATGCAAAGAGATGTGTTCACAGACTGACGGATGAGAAAAAATGTGAAAATGTCTTCACGAACGGATGGATGGACGAACATGCACTTTTCGCAAATGGAAGAACATGTCAAGCATGCCAACATACAAGCAAGGAGCAATGTGCGAATGCAACATCAAGTGAACCCAACGACCATCAAAGACTCTGTGCACTTTTCCATGTAGAGGTGAAGTTGTGACACACCATGAGGACATCCATCACCCAGCAACATTGTAGCTCGACATGCACACCAGAAGCAGCACAAATGTACCAGCACTATCATGTCGAGTCTTGTCATGAGTTATGTTGTCCACATCTCTACTGTGGGCCATACTTTCAGTCAATATAATGTAACGTGGAAGTCCAAGAGACCCACTTGTCATATGAAGAGTCATGTAAAGTTGAAAGGTCATGGAAGTCAAACAGTCATGAGGGAAGTTGAATAGCCACAAGGATCAGTTTCACCCTTGGCTATAAATACCCCCTCATTTGTATATGCAAAGTAGTTTTTCACCTTGGCTCCTCCTACATAGCCTTGAGAGTGTAATATTTTATTTGAGGAGTAAATTGTGGCTCCAATGCCCCTCCCACGGGGTTAGTGATGTATGGTGTATTGATGTGTCTTGGAACTTTTTCTTAATTTAGAAGCCTGCTAACAAGCCAACACATTTTCACACTGTCGTAATTGTTTGTAAGATTCGTCTTAAACATTTGTAATGCATGTTTCTTTAACCTATGTTTAACTCTTGGATTCATTCAGTTGTTCTAATACATATATATTAATGAAAATGTGTTGTATATGTTGTTAACATTGTCCTTCCCATGTTAGTTACCTCCTGGACATGAGACAAAACCTTTCACATAAACTTGCTATAACAACCATCGCACTCGCGCAAATTTCCTGCTTAGTGTTGTACGTGATATCTTCCCTTGTTTGTTGTTACTACCACATCCATGTGGAATTCTCCTCTGGAAGTTGTGCACGTCCTGTTGTGTTGTGTATTCCTAACAGAGTTTGGTTTCCTCCCATCTGACTTGGGACTCACTCCCACCCTTCCTATCTCCGGTGAAAGAATCTTGACACAAGTAACACTATTAATCACCAGGCACACGAACCTCACTACTTGAAGACAAAGAAGACCACTCTATTGTGTTGACAAGCAAGAGCTAAGGAAAACATTTAAGATTATGGCAATTGGGCCATCATACCAGATGGGACTCCCACACCAAACAGTGTGAGGTCTAGTTGGGACTTCATACTAGGGTGATCCCTAAATGTTGATGAGTTCAGCACCGTCAACATTTTTCACGCTAGAAGGAGGTCCACTAGTTGTTTATGGCTGAACTTCCTCTCACACTTACTCATCAACCATCTGATCAAGGCAGTAACTCACACTCCCTCTCACCTACGCGCAACTTTGCAGTTGGTTACCTCTCATCTCCCAGGACTGAAATCAAAATTCCATATCACCACCTTCACTCTGTCTACCCCATCACCCGCTAGTGTGCAAAAGCAGTTATACTAATCCCAGGAATACCACATCTTCCATATGAATCAAAGAAGCCAAAAACCACTCCCAAAAGGGTTGTTGTATCATCAGTGGAAGAAGCAGTTCTCGCCACACTTGAAGGTCTGGCAGAAGTTTTTAAAGACAGGGGGGAACCTTTAGTCTTCTGACAAGGGGAACGAGACACCCTCGTGATCTTGGGATCAGACTCCAGTATAGGAGGTATAGGTTAAGGCAGCAAAGGAGACGGAGATGGAGACGAAACAACATAATCGGAGCCAAAACCATCACATTTTGAAGAAGAGGAGGAGGACGAAGAATACGAAGAGATGGATGACCAAAATCTAGAATGGATGAGTCAGGGACCATTTGCTCTCCCATGTGATTTGCACAAGATGTCGAAGCAGGCAGAGAGAATGAGCATCAAGTTCAACCCTAACAGCACAGTGAAGGCAGAAGACCATTTGGACAACTTCTACCTACAGTTGCAGACCCTTGAGGTATGGTACGACGACGTAGCATGTAGATTGTTTCCATGTACCTTAGATGTTCATGCATCTACATGGTGTCATAGCCTTCTAGCCAACTAAATATAGAACTGGGGTGCGTTCAAATGCATGTTGCTCAAAAAATTTGTTGATGACAAGATCCTAACCATGTTACTCAAAGAATTGGGAAGCCTAAAAATGGAGGGGAAAGAAAAGGTAAAATGCCTCAATCAGAGGTTTACGTGCATATTGAACAAGTTTACAGAGGACATGAAACCTCATGACTCCATCATTATTGATTACTACATGTTTGCACTATCAACCAACATTGCGCAGTTCATCAAGCGAGCTGTGAAACCAACATTACTGGAAAACTGTGAAGAAGCTATTGTTGTTGAGAAAGACTTGCATGTGATTGGAGTCATCAAGGATGATAAACCAACAAAGGACTCCAAAGATGCGAGCAACGAGTCTTAGGCGATGGAGAGCAAAGGTAGAGACAAGGAAACAAACAATATTGAAACCCTCACTCGCCTCGCCAAGAACTTGACAACAGAAATTTCTGAGCTTAAACAATGAAAAATGGACACCTCTGCAAGCAACCACCCGCCTAGATAGAAACAAGGAAACATGTCATTAGGAAGCAACTGATTCCCTGTAAAAACTGGGCAGAACTCTGTGTTCCAGCTTGATCGATGCACAAATCCTGAATTTTGTTCATTTCATGAAGATCGTCACCTAGAGAATTCTTGTTTAGACTGGAAGTGAATTGTAGACTTTGTATGTAGTCACACATTTGACGCATAAAACAGTATGCATGAACAGCCAAAAGATATGGATATTGACAAAGATATTTCACCTGGTGAGGCATCATGTTTTGGGCATGTGGTGAACATGTATCAGTGCTTGCAAGCAGCGTTGAAGATGAACACCGAAAAATACCCCCCAAAACAAAATGAGCGTTACAATCTCAAGAGTAGAGGGGCTCCCCTTAGAGTTGGGGAAGCGCAAGAAAATATAAGACTGTTGATGAGGAAGGTTTATCCACCAACTGTCCCAAAGCAGAAAACACATAGCAAGTTCAAAAATATAACAATGGACAAGTGTACATCCATGAGCATCAAACTGCATAATACTCCATTGGACAACATGAACATCAGCCTTACCTAGGACACCTCGGTGAGTCTCCCCCCATGAACTACAACATTGTGGATGACATGAAGAAAACCCATGCAAACATCAGGCTTTTTGAGCTAGCTAAGATCCAAAGTCAGCGAGACATCCTGCTACGTGCATTGGGATAGACAGCCATGGACAGCACAACCTCTACCAGCAAGGGAGTAAGCACACCTCCTGGATCACTTTCAGCTATGCTAAACACACTTCGGGTAGAATAAGCAAACTCAGGTTGCCCCCCATTCCTGCTTTCATTTGAAATTTTCAACTGTAATGTTCACAAATGCTTGGTTGATTTTTGCGTGGTAGCCAACATCATGCCACTCTCCATTGCCAAAAACATCAATGCACAATGGAGCAAGACATCCGCACAAATCATCCAACTTGACTGAACATTTGTACCAACCATTGGTGAATTCCAAGATGTGATCATCCAACTATCTCACGATGGTCGAGTCCACCAATGCATCAACATTGTTGTTGTGGACATACCGAAAGCATACAGTTTACTACTCAGTAGAGACTGGTCCAACAAGCTGAACAGATATTTTGCTATGGGCTGGTCGTACATGTGGCTTTTGTACAAGGGGAAAACAATCAAATCTAGGTGTTATTTGAGAGGTATAAGAGGCACAATGTTACTCCCATCAATGGTGAGAATGAACCATTGGCCTTCACAAAACTCATGTTTGGCAACTACCTCCTGGAAACAATGTTGGGGTGTTATCTTGCACGACCAGCTCCAACCCCACTAGACACACAGTTGGGTCTCCTTCCTTGCCCAAATGATGGTAATGAAGCATGTACAGTACAATGTACCATAAGTAGCAGTAGTAGTAGAAACAAAAGTAGCAGTAGTGCAAGCGCATCGAACAGTCCGTGTACAAACAAGTTGTGGACCATGTATTTTGATAGATCAAAGACATAAGATGGCTCAGGAATTAGGTGTGTCTTGATCAACCCAAATAATAGGAAGCATCTAGTTTCGATTCTCTTGGATTTCCAGTGCACGAACGACGTTGTTGAGTATGAAGCACTTGTTTTGGGCTTGCAGAAAGCCATCATCCTCAACATGGTCATGCTCAAAGTGGTAGGTGATTCAAAGATAGTGGTATGGAAGGTACGTAACACCATTCATTGTTTGTCACCACATCTCAAAAGTTACTAGCAAGAGGTATGGTGACTGACCTCTAACTTCCAAGCATTTAACATCACTAATGTACCACATATGCGTAATGTAGTTGTCAATGTTTTATTAGAAAATTATATATATTACAGAGCAATGGAACACATAGAATATTGCATAAATATAAACACAGAAAATGCATAAAACCAGAGAGACACAGATATACGTAGTTCACCTAGTTTGGGCTACGTCCACCCCGAATAGCCAGTCCTTCCTTTCTATTATCCAGCAAAATGAAGAGACACAACCTATATCAAATCCGTTGTAATATCCTCTGTTTTCTCTCACAGTCTCACCTCTCTGTTTCTCGCTCAGAGAATACACATATATCATAGCCTTAATACAATGCCCTCATACAAAGAGAGGGGTTTCCTTCTAGGGAAAAAAACCCTAAACTAAACATAAGTTCTACCGTCAGATCATCTGCCTAATGAATGGCCCATATTGACTAGAAATTACTATACTTTTGCAAGGCAATTTTACATATGTTTTTAGCTTCGGGGGCACTGCCCCCGAAACCCCCGCTGGGGGACCGCTGGCCCCTGGACACCCCAGCTACGGGGGATTGGCCCCCTCCCCAACCCCCGTGGGGAGGAACAAATCCCCCCCACACCCCCCCGCATGGAGGGGTGTACAAACTTCCTGGGGTATACATCTGACTGAAACAAAGACCTCTAAATAATCATGCTCCACACTCAACAATCTCCCACTTGGAGAATGATTGTAGCAACTCCACTGCTGCTTCATTTGCTGGACAATGACTCCTCTTTGGACCTGGCTATTTCTCATCTTCATTGTCATCCTTGAAGACCAATTGAAACTAAGCATATTCTCAGTTTCTCTCTGGTTACAACTTTTGTTAGCATATTTGCAGGATTCTGGCTAGTGTGTATCTTTTCCAGCTTCAACTCTCCATCTTCCAACACTGATCGTATGAAATGGTACTTGAGCTATATGTGCTTAGTCCTGGAATGAAATGCTGAGTTCTTTGCAAGATGAATGGCACTTTGGCTATCACTGTATAACGTGCCCATATCATGCTCCTTACCCAATTCACCCATAAACCTTTGTAACCAAATCATTTCTTTACTAGCCTCTGTAGCAGCAACATACTCTACTTCTATTGTTGAAAGTGCAACAACACTTTGGATTTTTGAAACCAAACTGATAGTTGTTCCACCTATAGTAAATACATATCCAGTAGTGCTCCTCTTGTTATCTCTGTCACCTACCATATCTGCATCAACATATCCCTGTAGAGAAATGTTTGAGCCACCAAAGCATAATGCTTGATTTGTGGTACCTTTCAAATATTTGAGAATCCATTTCACTGCCATCCAATGTTCCTTTCCTAGATTGTTCATGTACCTGCTTACAACTCTCATTGCATGTGCAATATCAGGCCTTGTGCAGACCATTGCATACATTAAGCTTCCAACTGCTGATGCATATGGAACTTTAGACATATAATCCATGTCCTCTTGGGTCTTTGGGCACATTTCCTTACTAAGTTTGAAATGGCTAGCAAAAGGTGTACTAACTGGTTTTGCATTGTGCATATTAAATCTTTTCAACACCTTTTTTATGTGCTCATTCTGAGACAATGTTAATTTGCGATTTTTCCTGTCTCTAGTTATTCTCATACCAAGGATTTGTTTTGCAGCTCCCAAATCCTTCATTGCAAATGAATTTGCCAATTTTATTTTGAGCACATTTATTTCCTGCATGTTAGACCCTACAACAAGCATGTCATCTACATACAATAACAATATAATATAGCTGCCATCATTTTGCTTTTTCAAATAAACACAATGATCAGAGTGACATCTAGTATAACCTTGTTCAAACATAAACTTGTCAAATTTTAGATACCACTACCTTGGAGCTTATTTTAAGCCATACAAGCTCTTCTTCAACCTGCACACTAGTTTCTCCTTCCCTTTTACCTCATATCCTTGTGGCTGTTGCATATATATCTCTTCCTCCAAATACCCATGGAGAAAGGTTGTCTTGACATCTAACTGCTCAAGATGCAAATATTCAACTGCTACTAGACTTAAAATGGTTCTGATTGAAGTCATTTTAACAACAGGAGAAAATATTTCATCAAAATCAATACCTTTCTTCTATGCAAACCCCTTCACCACAAGTCTAGCTTTGTACCTCTGTTTTCCTCCATCTTCTTCCTTCGGCCTATAAACCCATTTATTCTGCAATGTAGTTTTACCTGCAGGTAACCTGACTAAGTCCCAAGTCTAGTTATGCATTAAGGAGTCCATCTCTTCTTCCATGGCTAGCTCCCACTTCTTCCTGCTTTCAACCTACATTACTTCTTCATAACATTCGGGTTCACCAGAACCAGTCAACAATAAATAATATAATGAAGGAGAGTATCGTTCAGGGGGTATACTTATCCTGGTAAATCTTCTAACACCACTTTCAGGTGTTTGGGGTGCCTGTTGTTTTTGTGGTGGTTGTTGTTGTTGTGGTTGTTGATTATTATTATTTTCAGGCACCTTTACTTTTTCATTGATCTATCAAGAACTGCGTATTCCTTGTTTTCTTTTTCCTGTTTCTTTTCTTGCAACTGATTCTTATACAAGACCATTTCATTGAATATTACATCTCCGCTCCTAGTGATTTTGTGATTTTCGTAATCATATAAGAGATAACCAAAATCATTAGCACCATATCCAATAAAGGTACATTTCTTTGATTTGCCTCAAGCTTTGTTCTATTTTCTTTATTAATATGGACAAAGGCCTCACAACCAAAAGGCTTTAAAAAGGAGTAGTTTACCTTTTTACCTATCCATGCTTCCTCTGGAACACCACCATCCAAGGAACTTGAAGGCCCTCTGTTTATTAGATAAACAACAATATCTATAGCATCTGCCCAAAATTGTAAAGACAATCCTGCATGCAATCTCATGCACCTTGCACGCTCCATGATTGTTTTGTTCATCCTTTCTGACACACTATTTTCTTGTGGTGTTCTTGGAACTGTCTTCTCTCTGTGAATTCCATGCTCTGAAAAGTACCTATCAAACTCTTTGCTGCAATATTCACCTGCATTTTCTGATCTGAAACACTTCAATTTCTTTCCTGTCTCAATCTCAACCAAAGTTTTCCATTTCTTGAAAGTATCAAATACATCAAATTTATTCTTAATACAATAAATCCAATTTTTTTTAGTTGCATCATCAATAAAAGTAACATAATAATGAGAGCCACCGAGAGATGATACCTGAGCAGGTCCCCATACATATGTATGCACAAGCTCTAATTTTTCGTTCTTCTTTTCTTTCCCAACTCTAAAAAATATGACTCTCTTATGTTTTCCATAAATGCAATTCTCACAGAAGTCAAAATCAACATTCTTTAAACCTGGAAACAAATTCCTTGAGTGAAGAATATTCATCCCCTTCTCACTCATGTGTCCGAGCCTATGATGCCTTAATGCTGCATCTGCTCCTTTGGAGGTTAAAGCATTAACATAGTTATAAATACCATTGCATAAATACAATGTACCAACCTTTTCACCTTTTGCTATTACCACAGCTCCTTTGGTGACCTTCCAAGATTTATCTGTGAAAGTTGTCACACAACCTTCACCGCTTAACTACCCTGTTGAAATCAGATTTTTCTTCAGATCTGGAACATGCCTTACCTCCTTTAGTAGCCATTGGTTTCCATTCTGTTGTTTTACAAGAACCTTACCCATTCCAACAATTTTACAGGGTTTATCATCAACCAAACGAACTTGTGCAAAATCTCCTTGAACATAGTCATGAAAGTATTTCTTATCAGGTGTGGCATGGAATGAGGCCCCTGAATCTACCACCCAGGAATCAGTAATATTTTCAAAAGAGAGAATCAAAGCATCTTGTAACACCTCACCTGTCACATTTGCTTCATGATTGTTTCTTGTTGTGCATCTCCTTCTTTTCCCTTCCGAGATCTATAGTCTTCCTTTAGATGTCCTTTCATTCCGTATTTCCAGCACACTATCCCTGATCTGGACTTGGATTTGCCTTTCCTTGATTTACTACGATATTCTGAGCTCTTTCCTCTTTCCATTTTTCTTCCTCTAGACTCTGCACTTAAAGCATTACCTGATGTCTCACTGGAGCTTTTCCGTCACATTTCCTCACTAAGGATAGCACCGAAAACATCATCAAACTTTAAAGTACTAGATCCAAAAATAGAGTTACTAATGGCCATTACTAAACCATTCCAACTTTCTAGGAATGAGCACAAGAATAACAGAGCTCTAACTTCATCATCAAAGTTTACCCCTACAGAACTTAACTGACTTGTAACAGTATTAAAATCATTTAAATGGTCTGCAACAGATCCACCTTCTGAAATCTTCATATTAAATAACCATTTCATAATAAATACCTTCTTTGAGGCCGAGGGTTTTTCATATAGTTTCGCCAATGCCTTAATCAAACCCTTTGTCATTGCTTCCTTCGAAATGTTGAAGGTGACCGACGCTGTGAGGCACAACCGCACTGTTCTGAGTGCCTTTCTATCGAGAAGGTTCCATTCTTCATCTATCATACCCATCGGCATCTTTGTTTTTCCGCCCTGTTGAGAATGCAACAAGATGATGGAGCTTAGTGGAAAGGAGTCGCCTTCACTAAGTGGGCCCGTAGGCAAATTATGGCGCAAAGTCTATTTTTAGACTATGTGTATTTTTAGACATATGGATCATGGTCTATGAGTTGCACGATGTTGTTTATGGATGATTGGTCATGTTGGGAAAAATAGATGGACTTCTATTTCTGGTTCACAGCAAGAGTGATCAAAGTCTATTTTTAGACTGCCAGGTTAAAAATAGAAAAGTCAAATATTATTGTCTCATAATAATATTTAGACTATAAACATTATCTTATCCTCTTGGAGCACTTCAGTTTGAGCTACAAATGTGGAACATGCAGCTGTCAGAAGGAAATATGCTTTTCTTATGAGTCAGTTTAGCTATTGCATGCAGGACATCAGTTAGAACTCATGCATGTGAGTTCTGTGGAGTTGGATGTGGAGTTGATGGAGTTGTGTTCAGTTTGACTTTGTTAAACTAGTTGTAATTAGTCTAACTACAAATAGAATAGTGATGAGTGATGTGAATTAATTGATTAAATTAATTCACTAATTATTAACTCATACTGCAACTGAATAATACATCAGTTAACTCAGTGCATGTACAATTCAGTGGAGACAGGTGTTAGAGGTTGAGATTGCTATCAGTTGTGACTATAGTTGTGCATGGTATCTTGCACAATCAATAGATTGAGTATGCCCATGAGAATTGCACAGTATATGCCCAGTGAAATAGCCTGTGCTCACATGATTTTCAGAGTGAGTGATTTTCACTTGGTATTGTGTGCAATAGAGGCAGGCAAAGCAGCGGAGGAGATTTGAACTTGTGACTTGTTCGAATCTGAGCTAGTTTTGTGTATAACAGGTGGAGATAGTGTTGGATACTTGTGAGGAGTATTGTACTATGTATTTTTACATGTTCTCAATCATTAATATATAGATAGTGTGGGGTTTTCAGCTGTAAGCTTTCCCCGGGTTACATACTGTGTTAATGTGTGCATGCTATTGATGTTTCATTGTTTTTTATGCTGCTAAATTGTTGATCAAAGTAGAGGAGTTTATGTATTATGCATGTATTCCGCAATAGTGTATAATCGGGATAATCTCTGTTGAATAAGTGTTTATTATTCAAAATTTCTATATGGTATTAGAGCTGTTGATCATCAGATCTACTATTCAGAAAGTGTTTACATCTTATTTCTTTAGGCAGAGTCTGTAATCGGGCCAGGTAGCCTCTGGATTCATCCTTCCTTTGGAAGGTGAGATATCCGGTAAAAGCCCATACAATCAATCTCTGTATGAGAAATACTTTGTTCTCACGAATTCTAGATCGAAGGCAGTTGAGTTTGGAGCTGGTGGAATTCAAATTTGCAGCAATGTTTTCTTGGTATCAACGTGGAAATGTCTTTCAACAGATTGCGATTAGAGTATGCTCTTGAGGGCAGCTCGAACTATATTGCATGGAAGGACAGGATGGAGGCAGTGTTGGATGATAATGGGCTGAAGGATTTCATAGAGGCTAATGTCCCAAAGCCTACTGATGCTGCACAGGTTGATGCTTAGCAAAAGAAGACAGTAAAGTGTCGAAGGATTATGTTGGAGGGCGTGAAGGATCACACTGTGTCCAGCCTGCATGGAAAGGCTTCTCCATACTTGATGTTGAAAGCATTGACAGATCTATTCCAAAGCAAGAGCGATCAGAGGAAGTTGGCGCTCAAGGATAAACTTAGAAACATCAAATGTGAGAAGGGAGATTGTATGCCCAAGTATCTCACGAAGTTCACTCAGTGCAGAGATGAACTGGGAAGTGTGGGGGTGACTGTCGATGATGAGGACTTGGTGAGCTTGGCTCTCCTTGGTCTTCCAAAGAGTTTGCATTCCTATCAGGACTCTGTCAATGGTTGGGAGAAATTGCCAGGATGGGAGAGACTTTGGTTAGATCTTGTGTAGGAGGAGATCAGGCAGAATACCAGGGACAGATCTTCATCAAAGGGACCTGATGAAGAAAATTACGCTTTGGCTGCCAAAGAAAAGAAGGGGAAGAACAAGAAAGCTTCTCAGTCTGGTGTGAAAGGAAAGAAGCAGGACATGTCCAAGGTGAAGTGTTTTCATTGTCACCAGCACGGACACTATGCCACTAATTGTCCGCAGAAGAAGAAGAAAAAGCAAGTTGTTGGATCTGCAGCAAGAGAGGCTCTAGCCTCGCAGTTTGATCTTGATTTTTCATTGATTGCATGCTTGGTTTCAAGTGTGATGGGATCAGTGTGGTTCTTGGACAGTGGTGTGTCTTTTCACATGAGAGGAGATCAAGATTTGTTTTCTGATCTGGAGGACAAAGATCTTGGAGTGCACATCGAGATGGGCAATGATGGTAGATACAGTGCGACCAGTATCGGTACCATTTCCTTTGAGAGGGAGTCTGGTAAACCCTTCGTATTGAAGGAAGTGATGCATGTTCCGGGATTGAAGAAGAACCTTATCTCGGTGGTGATGTTAGAAGACAAGGGATATGATGTTGTTTTTAGCGAGGGAAAGGCTTTCCTGTGCAGCAAGAAAACTGGAGAAACCCGGAAGATAGGGGTTCGAGTGAGGAACCTTTATAAGTTGCATGTAGATGGATGCGCAACAATGGCATGCAAGGCAGAAGGATTGGTGAGCCGGGATGATGGCGAGCTATGGCACAGGAGATTGGGTCACCTTCACCATGGAGCCTTGAAGATACTGCAGCAGATCACTACAGGGCTTCCTAAGGGCACACTTGCGCAGTTAGATCAGTGTAAGGGGTGTACTTTGGGAAAGTTTGTGAAAGCCACCTTTCACGAGAAGGATAGTCGTGCCACGACGATCCTTGAGAGAATTCACACAAACGTGTGTGGACCTTTCTTAGTAGCTTTGACAACAAAACACAGGTATTATGTGATTTTTGTTGATGATTTCTCTAGAAAGTGCTGGATCTTTTTCATGCAGAAGAAGAACAAGACATACTCAAAGTTCTGTGAGTTCAAAGCACTGGTCGAGAAGGAGTCGGGGAAGAAGGTGAAGGCTCTTAGGAGTGATAATGGTGGTGAATACATCTCTGGCGAGTTCAAGGATTTCTGCAGTGCAGTAGGGATTCGAAGAGAGCTCATAGCTCCCCATAACCCACAGCAGAACAGGGTTGCTAAGCGGAAGAATAGAATGATCGTGAGTGCTGCACGGGCGATGTTGCATGATCAGGGCCTACCCCTTCACTTATGGGCGGAAGCATGCAATACAACATTTTATGTGCAGAACCATTGTCCTCACACGATACTTGGCATGAGTACACCCGAGGAGGCTTATTCTGGTAAGAAGCCCGATCTTTCTCATTTGAGGATTTTTGGTGCTAACATTTACATGCATGTGACGAAGGATGCCAGGAAGAAGTTGGAGCCGACCGCAGAGGTTGGGATATTTGTGGGGTACACTGATACGCCCCACAACTATCGTGTGTATTTGCCAGACAGTGGTAAGACTGTTGTGCGACGGGATATAAAATTTCAGGAGGAGAAAGCCATGAAGTGTTCGCTTGAGAGGGAGCCACACTTGCATGCAGATGGGGAGCTATTAGTTCCTAAGGATGAGCTTCAGGACGTGGATCAACCATAGGACGAGGTTCATGGAGTGGAAGAGACCACTCATGCAGTGCCAACCATCAGAGGGCGAAAGTGCTTGACAGAATCTGAGCGACTGGCTCGAGATGCAGAGAAAGTTGTAGGACCACCTACAGACCAACGCAGGTAGAGACAGTCACCTAATCGGTACACTGGATACATGGCTCTTATGAGCAAATGTGTTGTGACTGAGCCATCCTCTTTCGAGGAAGCTGTGGAGGATCCCGCATGGGCAGACGCCATGGTGGAAGAGTATGCTTCGATTGTCAGAAACAGTGCATGGGAGATTGTTCCTAGACTGGAAGGGAAATCAGTGGTGGGTTTGAGATGGATCTACAAAGTTAAGCAGGCAGCTGATGGGAGTGTGGAGAAGTACAAGGCAGGATTTGTTTCCCGAGGCTTTTCACAGATAGAGGGGATCGATTATGAGGAGACCTTTGCACCTGTCGCAAGGTATTCTTCCATACGGGCGATTCTTGCTCTCTTAGCGTAGATGGGGTGGCACATTCATCAAATGGATGTGAAGACTACATTCCTCAACGGAGTCATTGAGGAGGAGGTGTATATTGAGCAGCCCGAAGGTTTTGAGATCTTCAACTGCGAGTCGCATGTGTGCAGGCTCAAGAGAGTGTTGTATGGGTTGAAACAAGCACCACATGCTGGGTACACACGGATAGATAGTTATTTCACCAGACTTGGATTCTCCAAGAGTGAGGTGGATCCTAACCCATACCAAATTGTGGTGGAGGGTAAGTTTCTTATCATTGTACTTTATGCAGATGATTTGATTTTAATGGGTGATGAGATGTTGATACTTTCATGCAAGGATGATCTTGCTAAGGTTTGAAATGAAGGACTTGGGCCTCCTTCATTATTTCCTGGGATTGGAAATTTGGTAGCGCAGTGATGGACTATTTGTTTCTCAGGGTAAGTATGCTCGGGAGATACTGGAGAAGTTCAACATGCATGGCTGCAAGCCTATTGATACTCCTCTTCCTAGAGGTTGGAGGAAGGAGGATGCCACTTCGGCAGAAGAAGTGGAGGCCACTGTTTATCAATAGTTGGTGGGGTCGTTTATGTATCTGGTCAATACACGACCTGGTATATGCTATGTTGTTAACCAGCTTTTACAAGCTATGGTTAAGCCAACCAAGCTCTTCTGGAAGGCAGGCAAGCATGTATTACGTTATTTGAGAGGCACATCGGGATATGGATTGTGGTACAGACAGGAGGATGAGGTGAAGCTATGTGGCTTCATGGATGCAGATTGGGTAGGGAGCCCAACGGACAGAAAGAGCACATCAGGAGGGGTCTTCAATATCGGGTCGATAGCAGTTTCTTGGTACAGCAGGAAGCAGAGATCCGTGGCACTCAGTTTAGTAGAGGCTGAGTATATGGCAGCAAGTTTGGCTACATGCGAGGCTAAATGGATGAGGAAGATCCTGGTCGATTTGTTCGGTTCTCACTTGGATCCTACTGTGATTTACTGTGATAACCAAAGTTGCATTAAACTCTAGACTAATCCTGTATTTCATGATAGATCTAAGCACATTGACATCAGGTACCATCATATCAGAGATTGTGTGCAGCGGAGAATCATGTTACTTTCATACATTCCAATGGAGGATTAGGATGCTGATATCTTGATGAAGGCGCTCACCAGGAGCAAATTTGAATACCACCGAGGCAGGATAGAAGTTGCTGATAATCCATATCTTGTTGAGAGGGAGTGTTGAGAATGCAACAAGATGATGGAGCTTAGTGGAAAGGAGTCGCCTTCACTAAGTGGGCCTGCAGGCAAATTATGGCGTAAAGTCTATTTTTAGACATATGGATCATGGTCTATGAGTTGCAGGATGTTGTTTATGGATGATTGGTCATGTTGGGAAAAATAGATGGACTTCTATTTCCAGTTCAGAGCAGGAGTGATCAAAGTCTATTTTTAGACTGCCAGGTTAAAAATAGAAAAGTCAAATATTATTGTCTCATAATAATATTTAGACTATAAACATTATCTTATCCTCTTGGAGCACTTCAGTTTGAGCTACAAATGTGGCACATGCAACTGTCAGAAGGAAATACGCTTTTCTTATGAGTCAATTGAGCTATTGCATGCAGGACATCAGTTAGAACTCATGCATGTGAGTTCTGTGGAGTTGGATGTGGAGTTGATGGAGTTGTGTTCAGTTTGACTTTGTTAAACTAGTTGTAATTAGTCTAACTGCAAATAGACTAGTGATGAGTGATGTGAATTAATTGATTAAATTAATTCACTAATTATTAACTCATAATGCAACTGAAGAATACATCAATAAAATTAGTGCATGTACAGTTCAGTGGAGACAGGAGTTAGAGGTTGAGATTGCTATCAGTTGTGACTATAGTTGTGCATGGTATCTTGCACAATCAATAGATTGAGTATGCCCATGAGAATTGCACAGTATATGCCCAGTGAAATAGCCTGTGCTCACGTGATCTCTAGAGTGAGTGATTTTCACTTGGAATTGTGAGCAATAGTGGTAGGCAAAGCAGCGGAGGAGATTTGAACCTGTGACTTGTTTGGTTCTGAGCTAGTTTTATGTGTAATAGGTGGAGATAGTGCTGGATGCTTGTGAGGAGTATTGTACTATGTATTGTTACATGTTCTCAATCATTAGTATACAGATAGTGTGGGGTTTTCAGCTGTAAGCTTTCCCGCAGTTACATACTGTGTTAATGTGTGCATGTTATTGATGTTTCATTGTTTTTGATGCTGCTAAATTGTTGATCAACGTAGAGGAGGTTATGTATTATGCATGTATTCCGAAATAGTGTATAATCGGGATAATCTCTATTGAATAAGTTTTTATTATTCAAAATTTCTACACGCCCAATGGTAGGTACAGGTCTTTCTAATACAGATAATCTTCCATCTGCATCTTCCATAGCAAGAAATTTTGGTTGTTAAATTTCTCGACCCTAAACTTACCATCTTCCACCATTGCTCCCACTCGAACGAGGAACCCTTCTTTCCTGCGAGTTTATCAGCTAAATAGACCTTCAGCTCTAATACCAGTTGTTAGAAAATTATATATATTACAGAGCAATGGAACACATAGAATATTGCATAAATATAAACACATAAAACCAGAGAGACATATATATACATGGTTCACCCAGTTTGGGCTACGTCCACCCTGAATAGCCAGTCCTTCCTTTCTATTATCTAGTAAAATGAAGAGACACAACTTACAGCAGATCTGCTGTAATATCCTCTGTTTTCTCTCACAGTCTCACCTCTCTGTTTCTCGCTCAGAGAATACACATCTATCATAACCTCAATACAATGCCCTCATACAAAGAGAAGGGTTTCCTTCTAGGGCAAGAAACCCTAAACTAAACATAAGTTCTACCGTCAGATCATCCGCCTAATGAACGACCCAAATTGACTAGAAATTACTATACTTTTGCAAGGCAATTTTACATCTATTTTTAGCTTCAAGGACACTGCCCCCGAAACCCCCGCCGGGGGACCGTTGGCCCCCGGACCCCCTAGCCAGGGGGGATCGGCCCCCCCGAATCCCCGCGGGGGGGACAAGTCCCCCCCGCACCCCCCTGCGTGGACGAGTGTACAAACTTCCTGGGGTATACATTCAGCTAAAACAAAGACCTCTAAATAATCATGCTCCACACCCAACATGCTCTGCCAAACGCAGCCTCTAGGATGTCACTGATTAAGGATAGATTTACTTTTGAAATTTTGTATATAACTTTTATCCTGAATAACATAACTAACTTACTTGTGTTTGATTATGATCAATAGATACTGCATTTTATGGCCAACGCTGACACCTTCAAGGATGCATCAATAGACAAAGACAAGCATGAGCAATCTCTGTGAGCAGAAGCTGGTTGCAAGAAATGCCACCTCATCCAGGAGGGAGTGGCATCATTGGAAAAGATCTATGACTTGCAAGAACACTTTCAGGGGCCAAGGAACAACAAAACCCACAGTTCCACCATGATGCACGAACTGATCAACCTGGGAATAGAAGAAGATCTGAAGTTCATCAATCTCGGTACATGTTGTACACAACAAGAGCAGCAAGCCTTTGTCCACTTGCTCAAACAGTATCGAGATGTGTTCATGTGGATGTATGATGATCTGAAAACTTGTGACACGCAGATAATCCAACACATCATTCCAATCAAAGAAGGGGTCAAGCCATATCAACAGAAGCTGAGGAAAGTACATCCGTCACTTGAACCCCTCATATAGAAAGAGCTCACCAAGCTATTGGATGCATGGATCATATACAAAGTTTGTCATTCCACATGGGTTTCAAACCTTGTTCCTATATGTAAGAAGTCTAGGGAAATCCGCTTGTGTGTTGGTTTCCGGAATGTGAACCGCACCTCGGATAAAGACAACTACCTCATGTCGCATATGGACCGCATTTTGCAAACAGTATCTGGGGTACAAATGTTTTCCTTACTCGACAGTTTTTTAGGGTACAATCAGGTTCTAGTGGCAAAACCTGATAGACTCAAGACTACCTTCTATACCAAGTGGGGTATGTTTGCATACAAACAAATATCGTTTGGGCTTGTGAATGCAGGCACCACCTTTCAACATGCCATGGACATCGCTTTTGGTGGACTCATCGGACAGAGCGCAGTGGTATACCTTGATGATGTGAATGTGTTCTCAAGGAAATGTGAGGACCACATATGCCATCTAAAAAAAATAATTGAGCGATGCTAGAAATATGAGATTTCCTTGACTCCCAAAAAGAGCATATTTGCAATGTATGAGGGGAACCTTCTTGGACACATTGTTTCCAAAAGTGGGATCAAGGTTGATGTGGACTGGCCCGTACTATTACATAGATCCCTCATCCAGCCAAGAAGAAAGCCATGCAGTCCTTCTTGGGCAAGATAAACTTCCTATGGAAGTTCATCTCGGATTATGCGCAGATAGTCAAACCCATTCAGGACATGATCAAGAAATATGTATTCTATAGTTGGGGAAAGAGGGAAAAGTATGCATTCACCCATATCAAGCAGGCTATTGCAGAAGTTCCTGCACTCTACAACCCAAAATTCAAAAATGATTTCCTGCTATACACTTTTGCCTCTAATAATTCACTCGCTGCAGTACTCACTCAAAAGGACGAGATGAATGATGAATATCCCATCTCCTTCATGAGCGCAAGCATGCAGGGACCAGAACTCAACTACCCTGCCATTGACAAACAAGCATATGCAGTTTACAAGGCAGTGAAACACTTCAGACCCTACTTGTTGAAGAACCAATGCATAGTCTACATCCCCCACCCAATAATCTGCACACAAATTGTACAACAAGAACTGGGTGAATGACGTGCGAACCGGATGACAGACTTGTAAGAATATGATCTTGACATCAAGCCAGTTCACATGGTCAAAGGACATGGGTTCTGCAGACTTGTAGCTAAAGTAGTACACGCATCGTAGGAGGAAGAAGAGCTCATCAACTTGGAGAAGGAAGTTGAAATGTATGATGTAGTCTGAGCAACACCCACTGAAGATGAAACCCATAGGTGAGAAATGTATGGGAACGACCTATGTGAATAACCTTGGGTCATCTCAGTGCCAAAGAAATGACCATCATCCATAAATTGTAATGACAAATTTGTTGGGCTAGTTGTAGGCGGAGGCGTATGGCTTCACAATTACATTTATACATAAATGTATATGGAGTGGAAGTGTTGTTCTTGGACTACCTCAGTTTTTTCTGTGTGTTACATGATCCTCGGTGTTAAGACTCCTCAGAAGTATTATTTAAACCATGAGAACTATACCCAGGAAGACTAGAGTGAGAATTTGGATGAGGGCCAAAAGAAAATTAGACTCTTTTGACCATCCTATTAACCTCCTTTGTCATCCTCCAAATTGCAAAAGCTTGAACACCTAAATAATGTGCACCCTTCATAACAAATATAATACCTTGTATCATAGGAGCAGTTTTTCATGTGCATGTAGGCTGAACACGACAGGTAGCGTGTAATCACTGGGAAGAATGCCAACTTCTATTAAATCCTCTATAATCTATTGCATTGATACAATATGTAGGAAACCTACAAGTAGGTAAGTAATAAAAGTTTCTAATTTGTTAACATAGAGATAAATAAGAGGCACCATAGAATTCCATATGAAAAACTGGCAGATTTTCTAGAACTAGTTGTAACTAGGTGTAATTTTATTATACAACTTCATCCAAGAGAAAAATATGTGCCTAATCTATGTTAAATGGAATTGATATGAATGTAAAACCCCTTAAGGCAACAAACATATTGTCAACTTTCAGGGTAGTTTAGTTCTTTTAACCAAACTAGCTAAGATATCTCAAAGTTCCCATTTAGTAAATATAGCTTATGGAATAAAGTATGTCCTTCATATAAGGATCCGGTTAGACAAGGCATTGTACAATGGTCACCTATTTTTATCTACTTACCCTCACCTGCCATTTTATTGGATGCAAGGGAAAAGAGTCTGGACCCTAAAATATTCTTATTATTACTTCACATAGTTTTGAACTAATCCTTGAACATATCATATATATGGGACATGGAAGTGTAGTATTTGTGTTAGCTACAGGACTTTAGTGTGGAGGACTAGACACTAGAATTAAAGCAACAATTTCTCTCCTATTGTCATTGGAGATGGACGAGATGTCATTCTTGAGGAACCAATTAAGTTCTCATCACATTTCATCATGTTGATGGAGAATACCTTTCCATTCTATGCCATCATCTCAGCAAGATACAAACATTGTAACCTAACCAAGAAGCCAAGCTAAGGTAACCCGAATGGATGGTAATATAATAAAAGATAAAGGAGACTTCAAGACATTATAATTGTTAATGCTATGAGGTTATTTTCCTTCATATGAGGACATATTATAGGAAATATTTGTTCTAATTATGCCTTAGAATACAATTTTTCCATATCAGAAGATTCTTAGGTTGCATGCACACACCCTACCCTCCATTACTTAATATATATGTAAATTGAGTGGAAAATCATTTCTTCCCATCTACAACATCCTTTGTTTTTCATATTATTTTTATGACTTTGAATATTTGCTATTGAATTCTCATGACATTTCACAACAAAGGGATCCATACAGCCTTTGCAACTCCATGTGTCAATATTCCAAGACTGCCTTTTCATGTTGCAAACACTATAATTTTGTTTGCATATCCCATAGACTACTTAGGCTTTTTATAGGTGTGTTTCAAAAATTTCATCACATGCTTTGTTGATATTAAGGTGCTTTTTCCCATTTCACGGACAATTTATGCTTAAATATATCTCTTATTTATTTTTGGTGCTAATATAAAATACAATGTTGATTTTTGGAATCTTAATTGATTCTTTCTTAAAGGATCAATTGTATATGATTTTTGTTTAGTGGTTCAAGTCAGGCCTTTTATGTACTTCTAGTTAGTTGTAGCCTTTGTCTGAGCTTTTTAACTAGATTTATCTAACACCTCAACATAGTCCCAAGGCATTAACTTGTTTAATGAATAGTTCTTAGCTCTTGGTGAATGAAAAAAAAAATATTCTTACAAATGCTTCTCCTTAACGCTTAATAAAAAATCACATTCTTCTAGTGTTGAAATGGAAGAGATGTATCTATGCTCAAAATCCCTTACCCCTTTATGCACAATGAAAAACATGTTCTTCTAGGGTTGATTATGTTCTTCAAGCTTATTATGTTCAATTGAATAGGATTAGACACCATAAGTTACAGAACAAGGGTTATGCTTGATTGCAAATGTTGAAGTCAAGTTTGTTTGGTTAAATGACATTCAGAAATCTCACTTGGTAAGAATTATTTTTCTTCAAAGTATGGTGCCATACAAAAATATAATAATAGCTTCCTTAGCGAATGAAAAAATTGAAGCGGTTCAACCACTATGCTCTAATTAGATTAATCATACACAAACATTTTTAGTAGTCCACATTTAGCAGGTACATAATTATATTGGCTTCTAGTGGGATCTTTGTTGCCACTGTACCTTAATCCTATAGGGAGGTATTTGATAATGGGTTTTGCAGTGAATCTAATCCTCGAACTTAAAGTTGAAGATTTCAAGAATGAAAATAAAGAAATACTTTTGTAGTAATTTCTCAAAATGCATGCATATCATATTGCAAGGATTATTAGCTTATAAGGGATTGGTTGTAGGATCTGCTAGATGTAGTGGGTTGGTTATTCCAAATTTCAACATGTGTCATGGTTAGTGTTGCAATGACAAACTTTGCTTTCATGCCATTTTTTCTAGTTAGGGGGACAAGTTATGGAGTAGGCTCTTATCCTAATACTCAGTTGTTAATTTTATGTTGGCCATTTGTTCCCCTATGAGCTCTCAAATTATTTCTTCAATACATAAATGTATTTTTGGTTAGATCCTGACAATCTAAATTGTTGTCACCCCACAGTTGATACTACCTAACAATGCTTTCCATTGCATTCTTGGATGACCAACTCTTTAGTTATGTTATCCACCATTTGGTTGAAAATAGTGGAGGATCATGGAGACACCCTTTTGGGGAATGGTCATGGTGAATAATAATTGATTTTGTATCCACATTTGAAATGATGACATTTTTCTATTAAATATTCAACAATGTTCAATTCATTTTAAAGGGGTGAAATTGGAAATATTTCTTTAAACTTTACCTTTTGAAGAAAGCATAATTTGTAGGCTCCACATTATGTGTTGTATCATATATATGGTCTTTGCAAACATCTTAGGTGAATGCATTGTTAAAAATTTCTAGACCCCATTCTCATAACTACACCTTGAGTCTTGGGTTAGCTTAGTAACCACCTCTAGTTAGGTAAAGGGGTGTGTTACAAAGATTATGTATTAGAAGAGTGGCAAGATCTTGAAACACAACTTCTGAAGATCATGCTACACATTTATCACCTTTGCACAAATCTACCAAAAGCTACATTGTCTCCATAACAACAAATTCTAGTCACTTCTCCACCCAACCATGGTTTTCATTTTTCATCCCAAGTATACATGTGTCTCAACTACCTTCCACTAAAGAACAAGATTAGGAACAAACTACAATAGGAGATCCCTATGACCAAATCACATAACTTAGAGCATTAATGGAAACAAAAACATAGTAGGTCGAAGCATTAGTCAATCAATTGGTGTAACCACAAGAACCAACTCATGACACACAAGCATAATCAACTCTAGCCTCTATAACAACCTCTATTCAAGAAACCTTAGCACCACCAGAAAATTTAATAGATATCACAACTGATTTATAAAATAATTGGCATTGTTAACTTTTGTAATCTTGAGAGGCATTGATTGCATAAACTTTTCAGTCCATAAATTTTATAATAGTGATTCCAATCTCCCTCTTGTTGAGGATGAAGGAGATTTGAGGATGAGGGAGATGTTGAAGGGGCTAGTAAACTAGCCCAAGAAATTGACCTTTATAATTTTCAAATTGACTATGAGCATGAGTCAACATGTACTCAAGTTAGTCTATTGACCAAGGTAGTTATAAAACAATCTAGCTACTTGATTGACCAGAAGTAAAATATAAATATATGTGTGATTATGAATATATCAGATTTAGTGGTGCTTGATCTAAGATCCTCATGTAAGTGTGCATGTATATTATTATACGTTATTTTTGTATATTATGTTGTGTATGTGCTCTACATGTAATCCCATAAATAAACACAATTTTATCATTATTACACATTGAGGTGTTCTATTTAAATAAATACATCCAAATAAATAAGATTATAACACATTATTGCACAATATATATGTGAATTTGTTCATCATAATAACTTTAATAAAATAAATACATTGGTATTTTAAATACAACATTCAGAACATTCCTTTCAATATTACTATTACTAACACTTCAAAATGTAAAAGCATATATATGCACTAATACTTAATCATATATAAAACTACAATATTTTTTTGGTATTTAATATGCATGAATGCATATTAAATAATGGTATATTAGTGTATCATAAATATAATAATTTTTTTATTAAAATCTCAATTATTTAATTTTTTATTTATAATAAAAAATTACTAAAATCTCTAATTTCAAAAAAAAATTATTATTAATTTTATATAATATTAAACACCTCTCTCTTTCAATAGAATATGTAGATAACTAACAAAACGTTAAATTTCAATATCATGAACATAAGCTTGATAATGTAATTACAGCATCACTACTAAAAGTTACTCGAGTTAAATCTAACCTATAATTACCTTGGTGATAAATGACTTTGTTTCCTTTGCGATTTGATGAACTCCCTATTAAGATTTTGAACGGTCACATCTCTCAATTATCACATCTTGGACTCTTATTCAAATTCTTGATAATAATCCACCGTGTTGAATATGGTGCCACATTCATTTTTCATTAATTTATAAATTTTAAAATATTTATTCATGAATTCTAAAATTTCTTCAAATATATTATGTACAATATCATGTACAAGTTGCTTAAACTAATTTTTCAAAATATCAATCTCAGCTATTTTCTATCAATATTTTTTTGGGTAATATTTAATGTGTAAAATATTATTATACTTGTTTCGGGCATGGTATTATATATTCAGTTTTGCTTTTGACTATATATTAATTTGTCTTTAACCAAAAAGTGTTGTTAATTCATAGTTTAACATTGGGAATTTATTTTTTAAGTAAAGTCTTTCGGTATAAATCATATAACTAACAAATGTGGTTCATCATCATTATAGATCACAAAACCCTGAATACAAAAATTCATTTTTTGTTATTTTTTATTATTATTGAAATTTATTTATTTATAAGATGATTGGTTGAGTTCTTATTATTGGCTGTTTAGTAACTTTTATTTCTATTAATTACTAATTTTTTGTTTTTTATTTTATTTATTTTTTATTTTTTATTTTTTATTTTTTATTTTTTCTATTAGTTCTAATTTCATGAAGTATAGTTTTCTATCCATAATTTAAATTTAAGATGACTTATTATTATATTAAAAACATATTTTAATAAATTCATCATAAAACTTATATATATTAATAAAAAATAAAACACATAAATATAAATTAAAAAATAGACATATATTTATTAAATTGTATATGTGTTAATCTAAAAATATTAGTTAATCATATTTATTCATTTTTGATAATGACATTTAACAATACAACATTTTATTAGTTGTTTTATTTTTATGATGAAATTTTTGTTTTTATTATTTTTTGGTTTAATTAAGCTATATTTAAGCTACGCTACAGGGACTAGCTACTATATAGCTCTTGTTAAAAAATAGAGTTGTTTTTTTAAATATGAATTTTCACAATACATATTCTTGATAATTAATAATGTGCAAGGTAAAAAAACATTTAACTTTAATATGTTTTAATAATAATAATTATTATTATTATTTCTTTGTTCATCCATACAGTATATATATTATTTTGATTAGATTAGTTCATTCATTTAAGTTTTGGAGATGAACTATACTAAATGGTTTGAAACATTTTTATTTGAAAAACTAAAATATACAACACTATAAATCATTAAAAAAAAAAAATTACACATAAACTTACATTCCCAAAAATAAATTAGATGTTTTTTTTTTGACAAAAACGGTTAGTTTTTATTTGAAAATCGGCAAAACAGCTGTCGAGGTCTTAAACACTGATACTCTGTAGATCCTTGTTACAGTCGGCAGGAACAGAAGAATTGGTTTTTGAAAAGCCTGCTGAATGATTTACACTGTGATTGCAGATAGGGGATTGAAAGAGGATTGAAGAAGGAGAAAATTCCTCCTTAATCCTGCCTTTTGGGCTTCTAAAAACCAAAGACCAAAGGCAAATCCTAACAAACTGCAGTAATAAATAACAACATTTACAAAGCATATCAATCTATATTACTGTGGCTGATGTGTCGAGCAATGGACTCTTCAGGATTGTCGTCAGTGCCGACTTGCTTCAAGCTTGACGAACTTGTTGGAGCTACATTTTTCTTTTCTGATGTTCCGTTTTTTCTGTTGTTCCTTTGTTGTTGTTCCTTTTCTGTTGTTCCTTCTCTGTTGTATTTTCTGTGGTTCCTTTTCTGTTGTTCCTTGGAGTTCCACTGCTTTTGCTTAGCTTGCAGATAGGAGACCCACCACGCCGGAATGTTGGATCAACCCATGAATCACTGCATTTTCTTTTTGATGTGATCCAGAATGCCAAGATTGGTAAACAGGCCTTGAGGTGGCCCTCTTGAACTCCCCAGCACCTACCCACCACGCCACTTAACAGCAGGCAGCTCAAAAGGTTCGAACCCGAAGCTTTGGAGAAGCTGAACCAGTGAAATATAGAGGCCTAGGCATCTCCAAAATTAAGGAATGCTACAGTCCGATTCAACCTCATTGACTAACAGGGATCTCCTGCTCCGGATAGAGGCTAGGTTGGCTGCCTCATCTGCCTGTGAGTTTAACTTTCTCAGCACATGATAGAAGGAGATATTGTGAAACTTGGGCAACACTAGTTTGATTTTTTTGAAGATGGGGACTAACTGCACCTGAGAAGGGATCTTTTGAGAGTTCATAGCCTGAATAATTAGTCTGGAGTCCCCAAAGACTGAGATGGAGAGGAGATTCCTCTTAAAAGCCAGATTTAGACCTTGCCACAGAGCTAGAGCCTCTACTCTGTTGTTTGTTTCATGCCCCAGACCCCAAACAAAGCGTAGCATAATTGAGCCACCTGGGCTTAAGATAACTCCACTGCCACCCACCTTTCCTGTGTTGCCTTTAGAGGCCCCATCGAAGAAAAGGCAGTGGTCATCCAAAGCAGATCTCCATTTGATGAATTCCTGTTCTTCCAGATGAATTTCCCATTGAGAAGAGGCTTTAGCAGGAGGAATGGGTCTATTTTGATGATTAGGAACAAGCTCTTTTAGCCATTGATCTTCCTCGTTGTCAAGAGTCGTGCCATTTCTTATGGTGGGTTTGGTTTCTAAAGCCTCCCCCAATAGGGCTTTGATCTTAGTGATAAATCTGACCGGGTTGCAACTCTCCTCCCTAAAAATTCTGTTGTTCCTCTCCAACCACAGTCTCCAGCATGTGAATTTGGGAATCCACATCCAGCCAGTCTTGAGAAGGTTTTTCTTGGAGAGAGAGAACGAGGATAACTTGGCCCAGTTTCGAAGAAGGTCCTAAATATTTCCTAGAAGCTCCATATTGTCAGGTCCTAACATCAGGACACCCCTCTAAACTTCTTGAGCAAAGGGGCACAATAAGAACAGGTGGTTAGCTGTCTAAGACACAAAGAGGGCATTTGGAGGGACCTTACATTCCACGCTTCCTCAGGTTATCTCCAATGAAGATACTTTTATGCACCATAGTCTAGCAAAAGAAGTCAATTTTGGGGAGAGCAGGAAAAGACCAGATAAATTTCCATTGAGTTGGCTCTGGGGGGACGCTAGGGACAACCATCAAACTTTTGTAACCTTTTGCTGCTGAGTAAGAGCCTGAAAGAGAACCCCACCCTCTTTTGACCTTAGAAGAGGCCTTTAAGGGAGATTTTCCTTGGAGCAGATCCATCAATAACTTGGCTTCACCATCCAGCCAATGAGGGACCTCCCCAAATTCCAACCATCCCAAAGAATTTCTACATCATTTGTCCAATTGGAGATGTCCCAAAGGGTTTCCAGATTACTGGCCTGAAGCCAAACTCTGATATTTTCCAGTTCTGCCATCTGATTCAAAGGCTGATCTCCAAGAATCGAGTCTTCGCAGATTTTTATTTTTTTCCCATTACCTGGGATCCAATAAAGCTTATGACTGAAATGTTTCATAGCTGTGAGACAGAGTTTGAAAACTGGGGATTCTTTGAATATTCTAGGAGGCTGGTCTCAAATGCTGCCCATGAAAATATTTTTTCCACAGAACTCTCTTGCTCCAACTAGGATTCGCAGAGGCAATGTTCCAAAGGAGCTTGGAGCCTAGCGCAAGATTTTGGGTTGCCAGATTCCGCATTTGAAGACCTACTTCCAAGAATGGCTTCTTAACTGTGTCCCAATTTACTAGATGGAGCCTTCTTTCGTTATTTTTCCCTCCTTCCCAAAGAAATCTTCTAAGGAGACCGTCCACTTTACTGATAAAGGTTTTAGGAGCTAGAAGAATGGAATTCTGATAAACCGAGAGACTTATGAGAACAGATTTCATTAGGATTACCTTCCCAACATTATTCAACCATGAGGCTCCCCAAGCTTGTATTCTGAGTTTTAGCTTGTCTAGCAGGGGCATCCAGTGAGCTACCTTAGGATTTGATTTGAAGATTGGGATCCCAAGATACTTAAAAAACTCCCAGGTCAAGGTTCTTTCCATTTCTAAAAGCCTTGCTATGTCTGTCAAATCCTTGGCCGAGTAGTTCTAGCCATAGATCGTGCATTTTAGATAGTTAATCTTGCTGCCTGAAACCTCCCTATAAATGTCCAACTCTTTCTTGAAGGTTCTAGCAGAATTTATGCTAGCTCCTCCTAGTAATAAAGTATCATCAGCAAACTAGGCATGATTTATGTCTTTAACATTTTGAGCCATTCTCAGGCCTGGCAGAGTTTGGATCTATTGACAGTAGTCTAGCTGGAAGCTGAGCACCGAAGCTTGAATGGTGTAAAGAAGCGGGGACAAAGGGAAACCTTGTCTTAGCCCCCTCGAGGGCTAGAAGAATTCTGTTGAATGACCATTAACCAGAGGTGCTACCCAAGGGGAGGCAATGGAGGCTTTCACCCAAGTTATGAGAGCTTTTGAGAAGCCAAATTTCCCCATCACAGAGAACAGGAAATCATGTCTCACCCACTCAAAAGCATTTTTCAAATCTAGCTTAATCACCATGCCTTTCTCTTTTTGGTGACAGCTTGAATGAATTGCTTCTTGCACCAGCACAATATTGTCAAGAATATTTCTCCCTTTTATGAATCCTCCTTGGTTTTCAGGGATGATGCCCGGCAGAATTTTCTTAAGATGGTTGGCTATAAATTTTGTAATCAGCTTATAACTTGTATTACACAAAGAGATGGGCTTGAATCTGCTGAAATCAGTGGCACCTTTGTCTTTCGGAATCAATGCAAGGAAGGTCGAGTTGGTGCTGCCTCCAATCTTGGTACAGGTCTGAGATTTACAGATCATTCTCAGAAGGTCTTTTTTAATTGTAGGCCAGCAAGTCAGATAGAACCTTGCTGTGAACCCGTCAGGGCCCGGGGCTTTATCCGGGTCCATGCAATCCAGAGCATTTTTAATCTCATTCATACTGATCGGAGCAGTCAGCATGATATTTTCGGAGTCTTGGACACAGTGAGGAATAAGATCAATCAGATAGGCTTGAGAATCAATAGGAGGGTCTTCCGAGGCAGAATAAAGATCTTTGAAGGAGTGGGCTGCTCGCTTTATGCCATCAAAATCTTTAACCACAAAGTTTTGATAGTGAATTTCATTTACTGTTTTGAAGTGCTTGCGTGCTTCAACTTGCTTATGGAAGTAGCTTGTATTTTTGTCTTCGGCCTGTAACCAAAGATTTCTGGACTTCTGTCTCCAGAACTCTTCTTCATCCCTACTTTCTCTATGGAGATCTTTTTGCAGCTCAACTTCTTTTTGAAGAAGGATTTGCGTTACATCAGAGTTCTCCATTTTTAATTGGTGGCCTGCTAAGCTGTCATGCATCTCCTTTCTTTTGGCGGTGGGAGATTTCAACCTTTTAGCCCACTCCTTGAGCTCCCTTTTAAGTCTCCTCATTTTTTCTTCCCACACAAAGAAAGGGGATCCTTGAACTTGCCGGTTCCAGGCCTCGGTGACCACCTCTTGGAATCCTTCTTGATGAATCCAAAGAGAACTGAATCTAAAGGGAATGGGGCCAAGATTTCCATCCAAGGAGAGCTCAAGCAGAATGGGTTTATGGTCAGAGGTGTAGTTCGGCAAAATTTTAGAGGTGGCCATTAGACCACAAGTCAAGAAGGAGGATTGGACAAGAAATCTGTCCAGACGAGCAGCAATGTGGCCTGGGCCTAACCTTTTGTTTGACCAGGTGAATTTCCCAGATGTGGGCTTGATATCCTCCAAATCCCAATCTAGAATGAGGTCTTCAACCCATTCTCTAGCTGGGTCCCTAACCAGCGAGCCCCCCTTTTTCTCTTCTGCAGCTAGCGTAACATTCAGATCACCTACAATAATAATATTTTCTGGATTGTGCAAGAAAAGATAGGACTGGAGCGAGTCCCAACAAATTTTTTTCTTAGAGGGTAAAACCGGAGCATAAAGATTGAACATACTTACTTGGTGGCCAGATTCTTTATGGAGGAGCTTAGTGAGTAGCCAATGGGGGCAACATTCTTCGTGAATCAGATCATATTTGGAGCTGTCCCAAAAGGAGGCAATCCCTCCAGAGGCACCTTTGGCACTGACTGCTCTCCCTTGGCCTTTATGCCAGAAAACTTTGCTTGCTTGGAGGAGTAAAAGGTCCTCGAGTTTTGTCTCCTGGATGAGAAGGATTTCAGGCAAGTACATCCTCACATTGTCTTTCAGAGCTTCTTCTTTCAACTTGTTGCCTAATCCTCTGCAATTCCAGGAGACATATTTCATTATTTGCTAGCTTAGGAAGTTTTGGCTCCTTTTGGAGCCTTACCATGCTTGCGCCTAGATCTGGTATTCATCATTCCTTTGAGAGTTTTCAGAGAACCTTGGATAACATCCAGATCAGTTTTCTCCTCTCTCTATTTCTTCTTGGACTTTCGACCCCTGGCTAACTTGATAGGAGTGACTTGCGAGCTGTCTGAATCTGAGACTCCATCTTCTGAATCTCCCTCAGAATTGGAGCCCAGATCGATGTGCTCCTCATTTTCTTCTTTTTCCCCTTGTTCATCCTCTAATGGAGGAAGAGATGACTTTGCTTCAGCTTCTTTCACTTTCTTCGACGGGTCTTCTAGTTCCTCTTGGATCCCAATGGCATCTGTCTTCTCCCCAGAGGAAGAACCCTCTTTAGGAACTTCTTTGGCTTTTGGTTTGGGCTAGGACTTCACCAATGGCCCTGAATTTTTCTTCTCAGTTAGTTTTGGGACTACTTTGCCCTTTTTGATTTCTTTCCATCCTTCTTCGTCAACTTTGTCCCCGGTTGGAGCTTTTGGGCAATTTCTTTGGAAGTGTCCATGTTCGTGACAGGTTCTGCATTTGAATGGCAATTGCTCGTAATCCAGTTTTTGATAGTGATGCCATTCTCCAACTGTAAGTTTTACTGCTTCGGGCAGTCCAGCTTCTAGATTGACTTCCACACAGATTCTTGCGCAGGTGTATTGGCCTTTGTTATCAGCTTTGTCAATGAAATGGCCGAGACAATTTCCAATCTTTTGCAGGGTGTGATAGCTCCAGCAATGGATCGGAAGATTGGGAAGCCGAACCCAGACTGGGACCTCTTTAGGGGAATCGATTGAGGGATCGAAGTCAGGGGTCCACTTATTAAGATACAAACCTTGATTTCCCATAAAATACGGACTGTTCTAAAAACCAAATCTCGATCTTCTTTGGAGGTGAACTCGAAAATGAAATACCCTCTTCCGACAGCATAGCAGATCACATTGTTTTCTAGCTAGGGCCTCTAGTTGCGTTGGATCCAGTCACCTGTTGTTTTTGTTGATGGCCAGTGTCCCATAAATTGTCCTACCAGCCCTCTGTCAGCCAGGGCTAGGGCGATTTTTATCGGTTGGTCTTCTGGCAGGGCGATCTCAGGTATTTCCTCCAGTTTTTTGATGAATTTCAGGACTTCTGGAGTCAAACGTTTCTTCCCTTTCTGCGAAAGCAATCTTCTGAAAGCTTCTTTTGAAGAGATAGGCGGGGTGGGAGAAGGCTCCCCACCCCCTGGCGCACTCATGGTGGTGGCTACGCTCCTTTGTGGTCACAAAACGCTATCGCTGTGCCAGCAGCAGCACATGCCGGAGAAGGGGGGTAGAGCCCGATTGCGGGGATGCCGGGAGGGGAGGTTGAGAGCCCAGCAGCAGGGGCTGCTAGGCAGGAGGCCTGCGGAGGGCCGCTGGGGCCAAGGAAGCAGGGCGCGGGATCTCCAGATCAGAATGCGCGCTCTATCTTGTCATTCTCTTCATTTACCCTATAACATAAATTAGATGTTAATATCTATTAAAATTTTAAAATAAATATAAAATAAGATCAAATTAAAAAATTAAAATATATTAGAAAATGATATTTTTATTAAAAACAATAATTCCAAAATTATTATAAATTTATTTAATTTTAATTTTTGAATATATATATATATATAAATTTTAAATATACAAAAGGAACAATGGGCCCTTGGATCGACTTGTGTGCGTTTTGAACCGGGACAGCGTTGCAGCAACAGCCATACTGTTTCTTGTGAATCTTAGGCACATGATAAGTTCTCGCCATCCCAGTTTTTCACTTTTTCTTCAACCTGGTTTTCATTCTTCAAATAAACTACTATAATTATCAATGTGGTTAATATATCCAGAGTGTCATCGTTTTTTTCTATTTTAAAATTAAAGATTTTAATAAAATTATTTTTTTATAAATTTATTTATATCAACCTATTATAATTATCAAAATTATCAATGTGGTTAACATACCCAGAGTGTCATCGTTTTTTTCTATTTTAAAATTAAAGATTTTAATATAATTATTTTTTTATAAATTTACTTATATCATTGGTCATGAGTTTTTTAAGTCATTTTTTTTGTTAAATTTATTAAAAATTTAGCTGGGATTTGTTCAAGTCACAAGTTTGTTGAATTCATTTATACATTAAAAAAGTATTTTTAAGAACAAAAATATATAATAAGACTATAATTTGTTTCCCCTAAAATCTCCAAAAAGTAAAACAACAAAATATCCTTTCATAATTGTATTAGGTAAATGTGAAAAGATAAACATGTCCTCGCACTAGACCATTTGTCCTTTGATAATTGTCATGGTAATTGCATAATTGTATTAGATAAATATGAAAACGTAAATATGTATTTGTCTTTTGATAATTGTCATGGTAATTTCATGATTGTATTAGATAAATATGAAAAGGTAACGATAAATTTAGAGATACAACCTAGCTAATATTTAAAATTTTGATAATGTCCTTGATAATTTCATAATTGTATTAGATAAATGTGAAAAGGTAACGAAAAATTTAGAGATACAACCTAGCTAATATTTAAAATTTCATCCAGTGATTAATTGATATAAATGAGATAAAAATTTACCAACACCTTTAATTTATAACTATACAATAAAAAATTGAATTAATTTCAATGGATTTGTCTTTACTAGGATTTTTTGGAAGCTTTTCTGGTGGGTATTTCTGGTTTAATTTCTCTGAAATCCAGTAGGAATTTATTGAAATCACAAGATTGATGGGTAACCCCGGCACAATTGAAGTGTCTGTGTCTGAGATGTTTTTCAGGGTGTTGAATCCATATATACAGTGAAAAAATAAATTTAAATAACATAAATCAAGATTTTACCTTAATTTTTTCTGTTGGATTTTGGCGATGGACAATCCAAAAAATCACACTAAAGACAACTCCTTTTTCAATAAAACAACTGGTAACAAAGGAAGAAATACTCCAATGCATGTGCTTGGCACATATCCCATGGTGAATGATGCTTCATGGCAAAAAGAGTGAAGAAATACTAGTGTGCACATGTCTCATAGTGGTATTTAGTGGAGGTATTTGGGTTAAAGTCAATTTATGAAGTTATAGTCTTCTTGTTTTATGTTTTGAAGTTTTCCTAGGTATATTTTTTAGTTGAATTTGTTGGAAATCCTGAAAAAAAAATTGTTGCGATAACAAATTTGAACTCTAAACTCTGTTAAATACATTTATATTTTCAAAAATACATTTTAAATAACAAAAACTTACAATTTAACTAAAAACTTATTTCATACAATTCCAACTCAACCAAAACATAAAATAGTTAAACAGGTGAGTTGTGATGAGCGAGAATCACGGACTTGCCTTATGCTGTAATTCAGTGGAACCATAGGAGCAGTTTGTCAGCTTTCTATTTAGCCCAATTTCTTTTGCCTGTAAATTTTGATCTAGCAGTACAGTGCGAGTTTTGATGGACGGACAACAGAAATTTACGCAGGCATATCTTGCCCCAGGGTACCAACCTCAGCAGCCACCTCCTTATGGCTATACTCCTCCACAACCTTACTCTCAACAAGGTATCACTACAGAGATTTTCAGCATCTGAGAATATATGTTTTAGATCCACTTATGTTATGTTTAATCTATGTTACCAGAAAACAGTACCAAAGGGGTTTGTTTGTTTTGCTGGAACCCATTTAGAAACCCATTGTTACTGTCAGTTTATCAGTTGTAGTGTGAAACATATTTAGCTAAAAATCATTTAGCGTTAGTTGTTTCTCTCATAAAATTAATATTTCAAGTTTTTATCATTAGTTTGAGATCACATTATTTTTCATTTAAATTTGGTTTTTAATGGTATGTGTGGTAAATTGTAATAAATATCTCTCCATTCATTTTCAGCGTAAGGTTTGAAGTTTAAGATTTGATCCGTGTTTGCCCAACTCCAGCGTTTGCAGAAGGACTCAAGATCTGGTGTCTGTTTACTCAAATCTTTCTGCAAGGCAATAAATAAGTTAGGTTGTTATCAAATTGTGAAACTATAGCAGTTTTGCAACGATGGTGATTATGGGTTGCGTGTGGAAGTGTTTCAGGCAAATGTTAAAGAGATGACTGAAAGTTGTAGGTAATACTAGTGATTCTGACCAAAGCAATCCTTCCATGCCATTCCATTCCAGTGTTTTGCTTTTAGAAAATCCAATAGAGGGGTTGGAATTTGAATATTAATATATTTTTGGTTTGAGAATTTTTTTGGGTTAGTTTGAGAAATTGATGCGATCTAGGACATTTAAGCTTTCAAGTTAAGAGAGAGGGATTTAGGGCATTTAAGTTGATTTAGGGGCATTTAAGTTGTTAGAGTAAAAAATTATAGAGATAGAATGTTGTTAGGATCACAACAATTTTTAATGTCTTAATAACACACCTTATTGCTAATTATTTTACATCTAGTAGGTATTGTGCATGAATTTATTATAGATGTTTAGGTAAATATTGCATTAGTATCACAAATAAAATTAGTTGAAAAAAAACACATCTCATCTTAACGATAAAATAGATTAGAGATACTAAGTTTATATCATAGATGTGCATTTGTGGTTGGTGCAATTTATTGCTTTAGCTAAGAGGCAGTTTTATCAGTAATCAAATTGTCTTGGAAGAAATCCTAGTTTTTTCGCTGACTTTAGCAAAGATTCCTAAAAGTATTTTAGGTGCTATCAAAAAGTTTTGTATTCATTTTCTCCTGAGGAGAAAATGGCTCTAATGTTTTGAAACAATGTGGCACTTCAGAGGTTTCTAGGGGTTTGGGGCTCATAATTTGGAAAATCTAGATTAGCTCTTACAACCAAGAGTTATTAGCATATGCTTTTTCAGAGTTGTATGTGGAGTTTGGTAATGAGGATGAAATTTTCGAAATCAATGTTGGTTGCAGATTGGCTCATGCAAGAGCCAAAAGTGTCTAGGTGGGTTCTATGATTTAGAGGAATTTGGTAAGTGGTTTGCAAGCTTTGGAGAAATGTGTTTTGTGGAAGATTGAGAATGGGGCTAAAGTTCTTCTTAGTCGTGACCCATGGATAGGATGAAATGGTCATCATAAACTCTTTGATAGGCTAGTGTAGTTTTTAAATCATTCGGGTTATAATACTATCGTTGATGTTGCTAGGGAGGTAGATGTAGCTTCACATAGTCAAGAGTGGCTTTCAACTCAAGATATAGGCAAATGAAGTTGAATGGAGCTCCTTTGTATTAAATTTAGGTAAATATGGTATTGTAATTAACTAGGAGGAGGAATAAACACAGTGGAATTATAACAGTTAGAATTATAACAATTAGACCTGGATATGATGCATTGATTCAAGACAATCCTTTTACTTCTTCAAAATGGTGGCATGGATTAGTATGGAAAGGACAAGGCCCCCTTAAATGTAGGTTTTTCCTTTGGTTGTTGTTGGAAGGAAAAATATTGATTTGGGATATTCTTGTTAAGCTAGGATAGGTAGGTCCTGGATTTTGTTTTCTATATTGGATGAATGAGGAGTCAATTGCTCATTACTTATTCACTGCCCTTTTGTAATTTATGTTTGGAAGGTGGTTTTTTAAGCTTAGTTGAAGAGTGTCTTTAGACTTGGATTTAAAGGTGTATTTCCTCTTCTCCTAAACTCCTTTCAATCTTTGTATTGTGGGGAATTTGGCTAGGGCCAAACCGCTTATGTGGTTTTCTCTAAAGTTATTGCACATAATGCAAGATTGTCTTATCTTGTACAAGTGAAGTCACCTAAAAGGGAGAAGATCAAGCTTATGAGAGATGTGTAGCTGCGAACTGATAATGTGGAACTGCGAACTGATATAGTATGGGGATTCTTTGATGGAGCAAATTAGAGGGATGTTTGTGGTGTGGGTATAGTCATTTTATTCTCCCGGAATTCGATGATTAAATGTAAGCTAGGCCCTTGTCCAAGGCACAAATTTTACACTTGAATTCCTTGCTATGTGTTGTGCATTGAGGATTGCCCTCTAAAAGCAAGTTAAAGTATTCAAATTGTATGGAGGTTCAAAAGTTTGTGTGGACTCATTCAATGGAAGAGTTGACTTAATGGTCCTTCATTTAAAATCTTGGCCAAAGAAAATCCTCCAACTTCTGGAGAAATTTGATGATGTACAAGTTCTTCATATATACAGGGAAAATAATGTCATGGCGAATATGTTATCTAAAGAAACTATGGTATTAAATATGATGTACAAGTTCTTCATACATACAAGGAAAATAATGTCATGGCGAATATGTTATCTAAAGAAACTCTCCTATTAAATATTGGGTTAGTTCTAAAGAAACTCAGCGAATATGTTATCTAAAGAAACTTGCGAATATGTTATCTAAAGAAACTCTGCTATTAAATATTGAGTTAGTTTCCATCTCACATGAATCTAACGGTAATGTGTTGTTTGTTTTGTCTTTTAATCTATTTGATCTTATTCAAATAAAATTTAGTTAAATTTCAAAATAATTTTCAGATCTCAAATATATTTTTAAGTTATCCATTATAACAAAACATTAACATTATATTATTTGATTTCCTATAAAATATCAAAAACATGTTTTTTTGGTTTTTTTTGGGAAAAAATTATATTTAAATTAATTATTTATAAAATTAACATGTATAAAATATTATCAACGAATATTTTTTTTTGATAAACCTAATAAATTTTTGTATGCTAACAAAATTGTATGACGATCTTTTACAATCAATTTTCAGTCAAACTTACGTTGTTCCTCTTTCTCTTCCCATTTTTAGTTTCTTGTGGTGTTGATGAAAACATTAGATCTGAAACACTTGGCCGGTTGTTGAACTAAAAATGGATTGTTTGTGGTGTTGTAGGTTATCCACCACTGCCAGCAGGGTACTCCCAGCCGCCCCCTGCCGTAGCAGCGCCTCCACACTACGGTCAGGCGCAGCGACTGTCTAGCATTTCTGGGGGATTTTTGGGAGGATGGTAATGTATTTTTTATGTTTACAAAATTTATTTAATCTGTTGAGTGAACATAGTTAATGGGTAGGATTGTATATGTTTATTATTGGATTTAAGCTAACAGTGGCTATATATATAGCATCTGCTCATTAAGTGCAATTCAATCAGCTAGACAACTGTTGTTTTTTATTTAAATCAAATTTATAAATTTGTACACACTCATTCTGTTTTTATGTTTTAACACATTCATAATGATTAATTAGTGATTATGTTTAGAGTATCGAAAATAATATAAAAAATAAATATAATGTAATTAGAGTATTGCAAGAAGTGTATAGGTCTACTATTAGATTTAAGCAAATAAATTATCCAATAATGAGCCTATACAGCTTCTACCTATTAAATGCAATTCAACCAACTAGATAACTCTCACCTTTTATTTAAACCAGACTTTTAGACTTGCACACACTGATTATGTTTTCATAAATGTTCAAATGATTAATTAGTGATCATGTTTTCATAAATATTCAAATGATTAATTAGTGATCATGTTTAGAGTATCAAAAATAATATAAAAAATGAGTATAGTGTAATTGGAGTCTTCCTTGACATAAAAACTGAAAAATGTTGATATATATACTTCTTCATTCTATAAAATGTCAGACATTTATTATGTGATGTGGCTGTGGTGTAAATGGTGTAACACATCCTTTTGATTTTGGTTCTGCAGCCTGGCCGCGCTTTGTTGCTGCTGTGTATTGGACGAGTGTTGCTGTGATCCTACTGTGATATTTCTAGGTGTTTATTAATTATTTTAGGTTTTGTTGGTTAGATTTTGTTTATATGAGTGAACGAGATTGTGATATTTGGTTATTTAAATTGTATTTTTGATTATATAAATAAATTTAGTGTTGTTAAAAGAATAAAATACATATATAAATTATATAATTTTAACAAATATCTTTTAAATTTCAATAAAATTAACTTTAAAAAATATATCAAAAGCAAAAACCTCCAAAACTAAAATAGTTGAATAATGAAAATGTAAGGTAATCAATCTTTGAGACAGCTAATGGGCATGAATTGATGTGAAATCCATATATTTTTTGCTTGTAATTGTTTCTAGTGGACTATCTTGTTGTGGTCATGTTTTTTAATAAAGGAGATATTTATATATATATTTTTTATTGTAATTGTTTTTAGTTTACTATATTGATGTGGTGGTTAAGTATAGGAAAAAAAATTGTTTATTATGTTTTTAGTTGTATTTATTTTGGAATAAGGTTTCAAAAAATTTAATTTAATTATTAATGATTATTAGGTGTATGAGAGGGATTTAATCTTATTAGTAGTCACAATATAGATGTTGAGATTTATTTGAAAATATTTATTTCATTTTTATCTTTTTAGTGAAATTGATTAAATATAAAAAAAAAAATGACATATGAAATGAGTTATTGTTTTTTGGTCATGTGGTATTGATAAGCCATGGTATTGGCACATGGTTTTGTAACAAAACTTATTTATAAATTAAGAATCTTCATGATAAAATGGAGAGTGAATCTTTATAGTTAAGAATCTTATTTATGTTTTCTTAAATGTGTATATATATCAATAGATGTATGTTTAATTCATATATTAATTTTGTTTATAACCTATAATAATAGTATTTGAAAATAAAGTTATAATTTAATTACTTTTTATGGTTTTTTTAATCTTGGCAATGTAAGGTGTATTATGAAATAAGTGTTTCAATATTTAATGTGAATTCATAAATATCGTATTTTATCAACCATTTACTTTATATGAGTATGCAAGTTTACATATTTTCAAACAAACATGTTAATTTATTAGTTACAAATAATTTTATAATAGATTTTATCTTTATCATTAACTATACAACTATGTAGTCCATGGGGTTTTGGATAGATGGTGATCTTAAGGCACTCCTAGATGTTAAGTCACCAGTTCAATTCCTTGCCCTATTCAAATGTTATTCTTGGGAATGACCATGATGTAGCCTCATCGTTGCCTAACAAAAAAACTTGAAATATTTCAATAGTTTAAATGGTTCATTAATGTCAATAGGTCTAATCTCATTGAAATTAAATTGTATCCTTTCATAATTAAGTGACTTTTTACCAATCTTATTTTTTTCGTAATAATGGGTTCATTCCACTTTAATCTTATTTTTTAATTTTATTTTTACATCAAGACCATGTATTATTATTAAAATAATTGAAAAAAAAAAAAAAAAATTGATCAACTACCAAGATTGGGGTTAAAGTTTAAGCTAATTACTTTATATGTGAAGACTATGAAGCATACACCCTCTTTATTAAATCTCATTCATCCACTTATTTTTTATTTAAAAAAAAAAACAAAAAAATAAGGAATGTTGTTCGAATATAAATGGTAATTATTTGAAAATGTATAGCCCACCGCGCTAGAGCAGACAGTGATGCTCTGTTAAGGCACGCCATGTTGATCAAGCCATGCTAAGGGTTAGCATGGCCCAAGCCTGCCTCAGTGATCCCCGAGTGATTTTGACGGCTTAAATGCCCCTCGGTCGAACTACTCAAGCCACAAGTTAGGCATATCAATGTCTCCAGACTCACATTATAAAAACAAACTAGAAAAATGAAAATATATTAATAATTATCTTTATCTCTATACTAAAAATAAATTTATATAAAATTTACATTTTATATAAAATTTACATTTTATATAAAATTTACATTTTAAAATTTTAAATAAATAATAAATATATATACACACGCTCGTAAATATTCTATATAGTAAATGTAAAACAGAAATAAAAATTGTAAATTCTTACTATGGAATCTGCATACTTTATTCATTTAAAAAAAAAAAATTCACATACATACCACAAATTTTAGGTTCATGGAGTTTTAATATTCCTTCTCCTTCTCCTTCTCCTTGTATATAGAAAGAAAGAAAGAAAGAAAGAAATTATTTTAACGTACACAAGGCTAAAGATAGCCTATGGGATAGATTGCTTCTTCATCTGCTTGACATATTCGACCCTTTTTATCTGAAGTTTCACAATAAATGCTCCCAACTTCTCGAGAAACTCTTTGCTAGATAGATTACCTTGTTGTCTTTGAAGGCCTCACATTCTAAAATTAAATGATTTTCTGTTTCCACTTTTTCGGAAGAACAAAAAATGCATACTCTTTCTTCCCACACTTCTTTTGGCATTTTCCAGTGCCCTGTTTCACAACGGAGTTGATGAGAATTAGTCCTTAACTGAGCAATAATAATTTTGGTTCTCCAAGAGATATTGGTCTCTATGTATGCTTTTGGTTGATGACTATCAGTGGTATTAAACACTCTAATATAGTACTTTTTCTTTCTTCCTAGCTCCTTATCCCAAGTATGCTTGTGGAACTTATCCATAACAAAAGCTTTTATCTCTTTGTTGTTTATGGGACACATGTTTAAGAAAATACCCCATTTACTAAACCATTTGTTATTTTGTTGCATCCAAGTTTTTTCTTGTTGCACAATCTGTCATTAAAGACAACCTTAGGCCATCTACCGTCTTCCATTTGCTCAATTTCTTTTAAATACCTTATGACTCGCACCATATCAATTGCTTCAAAAGGAGCAACCCCTGTTTCACTTAACAAGATAGCATAAGGAACTGCAATTTTAATCTTGAATTTGTTTGTAATCAAACGCTTCTGAATTTTCTCAATTTGTCTCCACTGCATGTTGGATGTACTACTAGCCCATAGTTCGCAACCATAGAGAATCACTAGAAGCCCAAAAAGAGTTTGAGTGGTTTTCGAGTCCCATAACTCTGCCTCTCTACACCTATTTTGAAAAGAATAGAATTCTTTGCAACACCCCAAAGTTCTTTTCTTTCTACAACTATCACAGCTTAGATTTTTGTTGAAGTTAATTCTGAGGTATTTGTAATCTACAACTTCTTCCAGAATGTTGCCTTCAAAGTAGAACTTATACTGGTTATGTTTTCTTTTTTTAGAGAAAACCACTACTTTCGTTTTGCTAATATTGACTTGCATCCCCACACTTCTACAAAAATGCTCAAGGGATAGTATGTGCTCTTGCAAACCAAGAGCCGATTTAGCAATCAGAATAAGGTCATCTGCATACAAAAGAAGATTTATAGCAAACTTGCTTGCCAAAATAGATACCATCACCCCCTTGTGAATTTAACCACTCCTCAAGCTTGTCGATATATAAACCAAAAAGGGTAGGAGACAGTGGGAAACCATGCTTGACCCCCATATCGCTTCTAAAACTTTCACAAATGTGTGTTGAAGTTCTAATTTTGACTTTCACCTCTTCATACAACCTATGCACAGTTGCTCTCAAATGTTTAGGAACCCAAAGTTCCTCCATTTTGTGCCAAATCTTATCCCTAGGAACCGTGTCAAACTCTTTTTTGAAATCAACAAAGTAACAAAATACTTCTTCCTTTTTCTCCCAAAATTTTTCAATGGTGTGCCTTAAAGTTATACAATGATCAACTGTGGAATGTTTAGGTCTAAAACAAGCTTTCCCTTTAGCACGCTTATCTCTTTCTTCTACCCACTTGCTAATTTTATTTTCTAGCATGCTTCCAAATAGCTTTTCAAACAAAGGGTTTATCATCATGGTCCTATAATTGGAGGGATTATTGATGTCACCACTCTTGAAAAGAGGTATTTCCAAACTAGTTGTCCAATATGTGGGGAGCCCCTGTTGTATGATGTTGAAATTTTTTGTAATGTGAGGTGTAAGGATCTTTGAGCCCCACTTTAGATATTCTGCTTGGAGTTCAGCTAAGTATTTTTCTTTTCCAACACCCAAATTCTTGATACCCATCTCTACCTCTTGCACCGTGAAGAGTTCAGTATCAGTGTTGACCAAAGGGGGAGGATCAACCTTGGGATCCTACTCATAGAGTTTTCGTGCATAGTCAAACCATTTAGAAGTTGTAATACTATTTCCAGTTTGTATCTTTCTCGGTTGGAGCTCCTTCCAAAATAATTTGGGATTATTTTTCCCAAGGAAGATTAGTTCTTCCCTCCTTGAAACCATGAAATCGGACTTTTTCTTGCTTAAGAACGACTTGTAATATTTGAGCTTTATGTTATCCTTGTTTGACTCTTTCCACATTCTCCTTTCCTTTTTTTCATTCCCCGTCAAACCAAGCATTAACCGGAAAGAAATTTGTTTCAGACTTCTTAATTTTTGCTCTTTTGCACTTTGCAAGTGTGCATTGAATTAAATGTGTTAATTCATGACTATGAAGACCGTGAATTGTGGTTTTCTCCTTCTCGAAGAGCTTCTCTAGCATCATTTTGAATGTATTACAATTTTCTGGAGTCGAAGGAATTTTGCCATGTGGGAGATTTTGTTGGACATGATTAATATTTTACTCTAACTGTTTCTTTCCAATCTAAGAGAAACTTAAATAAATTGTCTTGTGATCTGATTTTAAGTCCCATGGCTGATCTCAAATCAAAACTTTCTCCATTTTCTCACACAAACCATGCAAGCAAATTACATAATCTACTACACTTGCTCCATTGTAAGTATTGCAAGTGAAATTATCGGACTTTGCCCATCCAGTCAAGCCATTACAAATGACTAAATAAAAGGCCCCACATAGAGTAAGCAATTGTTCACCAAAGAGATTGCAACCCTTGTCCTATGAAATTCTATCCCATTGATAATTACTCTCTTTTGTAAACCAAATAGGGTCACAATCTTCTTTACAGTAAAGAATGTTATCTTGCTCACTTGCAGTCCTATCACTGAAATCACCCACTATAAGGACTTCATCTAGCTGAGAATATGTTGCAATATCCACTTTTAAGGCTAAAAATGGATCTTTGTGGTCAAGCCATCTACCTTTGTAGATTTTTGAAACTTGCAGCACAAAATAGCATGCTACAATTCTGATGTGGTTTCCATTTTCTGATATTTTAAACCAAAAGAATTGCTTATTTGAGTCTTCTTTTTCTAATTGAATGAGACGACCTTCTTTCTCCCTCACTAAAACCATGATACCCCCGTGCCCTTTGTCATTCCCTGTTGCCTTGTTCCATACTGCCATATTCCAGTATCCTTCAAACATAAGTGTCTTGCACCCTTCATGCTCATGTGTTTCTATGAGGCAAATTATGTCTCTATCTTCCACAATTGGCCCTAACCTAGGTCCTTGTCTCCATGGGTAACCTCTGCATTTCCAACAAACTAATCTTAAGGAAACATGGGTATGACTTGATTGCTATTTATTTTGACATGCAAGACTCACATTTGAGTCTTTGTCTCTGCTTTCCCATACTGACCTTGCTTCTTGATTTCCTATTGAAGAGTTTGTTGCCTCTTCTTTAATACCATCTTGCTGCTCTATCTTGGAAGGAGGTCAAAATCATGTTATCATAACTTTACCTTTATAAATCCATGCTCTCTTGCCTTCATCTCTTGCTGCCCTAACCTTTAACATTTCCTCCCTACTTTCCTCCTATTGTCTTACAGTTAAATCTTCTTCTAGGAAAAAGAAAGAACCCATCAAGAGATGTTCCTTACTTAGAATGATATATTTATCATGCAAGTTAGGCATGATGACTTTTATGGACCTAACTCTCTCACCGTTAAACTTACCCACCCTCCAAACTTGGAATATTTTCCCTTGCCATAGCAACTTGTCTTTCAAGAAGTCTCTTGCAAGGTCAAGAGTACATTCATTTTTCCCATAGTCTTTCACCCCTTTAATAATTATGTTTGCTGCTCTATTTTGTCTTTCCTTGCCTTCTCTATCTTGCATGTTGTCAACCTGAATGTTTGTTTCTCAATTCTTATTAGCAAAATTGCTAATAACTTGATCCCAAGTTTTGGAAACTTTGGTGGAATCTCCTTTCCTTTCTTCTCTTGCTTTCTCTTCATGGTTATCTATTTGGGCAATCATTTTCCCTTTATCATGGGATGATTTCACATTCACCACCTTTGTACTTTCCACTACAGATTTCTTTATGCTTTGCACATCCGCCTTCATGTGTTGCCATTCTGTCTTCCCTATCACGAGAGCTTTCTGTAGCAATGCCACTTGTTCTTTCAAAACTTTATCACTTTATGCTAAAGCCTTGTTCTCGGTTGTTAATAAGGAACTATTCATATTCACTTGATAGGCTCTTTAACTAAATTGGACTACTATGGTAAACATTTATATTTAGGATGATATTTTATTCAGTAGTATCGTGAAAATATCCTTTATAATTTTTTTGAAATTAAGTAAACATCTGAAATGTGAATATAATGTCATTTAATTACTTATTTAAATTATATGAAATATTTATTATAGTTCAATTTTATTTAAATAATTAATTTATATATAATTGAAAAAATATATATCAAATTATTATTTTTATATTTTTATAATGTATATTTTTTTTAAATTTATAATTAATTAAATGTTGTATAGAAATTTAGTCTTTATTTAAATTAATTGGGATTATTTTGAGTTATTGGTCATAATGGTTCTTATCTACCCTACCCAAGTTTATTTATTTTGTTTTTGTTACAAATTTATTTATGAATATTAACATATATTTTTATGAATATTAACATATATACAACTTGAATGGGCATAATGGTTTTAAGAGCATATATTTCCTCTTAAGAGGTCACAAGTTCAAAACCAGAGGAGGGTAGAGTATGTATGCCTTCATAGACGTAGTAGTCAAATCGTTGCATAGAGGTGGGTCCTTTATAATGTAGCCAAGGGGGTCTCATACACCAATTTGGTGGCTGGCATGGTCGTGACCTTAAAAATGGATAATAATAATAATAATAATAATATTTAATTAATATAACATCAGAATAATATTATTCCCCAATGGGAGTGTGTTTCGAGGAGAACAGTTCCTTGGAGAGCTGGACCCACCACCCCACAGAGATGAGATCATTAAATGGAAGGGGTGGTGTGGCCACGTCGTGCATGTAGACGCATGTGACTATATTGCCTCTCATCAAGCATGATGAGCATTGTTCAAAGGAGGAGAAGGGGGTGGCAGGCCCACCTGTGAAGCATCCCTGCAAGGAAAAAGCTTGATGCCCTTGGAAATGAGGTATCTCCTGCTTTTTAGGCATTCTTTGGGTTAGCAGGAGGTGATTGGTTAAAATTAATATGAGAATATAGCTTCTTGGTATCCCTGGGAGAAATTCTTGAGGGAAAGGAGGTCAAAGTGAATTTGTATGTCAATTGCATCAAGAAAAATTGGGTATTAGTTCTTTGCAGCTCTGTGTTAAGGAGGTTTATTGGGAATTTGAACCATATACAAGAGACATCTCATTTCAACTTGATTTATTTCATAGTTATTGGTAATTAAAGACTCTTGTCAGTCAACTTCTCTCGTCGGATGGAGGCCACTACATCTCGGAAAAATCTAAAGCCTTCTCGTATTTATAATTTCATTGCAGGTATTTTGTTGGCTATGAGTATTTGATTCTAGTGTTGGATTCTAGTATTTCATTGGGTGTTGGTTTTGTGCATGGGCTTGGTCATTGTTTTTTCTGTGTAGTTTTAGAATTGTGACTCTATACTTGTATTATGGTAGTTTTTCTTCCATTCTTGTCAGGCCTTGCATGTACTATTGTAGTTCCAATTTTTTGTTGCTATATTTTCCCTCTCTCGAATTAGGTAGAACTTCCTTTGGGTTTAATCCTCCTAGTTTGGCCATCGTTTGTAATTTTTCCTTACCTCTGCACTCAATTCTCTTCTCTTGACCATCTCTCTATTGAAAAAGAAGGTGATTAAAATTTGACAATATGCAATGTCAACGTATGAGAAGTAGACATGGGGGGAAGTTTGTAGCCATCATGGTTGAAATCGAACCCAACAGTAGGCCCAGGAGGCTATTGAGACCTTCTATTTGGTCATCCCCCTGGAAACATGTAATGAAATTTAGCACTTGGAAACCCTAACAGATAGAGATAGGCGGGCCTTCTCAAATTTAGAGATAATGAATGAAATTAGGCAGTGTGTTTCTAACCCTGGTCATACCAGGGGAAGGAAAAAAGAAGTATTTCAAGCCTTGTTCCAATACTAGAAAATGAAAACCTTGTTGGATAGGGTCCTTAATGAGAAGTAGGTTGAAATAATGTATTTGCAAATCTGGAGGATTTGAAACGTGTTCAGAGAAACAAATGGGTTTTTCTTGAGAAAATGGATGCTTTCCTAGCTCATATTGAGTGTCATATTCGGTGCATTATTGCTATGTTAGCTCCTCCAAGATCTAGTGCAAAGGATCTAGCACCTATTACTACTTTTGATTCTTATTTGTTGAAATGTTGTTGACATTTTTTTATTTTTTTACTATGCAGTAGATACTTTAATTAAGCTATAGTGGTTAATATTCTTGGAGTCTTGGACAATTTATTCTATAGGTAGGTGATAAAAAATATTCAGTTTCTTGTTGGCGAGATTGAGACCACTTGTCAAAAAGCATGCTTAAGATGGTTGGATGACTGGTGTACTAGGAAACATGATTTTGTGAGGCGATACATGATTAGCTTACCCAAAAAAATATTAGAATAATATTATATATAATTGTTGTTTTATTATAATATAGTTTTTTTAAACAAAAACGAGAATATTTTCTATTAAAATTTGTACTTAGACGCAGCAGTTACTCAGGAAGTAGTTACAAAAATTCATCTAGTAGCAAGTTCTCTAGAGAGGAGCTTTATGGAATTATAAAAAAACTATATTATAGGTTGATTGTTATTAAAGAGCTACATGCATAAAATTTTCAAAACTGATCAAGAATCAAAACACATTTATAGAGGGAATATTTCAAAGAATTGATGGGGGGTCATCTTTGGGAAGCTAGTTGGGATCAGGCAGTAGTATGCCCACACGCTGATTGGAAGCATTGTTGTTGGTAGTTTGATTATCATCGACCGGGTGTTGCACCTTTAAACCTTCTTTTTGTTGTTGGGAAGCATCGATTGTATCCTTCTGTCAAGCTAATTTTCCTTTCAAGGCTTTTATTTCTTCAAGGAGGTTGATAGACATTGGCATTTGCTTATGCAACTTCCAGTTAATTTCCATTGTTTCCAATTGTAGAGATTCAATTTTCTTGGAACAATTTATACAATTTAGGTTATCCATAGTTTGAGGAGTTTTATCTCTTTTTTCCCACATCCTCAGATTGATGGCACGGGAGACCTCTTTTCCTTCTCGCATGATACACACGAGGCACTAGAGAATAGTAGGAGGGCTATTGGAAAAAGGGGTTAGGGAAAAATTTTCCTGGAAGAGGACAAAAGTGACCTTGTAGTGGACAACACGATCTAAACAAATAGGAAACAACCACAATTCACTAAAAGAGACAGATTCGACCCAAAGAAAACCATATATAGAGACACCCAAGCCCAAGTAGCAGTGAGACATACTAAATTCATTGAAGAAAGGGTGAAGATAACAGGGACACCAAATTACAAAGCTAACTCCAAAAATAGAAGAGGCTCCACTAAATTCAAATACATAAAGGAAAATCAAGAAGAGGAGAGTTTCAGATAGATGGATAATGAACCTATACAGCTTCTACCTATTAAATGCAATAATGAGCCTATACAACTTCTACCTATTAAATGCAATTCAACCAACTAGATAACTCTCACCTTTTATTTAAACCAAACTTATAGACTTGCACACACTAATTATGTTTTCATAAATGTGAATGTTTTCGCAGATTCATGATGATTAATTAGTGATTATGTTTAGAGTATCAAAAATAATATAAAAAGTGAGTATAGTGTAATTGGAGTCCTCCTTGACATGAAAACTGAAAAATGTTGATATATATACTTCTTCATTCTATAAAATGTCAGACATTTATTATGTGATGTAGATGTGGTGTAAATGGTGTAATACATCCTTTTGATTTTGGTTCTGCAGCCTGGCGGTGCTTTGTTGCTGCTGTGTATTGGACGAGTGTTGCTGTGATCCTACTGTGATATTTTTAGGTGTTAATTAATTATTTTAGGTTTTGTTGGTTAGATTTTGTTTATATGAGTGAACGAGATTGTGATATTTGGTTATTTAAATTGTATTTTTGATTATATAAATAAATTTAGTATTGTCAAAAAAATAAAATACATATATAAATTATAAAATTTTAACAAATATCTATTAAATTTCAAATAAAATTAACTTTAAAAAATATATCAAAATTAAAAACCTCCAAAATTAAAATAGTTAAATAATGAAAATGTAAGGTAATCAATCTTTGAGACAACTAATGGGCATGAATTGATGTGAAATCCATATATTTTTTGCTTGTAATTGTTTCTAGTGGACTATCTTGTTGTGGTCATGTTTTTTAATAAAGGAGATATTTATATATATTTTTTTATTGTAATTGTTTTTATTTTACTATATTGTTGTGGTGGTTAAGTATAGGAAAAAAAATTGTTTATTATGTTTTTAGTTGTATTTATTTTGGAATAAGGTTTCAAAAAAATTAATTTAATTATTAATAATTATTAGGTGTATGATAGGGATTTAATCTTATTAGTAGTCACAATATAGATGTTGAGATTTATTTGAAAATATTTATTTCATTTTTATCTTTTTAGCTAAATTGATTAATTATAAAAAATGACATATGAAATGAGTTATTTTTTTTTGGTCATGTGGTATTGATAAGCCATGGTATTGGCACATGGTTTTGTAACAAAACTTCTTTATAAATTAAGAATCTTCATGATAAAATGGAGAGTGAATCTTTATAGTTAAGAATCTTATTTATGTTTTCTTAAATGTGTATATATATCAATAGATGTATGTTTAGTTCATATATTAATTTTGTTTATAACCTATAATAATAGTATTTGAAAATAAAGTTATAATTTAATTAATTTGTATGGTTTTTTTAATCTTGGCAATCTAAGGTGTATTATGAAATAAGTGTTTCAATATTTAATGTGAATTCATAAATATCTTATTTTATCACCCATTTACTTTATATGAGTATGCAAGTTCACATATTTTCAAACAAACATGTTAATTTATTAGTTACAAATAATTTTATAATAGATTTTATCTTTATTATAAACTATACAACTATGTAGTCCATGGGGTTTTGGATAGATGGTGATCTTAAGGCACTCCTAGATGTGAAGTCACCAGTTCAATTCCTTGCCCTATTCAAATTTTATTCTTGGGCATGACCATGATCTAGCCTCATTGTTGCCTAACTTACAAAAAAACTTGAAATATTTCAATAGTTTAAATGGTTGATTAATGTCAATAGGTCTAATCTCATTGAACTTAAAGCGTATCCTTTCATAATTAAGTGACCTTTTACCAAACTTATTTTTTCATAATAATGGTTTCATTCCACTTTAATCTTATTTTTTAATTTTATTTTTTATATTAAGGCCATGTATTATTATTAAAATAATTGAAATAAAAAAATAAAAGAAAAATTGATTAACTACCAAGATTGGGGTTAAAGTTTAATATAATTTCTTTATATGTGAAGACTATGAAGCATACACCCTCTTTATTAAATCTCACTCATCCACTTATTTTTTATTTCAAAAAAACAAAAAAATAAGAAATGTTGTTCGAATATAAATGGTAATTATTTGAAAATGTATATCCCACTGCACTAGAGCAGACAATGATGCTCTGTTAAGGCATGCCATGTTGATCCAGCCATACTAAGGATTGGCATGGCCCAAGCCTAGCCTCGGTGATCCCCGAGTGATTTTGATGGCTTAAATGCCCCTCGGTTGAGCCACTCAAGCCACAAGTTAGGCATACCAATCGTCTCTGGACTCACATTATAAAAACAAACCAGAAAAATGAAAATATATTAATAATTATCTTTATCTCTATATTAAAAATAAATTTATATAAAATTTAATTTTTTATTTTTTTGTTAACTTTGGCAAAGCTGCTATCTATATTTCAAAATCAAAATTTACATCCATCATATGTCCCAAGTGGTTAACCTGCCCGAAGGAAACCAGGCAACCACCTGTCTGCATTAAATCCAGCCCAAAATTTGAAAATGTTCATCTCTGTGTTTCTAACATGTCTGCTCTTCCGAGCTCTACTCATTATCCTAGCTTTTATTCTAAGGTAATACATCAGATTTCAGTTTATCGCTTCAAAAACACTAACAGACTTAACATACTGCATCAGTCCTCATCCGAGGAGATTATCGGGGTAGGCGCCTTGGCACTTGATCCAGGGATCTCGCTTCTCTGCTCCATTATCCATTTCATATCCCTCAGCATCTGTTCAATTCTCCCCAAGATGAGGTTGTTGCGAGAGGCCTGAATTTGTACAGCTGCAATTTCCTTAAGAAGCACAGACTTCATGTTTTCCAATTCTTCCTGGTTCTGGTTCCATAACTGCTCATTCTGCTGCCTCATTTCCTCCTCTTCTTCTTCCCGGACAGCCCGATTCATTTCCATGGCTCTGGCTACCACATGCTTCATTATCCAGTAATGTTGGATCATTTTATTGAAGAGTGAGTTGCGACTGCGCGAGTTACCGGGGTCTGGCACCATGGCCTCCCAATCTCCCCTGGGGACCTCCTGGTTTGAGCTGATTGATCTCAGCTCTCTCTCCCAACCATTTATCTGCTCCCGAATTTCGGGTGGGTTCCCCACCATGTAAGCATCTATAATGCTCATCATGTGCTCGGCCTCCGATTTTTTGCCTCTCCTTTTCGGATTTTTGTTGGTTCCCTCTTCCTATTTTGGAACCCTTTTCGCTTTCCGCGGGGCCATGTTCTTTTTGGACTGAATGTTGCACTTTACTGAATATTTCTTACCTATCAAGACATGATAACATAAGTTAGTAACACGGTTTAAAATTTGAGTTTTGATCCATTTACTTACCACCCTTTTCTTGCCAGGATTCTAGTTTCCTAGGGTTTGAGAATGGTGTGAAGGCACAACATGCACTGAGGACCAGCCTATAAATCAGTCCATTTCATTTTCTCCACTCGAAATGGCTACGAGTACCCCTTGTTTCCCATGTTGTTGGCTTTCTGAGGGTCTATGCAGGTCATCTTTTCTCTCTGGCTGTCGAAGGGGACAACTTTCTCTCCTTTTTCCAGGGATTTCCTACTCATTTTCCCTCTGGCCTTTTCTATAGAATTATTTGGTGTTAAGGTTCAGCTGCTTATAGGGTTATCTCTCCTTCCAGAGATTCCTCCCTTCCCCACTCTGAGAGCTATCCTGGTTTTGGTGTTTCCTTTCCTCAGGAGACCTTTATTCTTTTTCCCCAGATGACCAGAAAATTTCCTCAGAGCTAGGGCTTTCTGGCTTGCTCCTCTGGTCAAGGATGGACACTACTGCCTGGGTCTGAGGTTTCCTACAGACAGGCTATGTCTACCTTCTGATCTAAGCCTCATGGTCTTCTCAGGAAATTTACTTAGACTCCTACTTCTAGCTACAACGTAAAAGACCGAGTAGGAGAATGAGTCTACATACCACCTTACTCCGCCATTGTTGTAGCCTTTGTCTGTTCACTGCTCCTGTCTACCACCTTTCTTCATTCCTGCCGGCTTTGTGCTCTACTGCATGCAAATTACTAATGCCACCTCAGGCCCTCTTTGGTTTATTCCTATCCTTCTTTCCCTTCTGACCTCCACCTATCCTTTTTCTTTCCCGGCACTCTTTCCCAAGTCCTCTTCTCAGGATGTGCCTCAACCGTTCTATCTACCTTTACTCCCCATTACTCCTACGTCCTCCTGGCTACTCTTACCGTATACTTTATGTCCTTTTTCTACCACTTTCCATCCCTTCTCTGACCCTTTGCTCAGCTCCACACCTGCCGTCCACCATCGCATTCCTTGATTGCACCTCTACTGGCTTCTCGGGATACGATCCATCCCTGCCCTACTCCGTTAACTGCCCTTTTTTCCATTTACTCCTTTCATTTCTCGCATGTGTCCTATCTGTCATCACCGGTTGTGTACTTTCCCCGCGTCTGCCACTTGCTGCCTTTTCCTGAACATTCCTCTCTAGATCGCTATTGCCACCGTTATCGACTTCTAGGAGTTTCTGCAACTGCGCCTTCTCCTCCGAGTGAGGGAGCTCTATTCCTCCAAGGTCCATCGACCTTCCCCTATTTCGGCTTCCCCAATTAGCTAGCCAGTCTACTGGTCTGTTGCCTATTCACCTTACATGTGTGGGAATAAGATAGTCTATTCTGTTTATCAATTTCCCTATTTCACTGGTTAACCATGCTATTCTCCAGCTCCTGCTAATCTTTTCCACTAGTGTCTTGTTTTGCAGTTGTTTTACCATGTCAACTACCAGTTTCGAATCACCTTCAATTTGAAGGTTCTGGTGCTTTTCCCGGATGGAAATTTTGAGTCCACGTTTTAGCGCATGTAACTCCACTTCATTGTTTGTTGCTTCTCCACAATCCATCGCAAAAATTCTCAGAGTGGTTCCTCCATCATTCCTGAGTAGCCCCCTTATTCCTGCTTCTCCCGGGTTACCTTTTGCTGCCCTGTCAAAGTTTAGCTTGACAAAACCTTGCGGTGGATGCCTGTAAGTGCTAATCTCCTCGACCTCTCTAGTTTGGGTTTTACTTTGGGTTCTGTCTATCATGCTTTGTTTTAATTGTAAATGCTGCAAAATTCTCTCCTCTGTTTGGTTAATCTTCCAGTCTTCATCATTCCACCTTTCTGTTAAAATAGTTTCTCTGATATTTTGTATTGTTTGTTTCCATATTTCGGCTGGGGTTCTCCTTTCTTCTTTAAATATCACATTGTTTCTTTCCTTCCAGATGTTCCAAAGCATGAACCCTATGGACAACGTCCACGCGCGGTTTAAGATCTGGTTCTGGTAAGGTTTTCTTGGCCAATTTTCCAAAGTATTTTTTATATTATGGTAGTTTCTATGACATATTTCAAACATTTGCTGGTGATTTCTCCACAGGTTGTTGCTGACGGTGCAACTGTTTGTTAGGTGCTCCATCGTCTCCTCCTGTTCGTGGCATAGTGCGCATCGTGAGGGTCCCTGCATGCCTTTTTTCCATATTTGATCCCAGGTTAGTGCCCATCCATGATGTAAAATCCATAGAAAGAAGGTTACTTTAGGCCAAGTCTTGATTTTCCAGATGTTTTTCCATTTTTTTGATTCTGTCTGTCGATTATGCCCTGCCTTTAAATAATATCCTTCTGCTATAGAGAACGTGCCTTTTATTCGGGTTCCCCATCAAAGTATGTCCTGCCCTGTTTTTACCGCAACTTTCCTGGATGCCATTTCTTTGTTGTAATCACCCTAGCTTGCTATCTCTGGGGCTGCTACCCAGTCATCCTTTTGCTTCCAATTTCGCCAGTATTCCCCTATGCTTGGCTTCCAGAAGTTTCCGACCAATTCCCCCTCTATTCGAGAGGTAAATTCATGGATTTCTTAGAGGGCTTCTTTATGGAGAAGCTTTTCTCGTTGTTTCTAGGATTCCTCCCAAAACTTGGCTGTGTCCCCCTCTCTTACCTCCCAAAATTTGCAGTCTCTTATCAAATCTTTATTGTTCCTAGCCAAATTCCATATTACTGATCCTTTTTCCTCTGTTTGGCTTCTCATCCTGTCTTCTGGTTTCTCTGCTACCTCGTATTTCTTCTCCCAAATGGGGAGAGGGGATCTCCCTGTCTAAGCCCTCTCGTGGGATTAAAAGCTTCCGAAGGGTTTCCATTTAGCATAATTGACATCACCAGGGTACTTACCATTGACATTATCCATTTCACCCATCTCTTGTCAAAGCCATGAGCCTTTAGGATACCCCCTAGATATTCCCAACTAAGATGATCATAAGCCTTCGCCAGATCCAGTTTTATTAGCATGCCTTTATTTCTGGAGTTTTTCAGTGAGTGTATTACCTCTTGAGCAACTACTATTCCATTTGTTATCTGTCTTCCTTTAACAAAACTAATTTTCTCCTGAGCTATGAGGTCAGGCAAGATTGGTTTAAGTTTGTTTACCATTATTGTAGCCAGTATTTTGTATACTACATTACATAGAGCTATTGGTCTGAAGCCCTGGGGTTCTTCCGAGTTCTCCGTTTTCGGAATCAGAGCAAGGAAGGTGGCATTTAGGGCTGGATGCATGCGCTTCGTACATCTTGATTCTTCCACGAGTTCCATGAGGTCCTGGCTCATGAAGCTCTAGGAGGCTTGGTAAAATTATATAGTAAATCCGTCAGGCCCCGGGGCCTTGTTCTTCGCCATTTTTTTTACCACTTCCTCCACTTCTTCTTTTGTGATCACCCTGAGTAGAGCCAGATTTTGATCTCTAGTCACTTTTTTAGGAATATATTGGCACACATTAGTAATTTCCTCCTCCCTTCGTATATTAGGTTCTGTTAAGATCCCTTTGAAGTAATCTACCAGTAACTTCTCCATTTCTTCTTGTTGAAGTACCCTGTTCCCTTGACTATCCTTGAGTGAAAAGATTTTATTATGCTGTTTGTGGTTCAACATTGCTTTGTGAAAGAATTTTGAATTTTTCTCCCCTTCTTTCAACCATTGGACTCGTGATTTTTGTTTCCATATAATTTCTTCTTGCTTTCTTCTTTCCTTGATTTGGGTAATCACCCTCCCTTCCTCCTCTGCCAGCTCCGCACTTCTTCCTCCCTCTATGATTTGTTGTTGGATTCCCTCCATTCTTGTCTGTAGTTTTTCTTTCTCTTTTTGAATGTTACCAAATTCCTCTCTGTTCCATTTCTTTATTTTTCCTTTTAGGTCTTTTAGTCTAATTTGGAACGTATGCATTTTGTTTCTACCTTCCATGCCAGTTTTACTCTCCTGCCACCAAGTTTTCATTTTGTCTATGAAGTTTGGATCTCTTAGCCAAAAGGCCTCGAACCGGAATGGCCTTTTTTTATTCTGAGGGTTCATAGCAATCTCCAGTTTAATAGGCCAGTGGTCTGACCCTATAGATGGGAGAATGGAAGCTTCATAGAAGATGTCCTTTCCTATTAATTGTTCAGAGGCTAGAAATCTATCTAGTCTTGACACTATTTGTTTGTTCCCGCCTCTTCTGTTATTCCAGGTAAATTTTCCATTTATAGTTGGAATGTCCACCAACCTTAATTCCATTTGCAAATCTCTGAATCTCTCCATCTCTAGGTCCTCTCTCTGTATTCCTCCTTTCTTCTCTTCTTTGGATGTTGTCATATTGAAGTCTCCTGCCATGATCCACATCTGTTCCTGATGCATATTCCCAAGCTTTTGCATATGAGTGAGGAATCTACCTCGATCTACTGGGGTGTGGGGCCCATATACTGCTGAAACTAGAAACCATTCACTTTGCCCTATGAGTCTAAACTTTCCTGTAAGGATTCTAGGCAGTCCTATCCACCAGTCTGTTATGACTTCTACTAGATTCCAAATGACTGCTATCCCTCCCGCACTTCCTTTAGCATCTATGGTTACTTTCTCATATTTAGGTTTAATTTTATTTAAAATTTCCTCCATCTTTTGGCCTGAGATTTTGGTTTCCTAGAGCAGCATAATCTGTGGTTTGTCTTTTCTCAGCCATTCCACTAGGTGTCTCTGCTTCCCTTTACTATTCAGACCTCTTATATTCCAGGATGTCATTATCATTTGGGGGTTTGATTGAGGTTTTGGAACACTGCCAAAAGCGGAACAACTCTCCCTGTGTTCACTAACATTTCCCCCATTAGTTGGATGGAATCTTTAATGTTTTTCCATCCTTGTTTTTTTCCCTCCTTTTACTTTTCCTTGTTGGTCTAGTCGACTATCCTTCTGATTCTCTTGATGTTCTTCAGTCGTTGTTTTTCCTTTTCCCTGTTTGGCTTGATATTGCTGGAATGTTTCCGCATAGAGTCTTTTTTGATCCTCAGGGATAAATCGCTCATCCAAGTTTCTCCATTCATTTAATAACTTTCTCAGGACTTCTTCTTCTATGCTTAGGTCTTCCCCCCTGTTTATCTCCATTTCTGTCTCCATGTTTTCTGTCTGTTCTTCCTGTTCTTTTCCTTTTTCTAGAATATCACTCGGTGCTTTTCTCTTAGTATGGGTCCTTTCGCTACTAGAGCTGGTGTCTTTCTCTTTGTCTTCCTGGTATTCCATGGTTTGATCCTCATCTTCCCCTTCTTCTTGGAGGATTTTGAAGCTATTTGATTTACCTGGGTTTGTTTGCTGTACCTTTTTACCTTCGTTTGAGTTTTCTTTTGTTGGTCTTCTTCTACTCTTCACCTCCTGAAATCCTTCCTGATCTGTTTGTTTTTTTTTCTACTGCTTACTTTTTCTCTCTTCTTCTTCCGTTGTTAGGGGACACTCTTTGACCAGGTGTCCATATTCATGACATCTGCGGCATCTAAAAGGTATATGTTCATAGTCCAGGGTTTGCTGCCAAACTTCTTCTTGGTACTCTAACTCCACTGTATCTGGGATCGGGTTAGCAATGTTCATGTATACACATATCCTAGCATACAAAGTATACCTTCCTTTTTTTGTAGTTTCTGCTATTTTCACAAAACTCCCTATCGTGTTTCCTATCCCTTCTAGAATTTCCAGGTCCCAGAAGTCCATTGGTAAACCAAATAATCTAACCCATACCAGTGCTGCTAAAATTTTTTCCTTATCGGGGTTATAGCATTCTTCCCAATATCTCATGAATAGACCAGCATTATAGTAAAAATAAGGGCCATTCTCAAACACTCTTTCTTTGTCTTGCAGGTTAGAGAAGATTACCGTAAAGAAGCCTTTTTCTCCCAGCTTCAGCTCGATGTGTCCTAGGGGCTGCCATTTTTGTTGAATCCATCTGGTGAGGTCTTTTTCGGATGGCCAGACTCCAACGAACTTGTAGATCATGGCGTGATCCTTCATGTAGCTTCTGTACCTTTCCAGTTTATTTGGCGAGATTACGAACCGTGGTTTCTCCTCCACACATGGCAGACATTTTCCCCTTCTGCTTGCCTACCAGGTCGCACCTAGGACAGGGCCTGCGTTCTGCTTTTCTGCTGTCGGCTAACTATTTTGTCCTTCTCCTGCCATGGCGTCTCGGTAGAAGGGGATATATCCCCTCCTGACCTCTTTCGTGATGACTGTTGCTCTCGGTTTCCACACTTGTCTTTTGTTGTTACTCTCTAGTTTCTGAACTATTAACTATCTAGGTTTCTCCCCGCCGTTTTTATATAAAATTTAAATTTTATATGAAATTTACATTTTAGAATTTTAAATAAATAATAAATATATAGACACACGCTCGTAAATATTCTATATAGTAAATGTAAAACATAAATAAAAGTTATAAATTCTTACTATGGAATCTGCATACTTTATTCATTTAAAAAAAAATACTTCACATGCATACCACAAATTTTAGGTTCATCGAGTTTTGATATTCCTTCTCCTTCTCCTTCTCCTTGTATATAGAAAGAAAGAAAGAAAGAAAGAAATTATTTTAACGTACACAAAGCTCAATACAGCATATGGGACAGATTGCTTCTTCATCTACTTGATGTATTTGACCCTTTTTATCTGAAGTTTCACAATAAATGCTCCCAGCTTCTCGACAAACCCCTAGCTAGATAGATTACCTTGTTGTCTTTAAAGGCCACACTTTCTAAAATGAAATGATTTTATGTTTCCACTTTTCCGAAAGAACAAAAAATGCATACTCTTTCTTCCCACACTTCTTTTGGCATTTTCCAGTGCCCTGTTTCACAACGGAGTTGATGAGAATTATTCCTTAACTGAGAAATAATAATTTTGGCTCTCCAAGAGATATTGGCCTTTATGTATGCTTTTAGTTGATGACTATGAATGGGATTAAACACTCTAATATATTACTTTTTATTTCTTCCTAGCTCCTTATACCAAGTACGCTTGTGGAACTTATCCATAACAAAAGCTTTTATCTCTTTGTTGTTTATGGGACACATGTTCAAGAAAATACCCCATTTACTAAACCATTTGTTTTTTGTTGCATCCAAGGTTTTTTCTTGTTGCACAATCTGTCATTAAAGACAACCTTAGGCCATCTATCTTCTTCCATTTGCTCAAATTTTTTTAAATACCTTATGACTCGCACCATATCAATTGCTTCAAAAGGAGCAACCCCTGTTTCACTTAACAAGATAGCATAAGGAACTGCACTTTTAATCTTGAATTTGTTTGTAATCAAATGCTTCTGAATTTTCTCAATTTGTCTCCACTGCATATTGGATGTACTACCAGCCCATAGTTCACAACCATAGAGAACCACCAGAATTACTAGAATCCCAAAAAGAGTTTGAGTGGTTTTTGAGTCCCATAACTCTGCCTCTCTACACCTATTTTGAAAAGCATAAAATGCTTTCCAACGCCCCAAAGTTCTTTTCTTTCTACAACCATCACAGCTTAGATTTTTGTTGAAGTTAATTCTAAGGTATTTGTAATCCACAACTTCTTCAAGAATGTTTCCTTCAAAGTAGAACTTATACTGGTTACATTTTCTTTTTTTAGAGAAAACCACTACTTTCATTTTGCTGATTTTAACTTTCATCCCCACACTTCTACAAAAATGCTCAAGGGATAGTATGTGCTCTTGCAAACCAAGAGCCAATTTTAGCAATCAGAATAAGGTCATCTGCATACAAAAGAAGATTTATAGCAAACTTGCCCAAATAGATACCATCACACCCTTGTGAATTTAACTGCTCCTGAAGCTTGTCGATATATAAACCAAAAAGGGTAGGAGACTAGGAGACAACTTGACCCCGATATCGCTTCTAAAACTTTCATAAATGTCTGTTGAAGTTATAATTTTGACTTTCACCTCTTCATACAGCCAATGCACAATTGCTGTCAAATGTTTAGGAACCCGAAGTTCCTCCATTTTGTGCCAAGTCTTATCCCCAGGAACCGTGTCAGACGCTTTTTTGAAATCAACAAAGTAACAAAATACTTCTTCCTTTTTCTCCCAAAATTTTTCAATGGTGTGCCTTAAATTTATACAATGATCAACTGTGGAATGTTTAGGTCTAAAACATGTTTGCCCTTTAGCATGCTTCCAAATAGCTTTTCAAAAAAAGGGTTTATCTTCATGGTCCTATAATTGGAGGAATTATTGATGTCACCGCTCTTGAAAAGAGGTATTACCAAACTAGTTGTCCAATATGTGGGGAGCCCCTATTGTATGATGTTGAAATTTTTTGTAATGTGAGGTGTAAGGATCTTTGAGCCCCACTTTAGATATTTTGCTTGGAGTTCAACTAAGTCTTTTGCTTTTCCAACACCCAAATTCTTGATACCCATATATACCTCTTGCACCGTGAAGAGTTCAGTATCAGTGTTGACCAAGGGGGGAGGATCAACCTTGGGATCCTACTCATAGAGTTTTCGTGCATAGTCAAACCATTTAGAAGCTGTAATACTATTTCCAGTTTGTATCTTTCTCAGTTGGAGCTCCTTCAAAAATAATTTGGGATTTCCCAAGGAAGATTAGTTCTTCCCTCCTTGAAACCATGAAATCAGACTTTTTCTTGCTTAATAACGACTTGTAATATTTGAGCTTTATGTTATCTGTGTTTGACTATTTCCACATTCTCCTTTCTCTTTTTCATTCCCCATTAAACCAAGCATTAACCGGAAAGAAATTTGTTTCAGACTTCTTAATTTTTGCTCTTTTACACTTTGCAAGTGTGCATTGAATTAAATGTGTTAATTCATGACTAGGAAGGCCATGAATTGTGGTTTTCTCCTTCTCGAAGAGCTTCTCTAGCGTCATTTTGAAGGTATTACAATTTTCTGGAGTCAAAGGAATTTTTCCATGTGGGAGATTTTGTTGAACATGCTGAATTTTTTACTCTAATTGTTTCTTTCCAATCCAAGAGAAACTTAAATAAATTGTCTTGTGATCCGATTTTAAGTTCCATGGCTGATCTCAAATAAAAAATTTCTCCATTTTCTCACACAAACCATGCAAGCAAATTACATAATCTACTACACTTGCTGCATTGTAAGTATTGCAAGTGAAATTACCGGACTTTGCCCATCTAGTCAAGCCATTACAAATGACTAAATTAAAGGCCCCACATAGAGTAAGCATTTGTTCACCAAAGAGATTGCAGCCCTTGTCCTATGAAATTATATCCCACTGATGATTACTCTCTTTTGTAAACCAAATAGGGTCACAATCTTCTTTACAACAAATAATGTTATCTTGCTCACTTGCAGTCCTATCATTGAAATCACCCACTATAAGGACTTCACCTAGCTGAGAATATGTTGCAATATCCACTTTTAAGGCTGAAAATGGATCTATGTGGTCAAGCCCTCTACCTTTGTAGATTTTTGAAACTTGTGGCACAAAATAACATTCTGCAATTCTGATGTGGTTTCCATTTTCTGATATTTTAAACCAAAAGAATTTCTTACTTGAGTCTTCTTTTTCTAACTGGATGAGATGACCTTCTTTCTCCCTCACTAAAACCATGATACCCCCGTGCCCGTTTTCATTCCCTGTTGCCTTGTTCCATACTGCCATATTCCAGTATCCTTCAAACATAAGTGTCTTGCATCCTTCATGCTCATGTGTTTCAATGAGGAAAATTATGTCTTTATCTTCCGCAATAGGCCCTAACCCAGGTCCTTGTCTCCATGGGTAACCTCTGCATTTCCAACAAACTAATCTTAAGGAAACATGGGTATGACTTGATTACTATTTATTTTGACATGTAAGACTCACATTTGAGTCTTTGTCTATGCTTTCCTATACTGACCTTGCTTCTTGATTTCCTATTGAAGAGTTTGTTTCCTCTTCTTTATTACCATCTTGCTGCTCTGTTTTGGAAGGAGGTACAAATCATGTTATCATAGCTTTACCTTTATAAATCCATGCTCTCCTGTCTTCATCTCTTGCTACCCTAACCTTTAACATTTCCTCCGTGCTTTCCTCCTGTTGTCTTATAGTTAAATATTCTTCTAGGGAAAAGAGAGAACCCATCAAGAGATGCTCCTTACTTAGAATGATATATTTATCATGCAAGTTAGGCATGATGACTTTTATGGACCTGACTCTCTCACCATTAAACTTACCCACCCTCCAAACTTGGAATATTTTCCCTTGCCATAGCAACTTGTCTTTCAAGAAGTCTCTTGCAAGGTCAAGAGTACATTCATTTTTCCCATAGTCTTTCACCCCTTTAATAATTATGTTTGTTGCTCTATTTTGTCTTTCCTTGCCTTCTCTATCTTGCATGTTGTCAACCTGAATGTTTGTTTCTCCTTCCTTATTAGTAGAATTGCTAATAACTTGAGCCCAAGTTTTGGAAACTTTGGTGGAATCTCCTTTCCTTTCTTCTCTTGCTTTCTCTTCATGGTTATCTATTTGGACAATCATTTTATCATGGGATGATTTTGCATTCACCACCTTTGTACTTTCCACTACAGATTTCTTTATGCTTTGCACATCCACCTTCATGTGTTGCCATTTTGTCTTCCCTATCACGAGAGCTTTCTGTAGCAATGCCACTTGTTCTTTCAAAACTTTATCGCTTTCTTCTAAAGCCTTGTTCTCGGTTGTTAATAATGAACTATTCATATTCACGTGATAGGCTCTTCAACTAAATTGGACTACTATGGTAAACATTTATATTTAGGATGATATTTTATTCAATATTATCATGAAAATATCCTTTATAATTTTTTTGAAATTAAGTAAACATATGAAATGTGAATATAATGTCATTTAATTACTTGTTTAAATTATATGAAATAATTATTATAGTTCAATTTTATTTAAATAATTAATTTATATATAATTGAAAAAATATATATCAAATTATTATTTTTATATTTTTATAATGTATATTTTTTTATAATTTATAATTAAATAAATATTGCATAGAAATTTAGTCTTTATTTAAATTAATTGGGATTATTTTGAGTTATTGGTCATAATGGTTCTTATCTACTCTACCCAAGTTTATTTATTTTGTTTTTATTACAAATTTAGTTATGAATATTAACATATATTTTTATGAATATTAACACATATACAGCTTGAGTGTGCATAATGGTTTTAAGAGCATGCATTTCCTCTTAAGAGGTCACAAGTTCAAAACCAGAGGGGGGTAGAGTATGTATGCCTTCATAGACTTAGCAGTCAAATCGTTGCACAGAGGTGGGTCCTTTATAACATAAACAAAGGGGTCTCTTACACCAATTTGGTGTCTGGCATGGTCATGACCTTAAAAATGGATAATAATAATAATAATTATATTTAATTAATATAACATTAGAATAATATTATTCCCCAATGGGAGTGTGTTTCGAGGAGAACGATGCCTTGGAGAGCTGGATTCACCACCCCATGGAGATGAGATCATTAAATGGAAGGGGTGGTGTGGCCACCTCGTGCATGTAGATGCATGTGACTATATTGCCTCTCATCAAGCATGATGAGCATCGTTCGAAGGAGGAGAAGGGGGTGGCAGGCCCACCTGTGAAGCATCCCTGCAAGGAAAAAGCTTGATGCCCTTGGAAATGAGGTATCTCCTGCTTTTTAGGCATTCTTTGGGTTAGCAGGAGGCAATTGGTTAAAATTAATATGGGAATATAGCTTCTTGGTATCCCTGGGAGAAATTCTTGAGGGAAAGGAGGTCAAAGTGAAGTTGTATGTCAATTGCATTAAGAAAAATTGGGTATTGGTTCTTTGTAGCTTTGTGTTAAGGAGGTTTATTGGGAATTTGAACCATATACAAGCAACAACTCATTTCAGCTTGATTTATTTCATTGTTATTGGTAATTAAAGACTCTTGTCAGTCAACTTCTCTCATTGGATGGAGGCCACTACATCTTGGAAAAATCTAAATCCTTCTCGTATTTATAATTTCATTGCAGGTATTTTGTTGGCCATGAGTATTTGATTCTAGTGTTGGATTCTAGTATTTCATTGGGTGTTGGTTTCATGCACGGGCTTGGTCATTGTTTTTTCTGTGTAGTTGTAGAATTGTGACTCTATACTTGTATTATGGTAGTTTTTCTTCCATTCTTGTCAGGCCTTGCATGTACTATTGTAGTTCCAATTTTTTGTTGCTATATTTTCCCTCTCTCGAATTAGGTAGAACTTCCTTTGGGTTTAATCCTCCTAGTTTGGCCATTGTTTGTAATTTTTCCTTACCTCTGCACTCAATTCTCTTCTCTTGACCATCTCTCTATTGAAAAGAAGGTGATTAAAATTTGACAATATGCAATGTCAACGTATGAGAAGTAGACATGGGGGGAAGTTTGTAGCCATCATGGTTGAAATCGAACCCAACAGTAGGCCCAGGAGGCTATTGAGACCTTCTATTTGGTCATCCCCCTGGAAACATGTAATGAAATTTAGCACTTGGAAACCCTGACAAATAGAGATAGGCGGGCCTTCTCAAATTCAGAGATAATGAATGAAATTAGGCAGTGTGTTTCTAACCCTAGTCATACTAAGGGAAGGAAAAAAGAAGTATTTCACACCTTGTTCCTATACTAGAAAATGAAAACCTTGTTGGATAGGGTCCTTAATGAGAAGTAGGTTGAAATAATGTATTTGCAAATCTGGAGGATTTGAAACGTGTTCAGAGAAACCAATGGGTTTTTCTTGAGATAATGGATGCTTTCCTAGCTCATATTGAGTGTCATATTTGGTGCATTACTACTATGTTAGCTCCTCCAAGATCTAGTGCAAAGGATCTAGCACCTGTTACTTCTTTTGATTCCTATTTGTTGAAATGTTGTTGACATTTTTTATTTTTTTACTATGCAGTAGATACTTTAATTATGCTATAGTGGTTAATATTCTTGGAGTCTTGGACAATTTATTTTATAGGTAGGTGATAAAAAATATTCAGTTTCTTGTTGGGGAGATTGAGACCACTTGTCAAAAAGCATGCTTAAGATGGTTTGATGATTGGTGTATTGGGAAACATGATTTTGTGAGGCAATACATGATTAGCTTACCAAAAAAATATTAGAATAATATTATATATAGTTGTTGTATTATTATAATATAGTTTTTTTAAACAAAAATGAGAATATTTTCTATTAAAATTTGCACTTAGACGTAGCAGTTACTCAGGAAGTAGTTACAATAATTCATCTAGTAGCAAGTCCTCTAGAGAGGAGCTTTATGGAATTATAAAAAAACTATATTATAAGTTGATTGTTATTAAAAAGCTACATGTATAAACTTTGCAAAACTAATTGAGAAGAAAAACACATTTATAGAGGGAATACATCATAGAATTGATGGGGGATCATCTTCGGGAAGATGGTTGATATCAGGTAGTGGTTTTTCCACATGCCATTTGGAAGCATTGTTGTTGGCAGTTTAATTAGCATTGGGTGGTGCACCTTTAAACCTTTTATCTGTCACTGGAGATATTCAATTTTATACTATTGTCAAGATAATTTTGCTTTCAAGGCTTTTATTTCTTCAAGGAGGTTGATCGACATTATCATTTGCTAATGCAATTTCCAATTAATTTCCTTTGTTTTGAGTTGTAGAAATTCAATTTGCTGGGAACAAACACTGCAATCCGAGTTACCCATAGTTGAGGATTTTTATCTCTTTTTTCCTACTTGCTCATATTGATGGTAGGGAAGACCTATTTTCCTTCTTGCATGATACACATGAGGCACTAGAGAATAGTAGGAGGGCTATCGGAAAAAGGGATTAGGGAAAAAATTTCCTGGAGGAAAAAAGTGGCCTTGTAGTGGACAACACGATCTAAACAGATAGGAAACAACCACAATTCACTAATGGAGACAAATCCGACCCAAAGAAAACCATATATAGAGACACCCAAGCCCAAGTAGCAGTGAGACATACTAAATTCATTGAAGAAAGCGTGAAGATAACAAGGACACCAAATTACAAAGCTAACTCCAAAAATAGAAGAGGCTCCACTAAATTCAAATACATAAAGGAAAATCAGGAAGAGGACAGTTTCAAAAAGACGGATAAAGAAAACCAGATTCGAGATAGCATAAAAATATAGATTGAGAGATGAAAATGAAACCAACAAATATTAATTGGCATGGGCACACCATAATGAAATTGAAATCCAGACGAGTCCAAAGGGAAGCACTACTACTAGATTTCACTTGAAAATTGATGAAGTAGCAAACCAAAAATTTATGCCCATTACCACAGAGAAGCCTAGAGATGTTTACCATGCTCAGGAAAAATTGCTTAGAGCACCTCCAAAGGCAACAAAACTAGAAATGGCTGGGAATTAGTAGGCAGAGAGCAAGAGATTGATCTAAGATCGTAAAATCAACATGCCTAGAGTTAATCTCACATGTGTTTCTACTCTAGACTCCATTAACCTTCATAATTATTGTAGCTATTGGAGCATTCAATAGTAGGAGTTTGAGGTCTAATAATATGTCAAAATGGCATTGTTTCCTTTTACTCAAGGCATGTGAAGAGATTGAGATTAAATGAGTTGCATGAAGCACTATGTCAATGGGAGCCATGATACCCTATTGCATTCTCCCCTATTTTTATCCATTTTCCTAAAGTTTAGAATGAGACTAAGGGAAAATGATTTGGCCTTATAACCTTATAAATTAAGGCATGTACTTGGATGAGAGGTTGATGGGATACTTTTCCACGCATGACTACCATTTACTTCTATTTTTCCAAATTTAAGGAGAGAAGCTAGGATGGCTTGTCTATCAACTTCTGAATTTTGGTGCCCGAGGATGTGGAAGAAGGATTTAAGATGGAAGAATTCAATAGATCTAGAGATTCTTTGGAGTAGAAATTTCATATGGTTTTCTTTAGGCTAAGTAGAGATCATGGACCAATCATGGAGCATAAATTTTAGGGAGAGTGGGGGAGTGGAGGAGGAGGAAGATAAGGAAAATGGGTGTCTGGGAGGGAATTCAAGGAAGAGAGATAAGTAGCTAACTCAAGGTGAGAAAATCCCACAGAGATTAATGGGGATAATCTTAGAAAGAAAGTTCTGAAAGGGTGTAAGAAAATTTGTGCAAGGGAGGTGTCCATGGGAAAGTGAGGAGAAACAATTGTAGAGAGATAAAAAAAAATGTAAAGGAAACATAAGAAGAGGATGTCCGTCATACCTTTGGAGGGTTTTCCTTCTTTGAGTATTATGGGAGGTTTCTTTTGTTCAAAAATAGTTGGAGGAGCTAGCTGATAAAGTTCTAGAGCTGATGGCATAGTCTTTACAATCTTGTGTGCCAGATCATTTTTCATTGCAGTGACCAGTTGGACCTTTTTTACCCATTTCTTATTTTTATTCCCCATCATACAATCATTAATTAGGTTACTCAAGTTTTCATATGTGTGACACATTTCACATTTGAGCATAATACCCGCATAGTCAAGGGCCTACCTGTAAGATATTTTCCTAGTCTCAATAGAAATAATACTAGGTAAGTTGGAGGTGAGGCTTAAACTTACTAGTATTCTTGCCATATATCTAGTTTATAGATAAGAGAGATTTTCCTAATAGAAAAACCAAGGATTTTTCCAATTTCCCTAAACACCTCTTTTGACCATAAAATAAGGGGGGGACTAGGTAAACATACCCAAATTGAAACAACTATTATATTATCTAAGCGAACATCCTGAGTCCACTATCCATATTTCCATAAGCAATGCCTAGGAGCTCCATGGATAGTGTTGCTATATTAGATTTTGCACATTCTTTTGAGTCTTCAGAATCCACCCCATATAGCCTTTAGCTAAAATCAAGCATCTAGACAAGTAATCAAGCAAGGTTTTGAAGTGAGAGTCATTCCATGAATGCATAAATTCCATTTTCATTCTGCAACTGGAAAACCTCCCCACTACAACCAAGTATTCCATCCTTGAAATGTCATTTAGTTGAATGTCCTTTCTTGGTATAAGGTTAGGCTCTTCCACCTTTATTTTGATACAATTTTTGCTAATTTTTAATAGGGTCCTTGATTGCTAATTGGTGGATATACAACAGAGTACGAGATAACCTACATCCAATCAAAATTTTGATGGTTAAGGAACTGCTAAGAAAACTATTTTGGGAGTGATGCGAGTTAGAAATAAGTAGGTGGCTCAACATAGAAATTAGAAATGTTGTAATGCCTCCATGTAAGAACTATTAGCAAAAGTGAGATTGTGAGGAAAGTGAAATTGTTCTTGTGTGACTGCTAATTTGTAAAGAAAAAATACTTCAATTTCTATTGACTTTTTTTTTGTTTAACCAATTTTTAAATCCGAAAGAACATAAAATCATTTGATATATCACAACAATACTTACTCTAATTAGATCTAATCAATGTAAATTGATAATATATATTTATAATAAATCATAATATATTAGTACCTATATATTAACTATTAATATCTGTATCTTTAATATATAATCTTAATTAACAAAAGTTAAAATATTTATATATTAACAATAATAATATTATTATAGAGTAATAATATTATATTATTTATAATTATATAATTTTATATATTAATTATAATATAACTATTTAAGAAGCATATAAATATATATCTATCTATATATATTATTAATAGTTATATATATTATATTTTATAGTTAAATAATTTGTATTAACTATATTATATTATAATACAGTAAATACTAATTATTTAACTTATATATATATATATATATATATATATATATATATATATATATATATATATATAGTTATATTATAATCAATATATAAAATTATATAGTTATAAATAGTATAATATTATTAGTCTATAATATTATTATTGTTAATATATAAATACTTTAACATTGGTTAATTAAGATTATATATTAAAGTTATGGATATTAATAGTTAATATATATGTATTAACTTATTAAGATTTATTATAAATATATATTATCAATTTACGTTGATTAGGTCTAATTAAAGTATTGTTGTGATAGATCAAATGATTTTATGTTCTTTTGGATTTGAAAATTGGTTAAACAAAAAAAAGCAATAGAAATTGAAGTCTTTTTACTTTAAAAATTAACAGTCGCACAAGAACACTTCAAATATATATATATATATATATATATATATATATATATATATGAGATTATTACAACTTATGGTGGTAGGGACCATATTTGAATTCCCTCTTCCATACATAAAATGAAAAACCATCCATGACCAGGTTGTGAAGATGAGATAGGTCATAGAAGTAGCACGTAGGCTACCTTGGAGATTCAAAGCTACATGATTCACAACAAAACCATAACCCTTAGAGCTCCCCATCCACTAAATTACAACTTATTAAACTTGAATCATATAAGTCAAGTTTAATAAGTTGTAATTTAGTGGATGGGGAGCTCTAAGGGTTATGGTTTTGTTGTGAATCATGTAGCTTTGAATCTCCAAGGTAGCCTATGCGCTACTTCTATGACCTATCTCATCTTCACAACCTGGTCATGGATGGTTTTTCATTTTATGTATGGAAGAGGCAATTCAAATATGGTCCCTACCACCATCCACAGCTTCCCCAACCTCTATGATCTCACCCATGCCACCTTTTCTAGCATCCCCTCGCACTCTAGTACGAATGTCGACAACACCACCATCTCACACAATTTTTTCCCTTTCGTTCATGCCTTTGACAAATGGGACTCCTCCTCTATATCTTCCCTTCGAGGAGGTGATCCTTTCCCAATCACCATAGGGCCATAACTCCTCAAGCCGTAAAATTATTCTAGTTCCCTCAGATCTATCACTTTCCCCACAATTTCACCTTGATGCATAGTTCTTACATGGAGGCATTACAACGTTTCTAATTTCTATGTCGAACCACCTACTTATTTCTAACTCGCATCACTCTCAAAACAGTTTTCTTAGAAGTTCCTTAGCCATCAAAATTTTGATTGGATGTAGGTTACCTCCTACTCGGTTGTATATCCACCAATTAACGATCAAGGACCCTATTAAAAATTAGCAAAAATTGTATCGAAAGAGAGGTGGAAGAACCTAACCTTATACCAGGAAAGGACATTCAACTAAATGAAATTTCAAGGATGGAATACTTGGTTGTAGTGGGGAGATTTTCCATTTGCAGAATTAAAATGGAATTTATGCATTCGTGGAATGACTCTCACTTCAAAACCTTTCTCGATCACTTGTCCAAATGCTTGATTTTAGCTAAAGGATATATGGGTTGGATTCTCGAGACTCAAAAGAATGTGAAAAATCTACTATAGCAACACTAGAAATGGGGCTCCTAGCCATTGCTTCTAAAAATATAGATAGTAGACTCAAGATGTTCGCTTAGAGAAGCTAATAGTTATTTCAATTTGGGTATGTTTACCTAGTCTCCCCCTTATTTTCTGGTCAGAAGAGGTGTTTAGGGAAATTGGAAAAATCCTTGGTTTTTTTTGTTAGGAAAATCTCTCTCATCTATAAACTAGATATATGGCAAGAATACTAGTGAGTTTAAACCTCACCTCCAACTCACCTAATATTATTTCTATTGAGGCTAGGAAAATATCTTACAGGTAGGCCCTTGACTACGAGGGTATTATGCTCAAATGCAAAAGGTGTCACACATATGGAAACCAGAGTAACCTAATTAATTATTGTATGATAGTGAAATAAAATAAGAAATGGGTAAAAAAAGTTCAACTAGTCACTGCAATGAAGGATGCTCCAGCACACAAGATTATAAAGAATATTCCATTAGCTCTAAAACTTTATCAGCTAGTTCCTCCAACTATTTTTGAACAAAAGAAACCTCACATCATACTCAAAGAAGGAAAACCCTCCAAAGGTATGTCGGGCATCCCTCTTCTTATGTTTCCTTTACATTTTCTTTATATCTCTATAATTGTTTCTCCTCACTTTCCCATGGACACCTCCCCTGCATAAATTTTCTCACACCCTTTCATAACTTTCTTTCTAATATTCTCCTCATTACTCTCTGTGGGTTTTTCTCCCCTTCAATTAGCTCCTTATCTTATCTCTCTTCCATGTATTCCCTCCCAGACACCCATTTTCCTTATCTTCCTCCTTCTCCGCTCCCCCAGTCCCCCTAAAATTTATGCTCCATGATTGGTCCATGATATCTATTTAAAGAGCATGGAGGGTCATTTTTTAGGTGATCATTCATGAGAGAAGCTTATGTAAATTTTCTTTCTTTTACATTAATAAATTTCCTAAAGTGGGCGCATTGGCTCAAGCTATGTATTGTTTCCCTCTTTGAAGGTTTTAACCACGTCAAGAATATTGGTGTATTGATCTGTGATCTGTTTGTGAGTGGTGTCCTTTGGTGTTCTATCTAAGGAACTTACCCTGTAAATTCCTACATGGTATCAGAGCATATGTCATGAGTTGGATACATACCCAACTCTCATTTGGGGTGAGATTGTTGGAAATTGGATAAACCAACCCTCCCCATGTGTTTCGCGACATGGACTAACCACCTCTTATGGATCCTTATCTCTGGCGATGTGATCGTTGACTAACACCTGTAGGTTTTGGTCTAACGGCAATCATGATTCCCAAAAAGTGGTATCAGAGGGGGGTTTTGAAAAACATGCCTCTTGGCATGCCTCAGCCCCTTTATAGCTTGTGCATAGTGATTTATGTGGTCCACTTCTAGTTGTTTCATTCTCTAGCTACAAGTATTTCTTAAATTTCATTGATAATTTCTCCATATGCACTTGGGTATACTTCTTAAAACTCAAGAGTGAATTCTTTAACATGTTCATGGCCTTTAAGGCCTTTGTTTATCAAATTCTTAAGCTAAGATATGATAATGGTGGAGCATATGTTCACAAAAAATTCATCAACTTTTTCTCTGAGCATGGAATTCAATTGCAATATATTGTTCCATATAATCCACAACAAAATGGTGTAGCTAAAAGGAAGAATTGAACCTTAAAGGAAATGGCTAATTTTATGCTTCACTGTAAAGGACTTAGTCTTAATTTTTTGGCAGAAGTAATTAACTGTGAAAATTACATAGTAAATCGCACTCCTACAATGGTTTTAAAGAATATCACTCCAGAAGAAGCATGGAGCTCAATTAAACAAGATGTAAGTCACTTTCATGTTTTTGGAAGTGAAGCATGGGCCCATATTCCAGATGAGAAACATAAATCCTTAGAACCTAAGAGTGAAAAATGTATTTTTGTTGGATATTCTGAAGATGTCAAAGGATATAGACTTCTTCAACCTAAATCCAAAAATGTTATCATTAGAAGAGATGTAAATTTTTCTGAAAATATATCAGCCTACGAGTCTAGTTCGATGGATGTGCCACCTCTCTCTATCCCTTCTACTTCTTAAAATATTCCTTCTTCAGATGATGACAGTGAGGATGAAAATCCTCCCCCACCTTGTTGGGATCCTTCTTCATCTCCTTAGCTTCCAAAATGGGTCTGTGCTACTTGAGATGTAGTAGGTGCTCTTGCAGGTGATCCTACAGATCAGCGTCGTACACATTCTTAGTTCGATAGAGCCTCTTCTTTACTGGCTCAAGCTTCAGCGAATTATGATCTTGACACCTTTGAAGAAGCTTCAGGCCATCCAAATTGGGACGTAGTTATAAATGAATAATATCATTCATTATTGGCAAATGATACATGGGACCTTGTTCCTCTTCCAAAGGGACGAAAACTTGTTAGATGCAAATGGGTTTACAGAACCAAGTTTGGACCATATGGAAAAGTTGATAAACATAAAGCTCATCTTGTTTCTAAGGTATTTTCATAATTTGAAGGCATTGGCTATATTGAAACCTTCTCCCATGTTGCCAAAATGAACTCTATTCGCCTTGTTCTTTCCCTTGCTACCTCTTTCAAATGGGAAGTCCATCAGATGGATTTTAAATCTGCCTTCTTGCATGGGGACTTGCATGAATAAATCTGTATGTAACAACCTCCTAGTTTTATAAAAACAAACTCCAACCTTGTATGTCGACTTAAGAAATCTCTTTATGGTCTCAAGCAAGCCCCTCGGGCTTGGTATGCCAAAATGGATAGCTTTCTTTTAGATACTATATTTTCTAGGTGTCATTCTAACAATATTGTCTACACCAAGAAAGTGGGTAAGTCTCTCAACATTCTTGTTCTTTATGTTGATGATCTTACCCTTACTGGTAGTGATTGTAGAAATTTTGAATAATATGACACATATTCATAGAGATTATCCTGATTATACACTTATAAGTGGAACATGTATAATACATAACCTCCTCTACATTGATCATCAATTTACAGAAGCAGAAACATTCACAGGCATACATAGAAGCATCGATCACACATATCAACATAGTATTTTCCCGGGGAAAGCATCTTGCTAAAAACCCCAACTATCTGTATATTATAGTGATTGAATCATGTAACAATACATAGTACAATACTCCTCACAAGTACTCGATACTATCTCCACATGCTACACACAATACAGCTCAGATCTGATCTCCAAATCTCCCCCGCTGCTTGCCTGCCTCCACAGCTCAATACCTGCTCAAGAATGAATGAGAATGGTTTACCAAACTCGTATTTAACCTCCAAAGAATCACTCACACTAGGAAAGACATGAGAAGTGGCTATAATACTTGGTATTGGCCAATTCATTGGCATACTCAATCCCTTTGATTGTGCAAATCATCATGCACAACTATAGTCACAACTGATAGCAATCTGATCCTCTAACACCTGTCCCTCCTGAACTGAACATGCACTGACATGCAACTGAGTTAACTGATGTATTCTATAGTTGCATTATCAGTTAATAATTATTTTAGCAACTCATCATTAGTCTATTTGCAGTTAGACTAATTACAACTAGTTTAACCAAGTCAAACTGAACACAAATCCATCAACTCTACAATCAACTCCACCAAACTCAACTGATTGAGTTCTAACTGAAGTCATGCATGCAACAACTCAACTGACCCACAAAGAAAGCGTAATTCCTTCTGAAAGCTGCATGGGCCACATCTGTAGCTCAAACTGAAGTGCTCCAAGAGAATAAGATCAAGTTTATAGTCCAAATATTATTATGAGACAATAATATTTGACTTTTCTATTTTGGACAGCCAGTCTAAAAATAGACTTTGATCACTCCTGCTGTGATCACTCCTGCTATGATCACTCCTACTGTGATCACTCCTGCTGTGGTCACTCCTGTTGTGATCATCCCTGCTGTGGTCACTCCTACTGTGATCATCCTTTCTGGGATCCAAAAATAGAACTTACGCCATAATTTGCCTGTGGGCCCACTTAGTGAAGGCGACTCATTTCCACTAAGCTCCATCATCTTGTTGCATTCTCAACAAGCATTTCTTGTTGCACACTTTTCAACAGTGATCCCAACCTTATAAACCATGGGAAGTCTAGCCTTAAAAAGTAGTTTGAAATGACAAACTTAGGACACTTGCATTATTTTCTTATTCTTCAAGTCTTTCAATCCAAAGAAGTTATTTCCCTTTCCCAGTCCAAGTATCCCTGTGATCTTCTACACCACTTTCACATGGGAGACTGTAAGACATTCCCTTCTCCCGTTCAGTCTGGAGCCAAATTTTCAATCACTTGTACTTCCCCTAAAGTTCATGCAACCTTATACTGTCAGCTTGTTGGAAAAAATTTATATCTGACCCGTACTCATCCTGAACTTTCCTTTGTTGTTGGCCTTGTTGCTCGATTTATGAAAACCCCACATGAAATCATTGGAAAGTAGATAAAAGAATACTTTGTTATGTTCCATGTACAGTTCAGTTTGAGATTCATTACAGTGAAGAAGTGTCTCCTCTTTTAGTTGGTTTCACTGATTCTAATTGGGATGGTGACCTTGATGATCGGAAGTCTACTGCAAGTTATATCTTCACTCTTGGTTCTAGACCTATTACATGGGATTGCAAGAAACAAATTGCCATTTCTCTCTCTTTAGCAGAAGCAGAGTATCGAGGCATTGTTGAAGCTAGTAAGGAAGCCATGTGGCTTTGTCAGATCCTATCAGAGTTTGGTTTTCAGCAACAACATTCGAGTACACTTTGGTATGATAATTAAAGTGCCATTCAACTATGCAAAGATGCAATCCAACATCAGCACAGAAAACACATTAAACTACACATGCACATCATCAAAAATATCATTCATGACCATGTTCTTGAAGTGCATTATTGTTCAACCGATGATCAAGTTGTAGACATCTTTACAAAGGCTCTCACAGAGGTGAAGTTTACTAAACTTCGATTTATGGTTGGAGTTCAGGAAGTTGTCACTAAGGGGGGATAGGTTGTAATGCCTCCTTCCTTCTCCTATTGTTTCATCCTTTTACATCCTTCAATCCTATCCCAAGTTGTTCTTAAGGGGGGATGTTAGGATATTCCGACACATAGGAAATAATTAAGTATAACTTGATCTAGTGTATAGTTAGGTAAGGTGTGTTTCTTTAGTATGTACCTTTTGTAACTTACAATCCGATGGTCACGATATGTTCTAGACATGAAGTGATCTGACGGTTCATTCTCTCCTCAGTATTACCAACACTTGATCCCTAACTTAACACTCGATTGGTCCATGATCTCTATTTAAAGAGCATGGAGGGTCATTTGTTAGGTGATTGTTCATGAGGGAACCTTATGTAAATTTTCTTTCTTTTACATTAATACATTGTCTGAAGTGGCTGTGTTGGCTCAGGTCATGGACTGTTTCCCTCTTTGAGGGTTTTAACCACGTCAAGAATACTAGTGTACTGATTTGTGTTCTATTTGTGAGCAGTGTCCTTTGACGTTCTATCTAAGGAACTTACCCTATAAATTCCTACATAAGGAGGAATTGTACCAAGCATATATTAGAGTTAGAAAATCATCCCTTTTGAATATGGAAAAAAATCATTTATATAAATTCATTAGGGTAAGTAAAGGTCTATTGTTGGGTTTCTTATAATGGTTGATTTGTCTAATCCTTCTAAATGAGAATTCATTCCCTCAATTACAGGGGACTAGTTAGCACAATGAAGCAATTAGACATAAAGATATTATTATATATTTAATCCACTCATATTATTCTCCTTCAGAAAACCATGCTTAAATGGGAAAAACTAGTGCTCCTCATGAAGCCCCTCTTTTCAAATGTGACCTTCCATTACACAAACGCAATCGGGAAATCACGAAGTCTAGTTATTACTTTGGTTGATTTGGCCCTCTCATGATCCTTTACATATTTTGTCTTCTTGTTTCTTACAATCGGCCTTCATCTCTAGTATTTGTATCTCTCTTTTATATGTTTGAACATACATGGACCTTATTCATATTGCAAATCATCCTAGTAGCATCTACTTTTTCATTCTTGTTTCTCCATGAGATTTGTCTTGCTGGGAGGATATTTAAATTTTACCTTGGGAGAATCAAAATTATGGGGGACTTCATCCCTCCCTAACCCCTTAATTGAATTACTTATAGAAAATTTGGACTCGTCGGCTTTGATTGATCTATTACTCCCAAAATTGATGCCTACCTTATCAATTAACCACTTTGGAGAAGAAATAATTGCAAAAAGGTTAGACCACTTTCTAATATTTGATTATTTTTTGGACCAAAACATGTGATTCAAGCAATGGGTCTCCACAATTGAGGACATTGATAATTCCTCTATCCTTTTAGACTTGGATTTGTCACCTTCAAAAGTATGGGGGGCTTTCAAAATTAACCCACACTATCTCGAAAACTAGACTCTTTTAGATGAAATTAAAGAGGGATGGAACCATATAACCCTAGATATGGAGAATAAAATCCTTTACAATTTCAAAGAAATATTTAAAAAGAAAAGGAAATTATTTCTTTGTGGGCTAGGTGGAAAAGAGAGAAGAACAATCAATCTTTGATGGAGGTTGAGAAACAATTACAAGACCTTCTGTAAAATACTAATCCCTCTTTTATGATTGATCAGATCAAGGGCCACATCAAGGTTCTTGAAAGAAAGAGGAGTAATTTACTCTTAGACAAAGGGAAATAATGGAGATTAAAGATAAAGAATCTTTGGCTATAGGTTGGAGAAGACATTACAAAATATTCTCTTCTAATAGCAAATAATAGAAAGGAATCAAACTAGATATGGAAATTGAAATTTCAGATGGATACAAAGTCCACTCCTTCAAGTAAATTACAGAGGAGGGATGAAAACATTTGAAGGGAAACTTTAGAGAGGAGCCAAGAGTCACTATTAACAAAATTGTCAAGATTGCAAATCTATTTCCTAGGTTCATCGATGAAGAAGGAAATCAAGCCTTAATAGTTTAAGTTATGAATGAGGAATTGTGTAAGGTATTACATAATTTACAAAAACAAAAAATTCCAATCCCTAAAGGACTTATATTGAATTATACCTATAACTTTGTGACTTCATTGGAGAGGAATTGCATGGATTTGTTGAGTTTCGAAGGCAAAATGGAAAAATCTTGGCCCCCTTCAACTCAACCTTTCTTTCCCTCATCCAAAAATATAACAATCAAACTTCCTTTGATCATATTTGTTTGATCTCTCTCTACATACCATATAAAATATCATCTCAAAAATTATTGCAAGTTGAATAATAATATATATGTCTGACCATATCTCTTTGGAATAATTTGTTTTCATTGAAGGAAGAAATATACATGAAGCTATAGGGCTTTTCAAAATAAGGCCTTCATTCCATCCACATGAAAAATAAAAAATCCGTCATCTAAAAATGATTTATTAAAATCCTTTCACTTAGTAAATTGGTTATTCATTAGGATTCTTCTCCTTCGCCTAAAATTCATGTTTGGTAATTTTTTTGATATTAAATTACTTACATGAATTATCAACCAGTGCTAGTAAATTGATGAAATGTATGTGCATTGTATGTGCTAGGAGTCTTTGTCACTCATTCAATTCCTAAGTTAATTTGAGTTATCGAAATGCAAATGTTTTTCTATAGCTATTTAACTTTTACAAAATGAAATAAATTCTACTTTACTTGCTTGAATAATGATCACACTCACACTTGCTTTAAAATAAAATCACTCTTTCTCTTAAAATCACACTTGCGGAAATGTAAATCACACTTGTACTTGAATCAAATCACTCTCTGCAATAAAATCACACTTACAAATGAATATGTTCTAACTTAAAGAAGTATTAGTTATGTAATTGAAAATCACTACAATGTAAAGCTTATAATTCTATTGCTATGTTAGATTATACTCTATCCATTTGCATCTGAAATCTCTCTTCACCTAAAGAATAAAATGATTAGTGGAAACGATCTCAAACTTGTATATAAGAATCAAAACTCAATTACTCAAATGAATTGACAAAAATCTACATCAAATATAAACTGAAATACTAATTGTTAATGAACTAAGACCTTACTATCTCGAGGGTGGCCTCCTTAGTGAAGCAGGTAGCACTATCAAGCTTTCACAAGTTAATTATACATGCATGAGATCGCATAACATAATGGAATCGAAACAGAGTTTTTATATATCAAAACAGAGTGCTTTACAAATAATGTTTCAGTCCCTTTTAGCTTTGTCGAGAGGCATATTTATAAAACCCTTACACAATAAATGTTTTCAGAGTTTTATGCCTATGTGTTGTAGTGGCTGCAACACCTTCCAAAATTTTGGCCTGCATCCAATTTCAGAGCCTCCTTTGAGAGTTTAACTTAATGTTTGCACACACTCGGGTTCACCCCATGAGCTCGTGTGAGTCTTCATGCCCACCTTTCTTGAATTTTTAGCAGACAAATTTTTCATGTTGGTAACAATGTCACGCTTGTGACCATGTTATATTCATTCACAAGGTCTCCACTTCGTGTGTACATGTTGTGTTCATTGTGTAAACATCTGTCGCACTCACACACGGTCGTATACATTGTCATGCAAGCATCATCATCCAACGATCAATCACAAGTGTCACACTTGTCGACTTACACTGCCGATCTGTCATGTTGAGCATTTGTGTCTGGATGGTTTGATTCGTCTCGTTGTCAAGTCATATAAGTGTGTGTTTGCAAGATTGTGTATGCACCTTTTCACTCACTCACACACAATAGTTTTGCTGAAGTTCTGATGATCAGATCCCCCTTTGACAACCGCACCTTCACCTCACCATCGACTTGATTGACTGTCACCTAGAATAGCACAAAAGCAACAAGAAATCCATTTCAATTTGTGCGCCCACAGGTTGATCAATCAACCCTCCTAATCATCAACTGGGGAGTTTGACTCGACAGTCACCCCAGGACCGACTCCCCTCAAAAATTGCACAGAGGCTTCAAACCTTGCCTACTCTGCTGACTGAAAAATTTTTGCAGACAGACACCCACTGCCCGTCCTTGCCTCCCTCACAAAATTGCGTAGTTTTTCCAGCCAGCCCACCAGTCATCCGGATGGCTAATCACCTAGAAAATTGCATAGATTTCATGAGAAAGCCCTCTGCTTACCAGTATTCTGCTCAACCCAGAAACTATGCATAGGTTATCAACAGGCCATCCTCCAAGCATCAGCACAGTTTTTCTTGCCAGCAGCTCCCAACAGCTAACTGCTAGTTCCCTCCAGGAATTGTGCAGTTTTTGCTGCCAATCTCCTAGCATCCAATTGCCAGTTCCCTCTAGGAATTGCGTAGTTTTTGTTGACAAGGTCCCAACAGCTAGCTACCAGTTCCCTCCAAGAATTGTGCAGTTTTGGTTGCTAGGCTCCTGCTACCTGCTCCTTCCAAATATTACACAGACTTTCCAGGTGTCCATCTTCCGTATGTTCAGGGGACCTCTGATAGAATTGGAAGGATTCTCAGGAAGCATAGTATCCCTGTGACCTTTAGGCCCCTGAACACCATTCGTATGTCCCTCAGATCTGTGAAGGATCCCATCGACCCTAAGGATATGAAAGGTGTTTATATGATCCCTTGTTCCTGTGGGACCCTTTATATTGGGGAGACTGGTCGCTCCATTAATCAAAGGATTAGCGAACTCGCAGCGGACCTAAAACATAGGCGAGCTAAGTCTTCCGCTTTAGTTGAACATGCTGAGAAAACCAATTATCATGTTTGTATTGAGGAGGCCAGTGTTATTGCTAAGGTTTCGCATTTCCGTCATCGTAAATTTAGGGAAGCGCTTGAGATTGAAAAAAGACCAAGCAATCTCAATAGGGAGGATGGCTGGAAAATCAGTAGGTGTTGGGTCCCAGCACTCTCTTCCTAGTTGTTTTTCCGCCCTCCTCTTTAGGTTTTTTACTTTTATTTTTATTTTTATTTATTTATTGATTTTTTTTTTTTAATTTTATTTATTTATTTATTATTTTATTTTATTTATTATTTATTTATTTATTAATTGTTATTATTATTTTTATTATATTATTTATTTAATATTAACTAATTTATTTTATCTAATTTATATTTATTTATTGATTTATTTATTTATTTACTTTTTATTTTATTTATTTATTTATTTTTATTTTTATTTTATTTATTTATTAGTTTTATTATTATTTTTTTACTTATTTTAGCTTAGACTTTTTAACTAATTTTCTAACTATCCTAACCTTTTTTTGATATTCTTTATTATTAGGTCTTTTATGTAAATATATTTCCATTTAATTATTAATTAAATTTTAATTTTTAATAATATTTTTAAATAAGATTATTTTATATATTACTTAGGCCTTTGATTTATATTTTAAGGTTATTTATTTATTTATTTTTCATTTTTATTTATTTATTTAGTATTTTTTCTTTATTGTTAATTTTATTTATTTATTATTTTATTTTATTTATTATTTATTTATTAATTATTATTATTTTTATTTATTTAGTTTTATTATATTATTTATTTAATATTAACTAATTTATTTTAACTAATTTATATTTATTTAATATTTATTTATTGATTTATTGATTTATTTACTTTTCATTTTATTTATTTATTTATTTTAATTTTAATTTTATTTATTTATTAGTTTTATTATTACTTTTTTACTTATTTTAGCTTAGACTTTTTAACTAATTTTCTAACTAACCTAACCTCCTTTTGATATTCTTTATTATTAGGTCTTTTATGTAACTATTTTTCCTTTTAATTATTATTTAATTTATGATTTTTAATAATATTTTTAAATAAGATTAATTTATATATTACTTAGGCCTTTAATTTATATTTTAAGGTCCTTTATTTAACTATATTTCCTTCTATATTCTAATTGGCTTATAATTTTTAATAATATTTTTTGAACTAAATACCCATCATAAATTTGTTATATATTTTTATATATATTGGTCCTAAATCTTACTAATTAAACTAATAAAATAATTTTGACCTCGGTCCTAGAGTCAAACTAGTCGTTGGTCAAGTTAGTCGTTGGATGCTCCGCTCAGACTATTTAACATGCTAAGCTAGATCTGTTTCTTCAACTTGTCCTAACGGTGAACCACACTAGTTGGTTCGAAACACGTTGACAAATGGTATTCCATGTGATTTTCGCTGAAAAATCTCTCACTAACTTGATATGGATCACAGAAGCCTGAACTTTATTACACAGACTTTGTCCGCCCAACCTTCCTGCAGCCCAGACTACTCCTCCCAAAATTGCGCAGATTTGCCCTCCAGCCGAGCCAGACCCTGCAGATAGTCACTGTTGATCTGTATTTCCCATCACCATCTCCCAGTGACTTCTGCGCAGTTTTCACCAGTAGTGCCCAGAGACTCCGTCCCAGCTCGAAGCTTGCCCCACGTGGTTTCGTGACCTTGTCTTCTCTCTCGATCACCTGCATCTGAAACAATCATGCATCATGGTATATTAGGAGGTTTATGGATTTGATGTCATCTCATCATGAGTGACTGCAGATACAGGTACACAAACAAATACTGTGCGATGATGGATGGGACGAACAAAGGGAGTACATGTAGAAGGACATGTTCGCCAACAGACGAACAAATGATGCATGCAAAGAGATGTGCTCGTAAATGGATGATCATGCAAGAGATGTGTTCACAGATGGACGGATGAGCAAACATGCAAATATGTGTTCATGGACGGATGGATGGATGAACATCCACTTTTCGCAAACGGACAAACATGTCGAGCATGCCAACATATAAGCAAGGAGCAACGTGTGAATGCAGAGGTGAAGCTGTGACACACCATGAGGATATCCATCACCCAGCAACATTGTAGCTCGACATGCACACCAACAACAGTATGAATGTACCAGCTCTATCATTTTGAGTCTTGTCATGAGTCATGTTGTCCACATCTCTACTGTGGGCCATACTTTCAATCAATGTAATGTAATGTGGAAGTACAAGAGACCCACTTGTCATATGAAGAGTCATGTAAAGTTGAAAGGTCATGGAAGTCAAACAGTCATGAGGGAAGTTGAACAATCACAAGGGTTAGTTTCACCCTTGGCTATAAATACCCCCTCATTTGTACATGCAAAGGAATTTTTCACCTTGGCTCCTCCCACATAGCCTTGAGAGTCTATAATCTTTTCTTTGAGGAAAGGAGTAAGTAGTGGCTTCAATTCCCCTCCCACGGGGTTAGTGATGTATGGTGTATCGATGTGTCTTGGAACTTTTTCTTAATTCAGAAGCCTGCTAACAGTCCAACACATTTTCACACGTGTTGTAACTATTTGTAAGATTCGTCTTAAACATTTGTAATGCATGTTTCTTTAACCTGCGTTTAACTCTTGGATTCATTCAAATATTCTAATACATATATATTAATGAAAATGTGTTTTATATGTTGTTAATGTTGTCCTTCCCATGTTGGTTACCTCCTGGACATGAGATAGAACGTTTCACGTAAACTTGCTATAATGATCGTCGTACTCACGCAAATTGCCCACTGAGTGTTGTACGTGATATCTTCCCTTGTTTGTTGTTACTGCCACATCTGTGTGGATTTCTCCTCCGGAAGCTATGCACATTCTGTTGTGTTGTGTGTTCCTAACAGAGTTGGGTTTCCTCCCATCTGACTTCGGACTCACTCCCACCCTTCCTATCTCCAGTGAAAGAATATTGACATAAGTAACACTATTAATCACTAGGCACGCGAACCTCACTACTCGAAGACAAAGAAGACCACTCTCTTGTGTTGACAAGCAAGAGCTAAGGAAAAAGCTTAAGATTATGGCAACTGGGCCATCACACCAGATGGGACTCCCACACCAAACGGTGTGAGGTCTAGTTGGGACTTCATACCAGGGTGATACCCTAAATGTTGATGGGTCCAGCATCATCAACATTTCTAGCGCTAGAAGGAGGGTCGCTAGTTTTTTATGGTTGAACGTCCTCTCACACTCACTCATCAACCATCTAGTCAAGGCAGTAACTCGCACTCCCTCTCACCTACGCATGATTCTGCAGTTGGTTACCTCTCATCTCCCAGGATTGAACTCGAAATTCCATATCACCACCTTCACTCTATCTATCCCATCACCCTCTAGTTCGTAAAACTAGTCGGACTGATCCCAAGAATACTGCATCTTCCATATGCATCAAAGAAGCCAAAAACCACTCCCACAGGGGTTGTTGTATCATCATTGGAAGAAGCAATTCTCGCCACACTTAAAGGTCTGGCAGAAGCTTTTGAAGACAGGGAGGAACCTCTGGTCTTCCGATAGGGGGAATGAGACACCCTCGTGATCTTGGGATCAGACTCTAGTATAGAAGGCAGAGGGTAAGGCAATGGAGGAGGCGGAGGTGGAGACGAACCAATAGAATCGGAGTCGAAACCGTCAGATTCTGAAGAAGAGGAGGAGGATGAAGAATACGAAGATATGGATGACCAAAATCTGGAATGGATGACTCAAGGACCATTTGCTCTCCCGGGTGCTTTGCACAAGATGTCGAAGCGGGCAGAGAGAATGAGCATCAAGTTCAACCCTAACAGCATAGTGAAGGTAGAAGACCATTTGGACAACTTCTACCTGCAGTTGCAAACCCTTGAGGTATGATATGACAACGTAGCATGTAGATTGTTTCCATGTACCTTGGATGTTCACATAGCTACATGGTATCATAGCCTTCCAACTAACTCCATACAGAACTGTAGTGCATTCAAACGCATGTTTCTCGAAAAATTTGTTGATGACAAGACCCCAACCATGTTATTCAAAGAATTGGGAACCCTGAAGATGGAGGGGAAAGAAAAGGTAAAAGACTTTAATCAGAGGTTTACGCGCATATTGAACAAGTTTGCAGAGGACATGAAACCTCATGAATCCATCACTATTGATTACTACACGTCTGCATTGTCGACCAGCATTGCGTTGTTCGTCAAGAGAGCTGTGAAGCCAACATTACTGGAAAACTGTGAAGAGGCTATTGTTGTTGAGAAAGACTTGTGCGTGATTGGAGTCATCAAGGATGATGAACTAGTAAAGGAATCCAAAGACGTGAGCAACAAGTCTTAGGTGATGGCGAGCAAAGGTAGAGACAAGGAAACAAATGATACTGAAACCCTCACTAGCCCCATCAATAACTTGACAACAAAAGTGTCTAAGCTTAAACAACAAAAAATAGACACCTCTGCAAGCAATCACCCACCCAAACAGAAACAAGGAAACATGACATTAGGAAGCAACCGATTCCCTGCAAAAACTGTGCAGAGCTCTATGTTCCAGCTTGTTCGATGCGCAAATCCTGAATTTTGTTCATTTCATGAAGACCGTCACCCACAGAATTGTTGTTCAGACTAGAATCGAGTCGCAGGCTCTATATGTAGTCACACATTTGACACAAAAAATAGTATGCAAGAACAGCTAGAAGATACGAATATTGATGAAGATATTTCACTTGGTGAGGCATCAAGTTTTGGGCATTTGGTGAACATGTAACAGTACTCGCAAGAAGCATTGAAGACAAACACCGAGAAATATCCCCCAAAGAAAAATGAGAATTACAATCTCAGGAGTAAAGGGGCTCCCCTTAGAGTTGGGGAAGCACAAGAAAAGATGAGATTGCTGATGAGGAAGGTTGATCCACTAGCTGCCCCAAAGCAGAAAACACAAAGCAAGTCCGGAAAGACAGCAACGGACAAGAGTACGTCCATGAGCAGCAAACTGCATAATACTCCACCGGACAACATGAGCATCAAACTTACGCAGGACACCTCGGTGAGTATCACCCCTCTGAACTACAACATTGTGGATGACATCAAGAAAACCTGTGCAAATATTAGTTTTTTTGAGCTAGCTAAGATCTAGAGTTAGTGAGACATCCTGCTACGCACATTGGGATAAAAAACAATGGACAACACAGCCTCTACCAACAAGGGAGCAAGCACACCTCCCGGATCACTTTCAACTATGCTAAACACACTCTGGATGGAAGAAGCAAACTCAGGTTGCCCCCCATTCCTGCTGTCATTTGAAATTTTTAACTGTAATGTTCACAACTTCTTGGTTGATTCTGGTGTGGTATCCAATGTCATGCCGCTCTCCACTGCCAAAAAGATCAATGCAAAATGAAGCAAGACATCCGTGCAGATCATCCAACTTGACCAAACATCTGTACCATCCATTGGTGAATTCTGAGATGTGATTAGCTGACTATCTCACAACAGTTGAGTCCACCAATGCATCAACATTGTTGTTGTGGACATACCAAAAGCATACGGTTTACTACTCAGTAGAGACTGGTCCAGCAAGCTGAACGAATATTTTTCTATGGACTGGTCGCACATGTGGCTTCCGTACAAGGGAAAAAACAATCAAATCTGAGTGTTATCCGAGAGGTATATGAGGCACAATGTCACTCCCATCAATGGCAAGAATGAACCGTTGGCCTTCGCAAAACTCATGTTTGGCAACTACCTCCTGGAAACAATGTTGGGGTGTTATCCTGCACGGCTAGCTCTAACCCCACCCAACACATATTTGGGTCTCCTTCCTTGCCCAAATGATGGTAATGAAGCATGTATAGTACATTGTACCAATAGTAGTAGTATCAGTAGTGCAAGCGTGTCGAACAATCTATGTACAGACGAGTTGTGGACCATGTATTTTGACAAATCAAAGACACGGGATGGCTCAGGAGCCAAGTGTGTCTTGATTGACCCAAACAATAGGAAGCATCTGGTTTCGATTCTCTTGGATTTCGAGTGCACGAACAACGTTGCTGAGTATGAAGCGCTCGTGTTGGGCTTGCAGAAAGCCATCATCCTCAACATGGTTGCGCTCAAAGTGGTAGGTGATTCAGAGATAGTGGTACGGAAAATACATAATAGCATTCGTTGTTTGTCACCGCATCTCTAAAGTTACCAGCAAGAGGTATGGTGACTGATCTCTAACTTCCAAGCATTCAACATCACTAATGTACCACATATGCATAATGTAGTTTCCAATGCTCTGGCAAATGTAGCCTCTAGGATGTCACTGATTAGGGATAGATGTACTTTTGAGATTTTGTATATACCATCTATCCTGGATAACATAACTAACTTACGCGTGTTTGATGATGATCAATAGATACTTCATTTTATGGCCAACACTGACACCTTCAAGGATTCATCGATAGACAAAGAAGAGCACAAGCGATCTCTACAAGCAGAAGTTGGTAGCAAGAAAGGCCACCTCATCCAGAAGGGAGTCGCATCATTGGAAAAGATCTATGACTTGTAAGAACACTTTCAGGGGCCAAGGAATAGCAAAACCCACAGTTCCACCATGATGCATGAACTGATCAACCTGGTAACAGAAGAAGATCTGAAGTTCATCAATCTCAGTACATGTTGTACACAACAAGAGTAGCAAGCCTTTGTCTGCTTGTTCAAATAGGTCCGAGATGTGTTTTCGTGGATGTACGATGATCTAAAAACTTATGACACATAGATAATCCAACACATCATTCCAATCAAAGAAGGGGTCAAGCCGTATCAACAGAAGCTGAGGAAAGTACATCTGTCACTTGAACCACTCATACAGAAAGAGCTCACCAAGCTATTGGATGCATGGATCATATACAAAGTTTGTCATTCCACATGGGTTTCAAACCTTGTTCCTGTATGTAAGAAGTCCAGGGAAATCTGCTTGTGTGTTGGTTTCCATATTGTGAACCACACCTCGGACAAAGACAACTACCTCGTGTCATCTATGGATGTTAGGTCCCTATACTACTAGTGTAACCCCTTATTGTTATTAGTACAACCCCCTTATTATATTGTTGTGCCCATGTAGTCCCCATATTGTTATTATTTTGCCCCATAGAAGCCCAATATTGCTATTATTGTGCACTTACATTATTATTGTTATGTTGGCTCTGATTATATTATGACCCCTTAGACTCCTATATATAGAAAGGAGGTCTTGTCATTTGTATGATCCAAGAATTCTGCATTTGTGTAATGTAAAGGAGGTTGCCCCCTCAGAGAGGCTTATTTATAAGTTGTTCATCTATCTTTTCTATCTTTTTGTGAGCTAGTTTCATAACATTTGGTATCAGAGCTTTGGATTCTACGATTTCACTGCTCCAAAACATGTTAGCGTGGAATTTTCGCTATAACTTCTTTTCTGCGATGTTTCAGAATCTACAAGAAAAACCCATTTGAGAAGAAATCGCACTAAATCAAGTGTCCGAATTTTAGATCTTGTCTTGCTATATTTGTGGATATATGATCTGAGGAAGTTAGGCTTTTGGAAGACACCCGAATTACATCCTAGACAGGTGACTTGGGGAAAATCATCATAACTATATCTCTAAGCATCAGATTGAAATTTCATAAGAAGTTACAAAAAGAGAACAGACTGTAGTTTTCTTTGTATATTTTTCAAATCCAAAGATCAAAACAATGACACGTGGAACTTCATAGAAGTTCACTCTTCTAAAAAGGTATATAATCAGGTCATCTTGGGAGATTGTGTATAACTCTTTCTTGGAGAATCCAATTTCGATCAGACTGGTGGCATTGGAAGGAGGACACGGAGGGCTACTACAGTTCGCGGTTTCAAAACTGGAAGATCCGGTATTACAAACTTACAGTCGTTTCAAGATCGAGCTCCCAAAATCAATAAAAAGCAAGATGAGGAAGTTTAATGGCAAGGATCCGGTAAATTGGATACTACAGATGGAGAAATATTTTTATCTACATGGTGTACCACTGTTACAAAAGGTATGTATTGCATCTAATTATTTAGAACCAAATCAATTTTTATGGTATAAAGGGCTTTGTTCTCGTAAACCACTTGTCACGTGGTCAATTTTCACAGAGGAAATGATAGCACATTATGAGGATACAAAGAGAAACACCTTCTTTAGCCAATTGATAAATCTCAAACAAAAGGGTTCAATGGAAAAGCACATTGAGGACTTTCAAAAATTGAATATAAGGGTAAATGATATTCTAGAGAAGCAAAAGAATGATGTCTTCATAGGGACTTTAAAGGATAACATTCAACATGAGGTTCATCTTTGGGAACCTGATTCATTGGAGAAGGCATTCAGGTTGGCAAGAAAAATTGAAAGCGAAATTATGGAAACAAGGAATTCTACCCCTCACAACTATAAATATGGAAGTGTTGTTTCTCCTAGCCTTCCACAACCTACAAGGGTGACACCACAACAATTAGAAGAAAAAAGAGCAAAAGGACTTTGTTATAATTGTGATAATATATACATTAAAGGTCATAAGTGTGCTGAGAAGAAATTATTTTACATTGATTGTGAAGAGGAGGAAGAAGAGGATCAAGAAACATCAAAATAAGAGGATATATGCCAAGAACCAACCCCAGAGAAAGAAGAAATTAATCTGACCATATCTTGTAAAGCATTGGAAAGATTTACCACTCCTCAAACGTATCAAGAAGAAAAAGGGTCAAGAAGTGAAAGATCACATCAAGAAAGAAGAAATGAATCTGACCATATATTGTAATGCATTGGCCAGAATTACCACTCCTCAAACTATCAAGATAGAAGGACATATCAAGAAGAAAAATGTTCAAGAAGTAAAAGATCACATCGATCATAAAGAAATGAATCCGACCATATATTGTAATGCATTGGAAGAAATTATCACTCCTCAAACTCTCAAGATAGAAGGACATATCAAGAAGAAAAAGATTCAAGCAGTGAAAGATCACATCAAGCATCAACAACAAGTTCTCCAACTTTTAAAGGATAACTCCACTTTGGTGCAAAATCAAATGAAACAACAGGCAAATCAAGATTGCAGTGAAAGAATTTTTTATGTTAGCAATTGGGTATTTTTATGGCTACATCTTAAGCAAGCTATATATGAGAAGGAAATGTTGGCAATACTACATGCACTTAAGAAATGGCAACCTTTCCTAATGGGAAGACACTTCAAGGTAAAAATGGATCATGATAGTCTTAAATACTTTTTAGAACAAATATTATCTTTAGAAGAAAAAAAAAATGGGTCACAAATATGTTGGGTTATGACTTTGAAATCATCTACAAAAAAGGGAAGAAAAATGTTGTTGCATATGCACTCTCAAGAAAGGATGAGGAAATGGAAGCATTGTTTTGTGCTATTTCTATTATCCAACCAGATTGGATAAACGAAGCAAGGGATGAATGGAAGAAGGACGAAGAAGTGTGGCCACTCATTCAAAAGTTGCAGAAGATCCCAGTTCAAACAATATTACCAGAACTTGACGAAGAAGGAAAAATCATATTGGAACCTAGAGCAGTCACAGGAACAAGAACCCAACAACTACGAAATCGATCAATTTCAGAGTATCTCATCAAGTGGAAGAAATTACCCACTGCAGATTCCACATGGGAGGACAAGAATTTTATACAGAAGCATCAAGAACTACTCAAGCATTGAGGACAACACTTTTTGAAGGAGAGGGGCATGTTAGGTCCCTATACTACTAGTGTAACCCCTTATTGTTATTAGTACAACCCCCTTATTATATTTTTGTGCCCATGTAGTCCCCATATTGTTATTATTGTGACCCATAGAAGCCCACTATTGTTATTATTGTGCACTTACATTATTATTGTTATGTCGGCTCTGATTATATTATGACCCCTTAGACTCCTATAGATAGAAAGGAGGCCTTGTCATTGGTATCATCCAAGAATTGTTCATTTGTGTAATGTAAAGGAGGTTACCCCCTCAAAGAGGCTTATTTCTAAGGCGTTCATCTATCTTTTCTATCTTTTTGTGAGCTGGTTTCATAAGAATGGACCACATTCTGTAAATAGTATCTGAGGCATAGATGTTTTCCTTACTCGACAGTTTTTTAGGATACAATCAGGTTCTAGTGGCAGAACCTGACAGACTCAAGACTACCTTCCATACCAAGTGGGGTATGTTCGCATACAGACGAATGTTGTTTGGGCTTGTGAATGCAAGCGCAACCTTTCAGCGTGCCATGGACATCACTTTTCGTGGACTCATTGGATAGAGCGTATTGGTATACCTTGATGATGTGATTGTGTTCTCAAGGAAACGTGAGGACCACATACGCCATCTAGAGAAAAATTTTGAGCAATGCCGGAAATACACGATTTCCTTGAATCCCAAAAAAAGCGTATTCGTAGTGTATGAGGGGAACCTTATTGGACACATTGTTTCCAAAAGTGGGATTAAGGTTGATTTAGACTAGGTCCATTCTATTACACAGATCCCTCACCAAGCCAACAAGAAATCCATGCAGTCCTTCTTGGGCAAGATAAACTTCCTCTGGAAGTTCATCTCGAATTATGCACAGATAGTCAAACCCATTCAAGACATGATCAAGAAAGATGTAGTCTACAGTTGGGGCAAGAGGGAAAAGTATGCATTCACCCATATCAAGAAGGCTATTGCAGAAGTGCCTACACTCTACAACCCAGAATTCAAAAATGATTTCCTGCTATACACCTTAGCCTCTGATAATTTTCCCGCTGCAGTACTCACTTAGAAGGACGAGATGAATGATGAACATCCCATCTCCTTCATGAGCGCAAACATGTAGGGACTAGAACTCAACTACCCCACCATTGAAAAACAAGCATATGTAGTTTAGAAGGTGGTGAAACACTTCAAACCCTACTTGTTGAAGAACCAATGCATAGTCTACATCCCTCACCCAACAATCCGCACACTGCTTGTACAACAAGAACTGGGTGAATGACATGCGAACCAGATGACAGACTTGCAAGAATATGATCTTGACATCAAGCCAGTTCACCTGGTCAAAGGACATGGGCTCTGCAGACTTGCAGCTAAAGCAGTACACGCGTCGTAGGAGGAAGAAGAGCTCATCAACTAGAAGCAGGAAGTTGAAATGTATGATGTAGTGTGAGCAACACCCACTAAAGACGGAACCCATAGGTGAGAAATGTATGTTAATGACCTATGTGAATAACCTTTGGTCATCTCAATGCCAAAGAAATGACCATCATTCATAAATTGTAATGGCAAATTTGTTGGGCTAGTGGTAAGCGGAGGCATATGGCTTCACAATTACATTTAAACATAAATGTATATGGAGTGGAAGTGTTGCTCTTGGACTACCTCAGTTTTTTTTGCGTGTTACACGATCCTCGGTGTTAAGACTCTTCAAAAGTATTATTTAAACCATGAGAACTATACCCAATAAGACTAGAGTGAGAATTTGGATGAGGGCCAAAATAAAATTAGACTCTTTTTACCATCCTATTAACCTCCTTTGTCATCCTCCAAATTGCAAAAGCTTGAACACCTGAAAAATGTGCATCCTTCATAACACATATAATACCTTGTATCATAGGAGAAATTTTTCATGTGCATGTAGGCTGAACACGATAGGTCGTGTGTAATCACTGGGAAGAATGCCAAGTTCTATTAAATCCTTTGTAATCTATTGCATTGATACAATATGTAGGAAACTTACAAGTAGGTAAGTAATTAAAGTTTCTAATTTGTTATCCTAGAGATAAATAAGAGGCACCATAGAATTTCCCAGATGCGGGTGCTTGACAGATCAGAGGGTACGATGATGGCGTATCACATGGGCAGGTGTCAGCCCAAGCATGTCACGGGTTATCGCACTGGACGGGCAAGCTGGTCTCGCACAAGCACATTAATGCAGGCATTTACTTCCTCCATCCGTTTCATGGTTTACTGTGCTATGGCGCTCCATAAGCTCATCATTCCTGCTGCTTCATCGCAGACCTCTGCAGCCTTATGGATTGCTACGTTATGTGTCTCTCTGAGCTATTCGACAAGCGAGTTTAGGCCCGTCATTCCCTTTCTAGGCTCAAGAGCGTTCCATAAATGCTGGGCTCTGGTTCCAGGTTCATATGGTTCAATCGAGGTTCTGTTTCCGCCTCACTCTGGGCACTCCTCTCTGTGTATTCGCTCTTTTGACAAACCTCTGCACATTGCCATGCCACGAGAACGGCCCAGGATGGGGAGCAGACGTGGTGGCTCCCGTGGTCGTGCCACCTCTCAACGGTCCACCCCCATTTCTTACTCTTCCTCGGACGCACTGGAACCTGGGCGGAGCAGTCCCCCTGTCACCAGAAGTGGCAGAGGCAGGGGTCACGGGCGAGTCAGGACTGTTGATTGTGAGCATGCGGCCCACCCCACTGTTCGCTACCGCATCCCGTGTTCTCTCGCCAACTCCACCTTTATAGTCTCAGTCACTATTGAAAAATGTGAAGATGTCCGGGGTTCGGGAGTGGCCCATCCTGGAGTTCTTGCAGACCAGAGGATGGCGAATTCGATTGACAATCAGCGCCAGGTCATGGGAGGTCCCTCTATGGTGAATTCGGCTGTCCCTGCAGGTCCAAGTGCGCCAGCTCGAGGAGAACCAACAGGCTCGGCGGTTCATCATTCTAACTTGGAGGACTCACTTCAATTCGGGTGTAAGGTCGTTGAGGAGCCATACACCTCTGAGGATGACTGATCCCGCCCGGGTTTCCGCTCTTTGCAGTTTCTGAAGTAGGAGCTCGACTCTGTTTTGAATCTCGAAGTTAATGCATGTTTCAGGTCTCTGTCTGTCAATGTTTCGTTTATGTCTAGCGTTGTCTAGCTGTGCAAGTTTCGTTTTAGTTTATGTTCAGCACCGTTTCGAGTCTTATGTAAAGTCAAAATACTGCTGGAGGTCTACTGTGTACTGAGATCATGATCATTTTTGTAAAATTCCAACTTCATGGCAAGAATTTCAAGGCTGTGGCCTTGCTCTAACTTTTTTGTATAAATAATAGGAGTAGACTGATTGAGAAAAAAAAAGAGGCACCATAGAATTCCATATGAAAAACTAGTATATTTTCTAGAACTGGTTGTAACTAAGTGTAATTTGATTATACAACTTCATCCAAGAGAAAAATATGTTCCTGATCTATGATAAATGGAATTGATATGAATGTAAAACCCCTTGAGGCAGCAAACATATTATCAACTTTCAGGGTAGTTTAGTTCTTTTAACCAAGCTAGCTAAGATATCTCAAATTTCCCATTTAGTAAATATAGCTTATGGAATAAAGTATGCCCTTCATATAAGGATCGGGTTAGACAAGGAATTTTACAATGATCACCTTATTTTATCTACTTACCCTCACCTTCTATTTTACTAGATGCAAGGGAAAAGAATCTGGACCCTAAAATATTCTTATGATTACTTCACGTAGTTTTGAACTAATTCTTGAACATATCATATATATGGGACATGGAAGTGTAGTTTTTGTGTTAGCTGCAGGAATTTAGTGTGGAGGACTAGCCACCAAAATTAAGGCAACAATTTCTCTCCTATTTTCATTGGAGATGGACGAGATGTCATCCTGAGGAACCAATTAATTTCTCATCACATTTCATCATGTTAATGGAGAATACCTTTCCATTCTATGCCATCATCTGAGCAAGAGACAAATGTTGTAACCTGACCAAGAAGCCAAGCTAAGGTAACTCGAATGGATGGAAATATCAGTAAAAGATAAAGGAGACTTCAAGACATTATAATTGTTAATGCTATGAGGTTGTTTTCCTTTATATGAGGACATATTATAGGAAATATTTGTTCTAATTCTGCCTTAGAACACAATTTTTCCATATCACAAAATTCTTAGGTTGCATGCACACACCCTACCCTCCATTACTTAATATATAGGTAAATAGAGTGGAAAATCATTTCTTCCCATCTACGACATCCTTTGTTTTTCATATAATTTTTATGACTTTGAATATTTGTTATTGAATTCTCATGGCATTTCACAACAAAGGGATCCATATAGCCTTTGCAACTCCATGTGTCAATATTCCTAGACTTCCTTTTCATGTTGCAAACACTATAATTTTGTTTGCATATCCCATAGACAACTTAGGCTTGTTATAGGTGTTCTTAAAAAATTTCATCACATGATTTGTTGATATTAAGGTGCTTTTTCCCATTTCATGGACTATTTATGCTTAAATCTATCTCTTATTTATTTTTGGTGCTAATATAAAATATAATTTTGATTTTTGGAATCTTAACAGATTCTTTGTTAAAGGATCAATTGTATATGATTTTTGTTTAGTGGTTCAGGTCGGGCCTTTTATGTACTTCTGGTTAGTTGTAGCCTTTGTATAAGAGCTTTTTAACTAGATTTATCTAACACCTCAACATAGTCCCAAGGCATTAACTTGTTTAATGAATAGTTCTTGGCTCTTGGTGAATGAAAAAAATATTCTTACAAATGCTTCTCCTTAACGCTCAATAAAAATCACATTCTTCTAGTGTTGAAATGGTAGAGATGTATCTATGCTCAAAATCCCTTGCCCCTTTATGCACAATTAAAAATCATGTTCTTCTAGGGTTGATTATGTTCAGTTGAAAAGGATTAGACACCATAAGTTACAGAATAGGGGTTCTGCTTGATTGAAAATGTTGAAGTCAAGTTTGTTTGGTTAAATGACATTCAAAAATCTCAATTGGTAAGAATTATTTTTCTTCAAAGTATGGTGCCATACAAAAATTTAACAATAGCTTCCTTCGTGAATGAAAAACTTGAAGTGGTTCAACCAGCATGCTCTAATTGGATCAATCATACATAGACATTTTTAGTAGTCCACATTTAGCAGGTACATTGTTATATTGGCTTCTACTGGAATCTTTGTTGCCACTAAATGGTTCCTTGTACCTTAATCCTATAGGGAGGTATTTGATAATGGGTTTTGTAGTGAATCTAATCCTCGAACTTAAATTTTAAGATTTCAGGAATGAAAATAAAGAAATAGTTATGTAATAATTTCTCAAAATGCATGCATGGCCTATTGCAAGGATTATTAGCTTGTAATGGACAGGTTGTAGGATTTGTTGGATGTAGTGGGTTCGTTATTCCAAATTTCAACATGTGGCCTAGCTAGTTTTGCAATGACAAACTTTGCTTTCATGCCCTTTTTCTGGTTAGGGAGACAAGTGATGGAGTAGGCTCTGATCCTAATACTCAGTTGTTCATTTTATGTTGGTCATTTGTTCCCCTATGAGCTCTCAAATTATTTCTTCAGTACACAAATGTCTTTTTGGTTAAATCATGGCAATCTCAATTGTTGTTACCCCACAGTTGATACTACCTCACAAGTCTTTTCATTGCATTCTTGGATGACCAACTCTTTTGTTTTGTTATCCACCATTTGGCTTAAAATGGTGGAGGATCATGGAGACACCATTTTGGGGAATGGTCATGATGAATAATAATTCATTTTGTATCCACATCTGAAATGTTGACATTTTTCTATTAAATATTCAACAATGTTCAATTCATTTTAAAGGGGTGAAATTGGAAGTATTTCTTTAAACTTTACCTTTTGAACAAAACATAATTTGTAGGCTCCACATTATGTGTTGTATGATATATATAGTCTCTACAAACATCTTAGGTGAATGCATTGTTAAAAATTTCTAGACCCCATTCTCATAACTACACCTTAATTCTTGGGTTAGCTTAGTAATCACCTCTAGTTAGGTAAGGGGGTGTGTTACAAAGATCGTGTATTAGAAGAGTGGCAAGATCTTGAAACACAACCTGTGAAGATCATGCTACACATTTATCACCTTTGCACAAATCTACCAAAAGCTACATTGTCTCCATAACAATAAATGTTAGTCACTTCTCCACCCCAACCATGGTTTTCATTTTTCATCCCAATTATACATGTGTCTCAACCACCTTCCACTAAAGTACAAGATTAGGAACAAACTACATAGAAGATCCCTATGACCAGATCACATAACTTAGAGCATTAAGGGAATCAAAAACATAGTAGGTGGGAGCATTAATCAATCAATTGGTGTAACCACAAGAATCAACTCATGACACACAAGCATAATCAACTCTAGCCTCTATAACATCTATTCATGAAACTTTAGCACCACTAGAAATTTCATCGATATCACAACTCTCAATATACTGATTTATAAAATAATTGGCATCGTTAACTTTTGTAATCTTGAGAGGCATTGATTGTGTAAAATTTTCAGTCCATAAATTTTATAATAGTGATTCCAATCTCCCTCTTGAGGATGAAGGAGATTTGAGGATGAGGGAGATGTTGAAGGGGCTAGTAGACTAGCCCAAGGAGTTGACCTTTATAATTTCCAAATCGGTTATGAGTATGAGCCAACATGTACTCAAGTTAGTCTATTAACCAAGGTAGTTATAAAACAATCTAGCTACCTGATCAACCAAAAGTAAAATATAAATATATGTGTGATTATGAATATATCATATTTAGTGGTGCTTGATCGAAGATCCTCATTAAGTGTGCATGTATATTATTGTATGTTGTTTTTTGAATATTATGTTGTGTATGTGATTTACATGTAATCTCATAGATTAAAACACAATTTTATCATTATTACACATTGAGGTGTTCTATCTAAATAAATGCATCCAATGCATGGGATTATAACACACTATTGCACAATATATGTGTGAATTTGCTCATCATCATAACTTTAATAAGTGTATTGGTGTTTTAAGTACAACATTCACACCATTTTTTTCAATGTTGTTATTACTAAGTCTTCAAGATGTAGAAGGATATATATACACTAATACTCAATTATATATAAAACCCTAGTATTTTTCAATATAGAATATACATGAATACATATTAAATAGTGATACATTGTTGCATCTTAATGTCATTAAAAATAAAAAAATAAAAAAAAACACCTTTATTAAAATCTCAATTATTTAACTTTTTTATTATAATAAAAAATTATTAAAACCTCTAATTTCAACCATCATTATTATTACTATTATTATTAGTGGTGCTTGATCTAAGATCCTCATTAAGTGTGCATGTATATTATTGTAAGTTGTTTTTTGTATATTATGTTGTGTATGTGCTTTACATGTAATCCCATAGATTAAAACACAATTTTATAATTATTACACATTGAGGTGTTCTATCTAAATAAATGCATCCAATGCATGGGATTATAACACACTATGGCACAGTATATGTTTGAATTTGTTCATCATCATAACTTTAATAAGTGCATTGGTGTTTTAAGTACAACATTCGTACCATTTCTTTCAATGTTGTTATTACTAAGTCTTCAAGATGTAAGATATATATGCACTAGTACTCAACCATATATAAAACCCTAGTATTTTTTAACATAGAATATACATGAATACATATTAAATAATGATATATTGTTGCCGCTTAATGTCATAAAAATAACAAAAAACCACCTTTATTAAAATCTCAATTGTTTAACTTTTTATTATAATAAAAAATTATCTAACTTTTTATTATAATAAAAAATTATCAACTACTACCACCACCTCAATTATTTAACTTTTTGTTATAATAAAAAATTACTACTATTACTACTACATCTAACTTTTTATTATAATAAAAAATTATCTAAAACCTCTAATTTCAACCATTATCATTATTATTATTATTATTATTTAATATTTTTTATTATAATAAAACTTTTTTATTACAATAAAAAATTATTAAAACCTCTAATTTCTATTATTATTAACACTTCTTCCAATGAAATGTATACAAGCACGAAAATGTCAAATTTCAATATCACAAACCTAAGTTTGGTAATGTAATTACATCATCACTCCTAAAAAGTTACTCGAGTTCAATATAAACTATAATTACCTTGGTGAGAAATGACTTCGTTTCCTGTGCATTTTGATGAAAGAACTCCCTATCAAAATTTTGAACCGGAAAATCTCTCAATTATCACATCTTGGACTCTTATTCAAATTCTTAATAATAATTATTAATCAACCGTGTTGAATATGGTGCCAAATTCCATGGATTTAATCATTTTTCATTAATTTATAAATTTTAAAATATTTAATCATGAATTTTAAAAATTCTTCAAAGATATCCTGTACAAGTTGCTCAACTAGTCTATTTAGAATATCAATGTCAGCTCATACGCATTAATACTTTTTATTTAAACATTTATAACATTATTAAAAAATAAAGTTGTTTTTTTAATATGAATTTTCACAATACATACATACTCTTGACAATTAACAATATGCAACGTAAAAAAACACATTTAATTTTAACGTATTTTAATTATTTTTTGGGCATCTCTACGGTATATATATTAGTATTTGTATCGAGAAGTGTAAAGAAAGGTAGTTAATGTTTTGCATTTTATGTTTTTCATATATATATAATAATAGTGGAAATAAAAAGATTTTAATATGTTATTAGAGGTTGGCTAGTTACAACACGAATTTTCAATAATTTTATATATCTCAAAGTTTCAAGAATTTTTTAACAAGATACGTGCTAAATAACCCAAATACCAAAGCAAGCACTTCAATTGCTACAAAATAGTGATCTAAACGTTCCTTAGAAGAATCCACAGACCCATACACCTCAATTATTCTCAAAGTTCTATGGCAAGTTGCTTACCAACTTTGATATAATATAGTTGTTATATTTTTGTTCTCAAATAGCATTCTAGTAAGGCTTTACATTTCTTTGAGGGAAAGTGAATTTGACATATCTAAGGGTTCATATTACTTTGTGTTCTATATGACTTTACATTTAAGTTATGTTACAACAATCTAATTTCATTTCGAGAGAATATCAATGTAATTAACTTGAATAACTACTTTTCGTGAAAACAAAAAATAATTCTCTAAGGAGTCTTCACCTCTACTTATTGGGAAGCAACAGAGATTCTTTGAATCCTCACTTCAACTGTTCTTGGAGATTTGTGACTAACAACTTACCAACTATAAAAAAAAAAAAAATATATCTAAAAACATTTATTTTGTTAATTTAAATTAGTTTTTTTAACCAACACTCAATTAAATAAGAAATGTATTTTCACTTTCCATCAGCGTGAAAATATAATAATTAATTTTAAAATATACAGTCAATTAATTGAATTTCTTATATAGGTTGAATTTGTTTTTTTGTTAAGTGGTTTGCAAGCTTTGGAGAAATGGATTTTGTGGAAGATTGAGAATGGGGCTAAAGTTCTTCTTAGTGGTGACCCATGGATAGGATGCAATGGTCATCATAAACTCTCTGATAGGCTAGTATAGTTTTTAAATCATTCAGGTTATATTACTATCAGTTATGTTGCTAGGGAGGTAGATGCAACTTTAGATAGTCAAGAGTGGCTTTCAGCTCAAGATATAGGCAGTTTTCGTGTTTACGCAGGTGAATGGAGCTCCTTTGTATTAAATTTGGGTAAATATGGTATTAATCATAACAAATTATTTTTGGAAACAATCACATAGGAGTAATTTCATCAACGCATTTCAAACCATCCAGTGTGGTTCATCTTCATGACAAGATGTTTGGGTAAATATGGTATTAATCATAACAAATTATTTTTGGAAACAATCACATAGGAGCAATTTCGTCAACGCATTTCAAACCATCCAGCGTGGTTCATTTTCAATTTCGTCAACGCATTTCAAACCATCCAGTGTGGTTCATTTTCAGGACAAGATGATGAATCAGATCCAGGCATTGAAATAAATAAATGAAGAGAACAACTAACTAGCAGTTAGAAAAAACAGCTAGTTTGACTAAGTTATTTATTTTCTATTTTTATTATTTTATTTCTATTTTGATTTTAATCTGTTTAATTTTAATTAAAAAAGATTTTAATTATTATTATTAATATTGTTTAGATAATCTTCGACGAAATCACATAACCAATCTTTTGTCGACGCGTTTCGAACTAACCAGTGTGGTTCATCGTCAGGACGATGAACCACACTGGTTGGTTCGAAACGCGTCGACAAAAGATTGGTTATGTGATTTTGCCGAAGATTATCTAAACAATGTTATGGATCACAGAAGTCTAAAGTCCTTAATTATTAATATTGTTATTATTATTTATTTATTTTATTTTTTTTAAGTTAAAATGCTATAATAAAATAAATAAATAAAATGTATAAAAACGAATAATAATTATAAAAACAAAATAATGAATTTATCCCTTTATTAATATTAATTATTATTATAATATAGATATTATTTATCTAATAAAGTCATAATATAGATATTATTTAATTTAATATAATATAGATTTTATTTAATTTAATAAAACTATAATGTAGATATTATTTAATTTTATTATTATAATATAGATATTAATTTAAATTAATATATATATTATTTAATATAGATATTAGATATTTTATATATATATATATATATATATATATATATATATATATATATAGATATAGATATAGATATATATATGAGAGATCAACTAGGGATCCAACACTTACTGATGCTCCAACCATCATCTCTATTAAGATTAATGGACATTTTTTCAATCTCTAAGGCCTCTCTAAATTTACGATGATGAAAATGGTTAACTCTCGCTATGACTTTAGCCTCTTCTATACATATGTGATGATTGGTCTTTTTTGCATGTTCTGCCAAGGCTGAGGAGCGAGACCTCCCATGTTTGATGTCCGCAGCATGTTCACAAATCCTCTGATTTATTGATCAACCAGTCTCTCCAATGTAAGGAGTCCCACATGAACAAGGAATAATATAAACTCCCTTCACATCCTTGGGGTTAACCAGGTCCTTGACAGAACGAAGAGAACTTCAAATAGTGCGAAGGGGTCTGAAGGAAGAAGGAATATTATATTTCTTCAAGATCTTTGCGATTTTGTCCGTGGTCCCCTTAATAAAATAAAGATGAACCCCATAAGCTTGATCCTTGGGATCGATCCTCTTCTTAGGTCCTCTTTGCGCATTATGGGAAGCTCTCAGACCCTAGGATTTGCTATAACCATTCTTTTTAAAGACCTTAAGGAGGTGGGTCTTTTTATCATCAATATGACTATCATAGGAAACTCATAAAACCCTAGTGGCTAAGGCGTTGAAAACACCTAGTTTCTGAGCCAGGAAATGGTGGGAATTTGCATGAAGATATTGCTCTGTGTGAGTTTTCTTCCGAAAAACTTGGTGAGAGAAAGACTTTCCTCCTTTTTTGAAATGAGAACCTCAAGGAAAATAAGGCTACCATCAACCTCAATTTCCATGGTATTTTTAATATCTAATATCTATATTAAATAATATAGATATTAATTTTAATTAATATCTATATTATAATAATAAAATTAAATAATGTCTACATTATAATTATATTAAATTAAATAATATCTATATTATAATAATAATTAATATTAATAAAGGATAAATTCATTATTTTGTTTTTATATTTATTATTCGTTTTTATACATTTTACTTATTTATTTTATTATAGCATTTTAACTTAAAAATAAATAAATAAATAATAACAATATTAATAATAATAATTAAAATCCTTTTTAATTAAAATTAAACAAATTAAAATCAAAAATAGAAATAAAATAATAGAAAATAGAAAATAAATAACTTAGTCCAACTAGTTGTTTTTTCTAACGGCTAGTTAGTTGCTCTCTTCATCTATTTATTTCAATACATGGATCTGATTCATTAGCTTGTCCTGAAGATGAAGCACACTGGATGGTTCGAAACGCGTCGACGAAATTGCTCCTATGTGATTGTTTCCGAAAATAATTTGTTATAATTAATATGGATCACAAAAGTCTAAACTCAGAAAATATGGTATTGTAATTAACTGGGAAGAGGAATAAACATAGTGAAATTATAACAACTAGACCTGGATATGATGCGTTGATTCAAGACAATCCTTTTACTTCTTCAAAATGATGGCATGGATTAGTATGGAAAGGACAAGGCCCACTTAAATGTAGGTTTTTCCTTTGGTTGTTTTCGGAAGGAAAAATATTGACTTGGGATATTTTTGTTAAGCTAGGATGGGTAGGTCCTGGATTTTTTTTTCTATATTGGATGAATGAGGAGTCAATTGCTCATTATTTATTCGCTGCCCTTTTGTAATTTATGTTTGGAAGGTGGTTTTTTAAGCTTAGTTGAAGAGTGTCTCCAGACTTGGATTTAAAGGCGTATTTCCTCTTCTCCTAAACTCCTTTCGATCTTTGTATTGTGGGGAATTTGGCTAGGGTGAAACCAGTTATGTGGTTTTCTCTAAAGTTATTGCACATAATGCAAGATTGTCTTATCTTGAACAAGTGAAGTCACCTAAAGGGGGGAAGATCAAGCTTATGAGAGATATGGAGCTGCCAACTGATATAGTATGGGGATTCTTTGATGGAGAAAATCAGAGGGATGTTTGTGGTGTGGGTATAGTCATTTTATTCTCCCCAAATTTGATGATTAAATGTAAACTAGGCCCTTGTCCAAGGCACAAATTTTACAATTGAATTCCTTGCTATGTGGTGTGACATGAGGATTTCCCTCTAAAAGCAGGGTAAAGTATTTCAGATTGTATGGAGGTTCAAAAGTCAGTGTCGCCTCATTAAATGGAAGAGTTGACTTAATGGTCCTTCATTTAGAATATTGGCTAAAGAAAATCCTTCAACTTCTGGAGCAATGATGTGCAAGTTCCTCATACATACAGGGAAGATAATGTCATGGCAGATATGTATTTTTTGTAAGCTAGGGTAGTACTTTCCTTTTCTATTTATAAAAACAAGTTGATCTAGTTACAACAATTTGGTGGCCTCAACTTGCCCATATGGGAAACCAAGCCTGTTGGCCACCTGAGTTTGTTATATGCCATCCAATAACAAAATTTAATCAGTATTTCAATCCAAGCTACGTGAACTGCACATCTAAAAACACTAATCATGCTACAAACTAACATATGAATGTCTGAAAAGAAAAAGCTAGCCGCAAAATGATCAAACAGGAAACTGTAATAGACTAATCCTTCCAGTTGTCATTGTCGAATTCCGCATTAGCAGGTGTTGTTGTCGAGTCACATGGTGCTGGAGACAGCTTCATCAATCGTTGTTAGATCTCATCCAGCTTAATGTCTTGCATAATCATGACAATCTGCAGGTTTTTCATGTCCTTTCTAATATTGGGCATGCCTTGGGCTATTGCTGCCACTTCTCCTGCCACCTGCTCCAAAGCCTTAGCTAGTAAATGCTTCAAAACCCAGTACACATGCAGAGCTTGCCTATAAAGCGTCATTCTACCTCTAGTATGCCCTGGATCGGGGATAATATCCCCCCATTCCTCCATCTCTGGTTCAGAATCCGCTTCCACTATGCTGTCTTCCATCTCCTAAATTAGCTGACGAATGTCAACGTTCGTCCCTTCTCTATAAGTGCGAGTGGCTTCTTGGATTGTCGTCCTCATGGATTTCCTTCCACGCCTCTGACTTGCTGACGCCGAGGTTGATGGATCGCTTCTGCCCGGTTGGCATTGTCGCCCTCTGCCTCTACCCAAGCAAGCCATTTTTTCCTTTATTACCTGCTGCTTGCAATTATCAACAACAAAAGTTAGCTTTCTAGGAGTTACGATCTTCCCATCAGTCAGCATTTCCTTGTCACTTAGCCTTCCTGCCCCACTCCGACCTCCCCCGTTATTCTGGAGAGTCGATGGTCTCTCCCCCCCAGGACTAAGGTAGATGGGCAAGCCCTCTATCTTGCTATCCCCGCATGGATAGGGTTCTTAGTTTTCTTGGGTTGACCCTCTGCCCCACTAATATAATTCCCCTGCATACCTATGCTCTGATCCTCGTGCTTCCTCACCATGCATACCTCTGACCCGCTCGGGCACAGCCCCTCTCCAGCAATTCCTAGTTTACCCCCCTCTTCTGCCTTACTATGCATGGCAGAGTGAATTGTAAGCTCGCTCATACGCCGCCCCTCCCCTGCAACTCCCATCTTTCCCCCCTCCTCCACCATACTAAGCAAGCTAGAGTGAAATTCAGGAGGTGAGTCAAAGGAGACCTACCCGTAATCATGCTTGGCCACCGAAGATCCCAATGCCCATGTTGCTCTATTCTCTTCCTCCCTTCACTGCCTACTAAGCTCTCTTCACACCCTTGCCACCCTCATGTACCCCAGCCCATCTAGCCCATGTCCCATCCCACTACCGCTATTGTTTCTTACCTCCTCTCCCCCACTCGCCTGCCACTATGCTACCTCAAAAATCCCGTAGGCATGTAGGATGCCACCACGGCCATTTAATCTACGATAAGGGCAGTAGGTGGTCGTCCTAGTCATCCTCTCCCTTGGGTTTTCCTCCTTCTCGTATTTTCCCTCTTCATCACCCCGATTGGGGGCCACCTGTGTCTGTTATCTTGAGGTCATGTCTTCAAGGTAATCTTGGGCAAGGATTACTTTGAGGGGCTCTAATCTGGGCTCCTCTGTTTGGGTTGGCCAGATGCTATCCAGCTTGCCTCCTTATTCATTACTTCCCCAATTTGCTAGGAAATCAGCTGCTATGTTGCCTTCCCTTCTTACATGATTTATGATCATATATTCAAATCTCTTTATAATGGTTTCCAAATCTTGGACCGGGCTAGCCATCCTCCAGCTTTTCGCAACTTGTCCCATGTCTTCCCATTATTAAGTTTCCTTATCATGTCAATAACCAGTTGGGAGTCGTCTTCTACTTCCAAGTTGTTGTAACCATTTCTTATCATTGTTCTTAGTCCTTGATAGACAACCATAAGCTCAGCTTCATTATTGCTCATGATACCACCATGGTCTGAGTATACCCATCTTGTTCTGCCTTGGTCATCCCAGAAGATGCCTCTGAGCCCTGCCGACCTCAAGTTGCCTTTGGAGGCTCCACCAAAATTCAGTTTGATGAAACCTACTGAGGGGTGAGAGAAATGGATAGGGCTAACGCTGCCTATGTCAAGGGGTTTCCACATCTGAGGTGCTACCATTCCTTGTTCTAGATTTAGCTTATTCAAAATCTGTTCTTCCTCAGGTGTCATTTTCCAATCCTCTTGACTCCAAACTTCTGCTAGAATAGTTTCTCTTATATGACTCAGGGTTCTTTTCCAGACCTGCTCTAGAGGCAGCTCTTTGTTTTGAAAGATTCTCCTATTTCTTTCTTTCCATATCATCCACATATTCATGCCTACTGCTAGACTCCAGGCTCTTCTTACCACTGGGCTCATGAATTGACCTCATCCCCATTGTTTGATTGTTTCTTTGATGTTATGATGATCTCTATTTGTCCTTCCAAAGAGTCTCCTTATTTCTTCCCATTGCTGTTGGGCAACAAGACAAGAATTCAATAGGTGTTCCTGCATTTCCTGATCCTATTTACAAAGAAAACATCTGGGGGGACCCTGAATTCCACGTTTTTGAATTTGATCCCAAGTTAGAATGTGACTTTTACCAACAATCCATAGGAAGTAAGTCACTTTTGACCACCAATTTCCCTTCCATATTTGTTTCCAGAGGGGTGTCATGTCATCTTGTTCTTGTTGCGTGATGAGATTGTAGGCTTCTTTAATCTTGAAGTTTCCCTTCGTTGAATGACCCCATCTCAATATGTTTGGACCTATTCTAATGGCTATTTTCATTGTCTTCATTTCTTTTATATACAGCTCTCTTTGTTCCTTATCAATATGCCTATCCCATTCTTCCGGATTTTTCCAAATTCTCCTGGACTCCTCTTAGCGTTCTTCATTCCAGAATTCGCTAACATAGTTCAAACCTTCCTCTTTTGCCTTATGACATGTGTCTCTTAGTCCCTGAACATCATTCAGTTTCTCTCTTTGTTTCCAAGCTTCTTCCTAGAATCTGGCTATATTTCCGTTCCGAATTTCCCAAAAGGCATGTTTGGATATTATGTCTCTGTTTTGACTAGCCATATTCCATATCATTGAGCCTTTTGGGATTTCCTCAAGTCTTAGGATTTCTTCTGTTGTTGCTAGCATGTTATATTTTTTCATCAAGATTCTTTTCCATTGGTCTCCTCCTCCCATCATCCATCTCCACCAGAGCTTAGCCCCCATTACTTGGTTCAAAGCATATGGATCTCTTAAGCCCAATCCCCCTTCATCTTTACTCTTAACCAGGCCCTTCTAGGAGATCAAAGCCCATTTTCTTTATTGCTTTAGTCCTCCCCAGAGGAATTTTTTGAATATCTCCAACATTTTGGCACATGCACCTTTGGGGGCAGCCATTGCCATAGATTGGAATCGATTGCAAGACCGATTTTACCAGTACTACTCTTCCTGCTATATTCAGGGTTCTGAAGGACCAATTGGCCAATCTGCTGGTAAGTTTCTCAATGGTTTGTTGCCAATTCGCCATCTTTAGAGGATTCAGGGCTAGTGGGGTGCCAAGATATTTTGTGGGCAATTCTCCCGAACGGAAACCCAATAATCTTGTTAAATATGTTTTGACATTTCCTGCAGTGTTGAAGAAGTATATACATGATTTCTCCTTATTGATTTGAGTACCAGATGCTTCCATGAAGAGGTCTAGGATCCCTTTTATTCTTTTTACTTCTCTGAGAGAAACTGCGCAAAACAACATGATATCGTCCACAAATTGTTGGTGTGTGATCGGAAGGTTATTCCCCCATATCTGGAGCCCTTTGATTTTCCTTTCCCGCAATTCTTTTTTGATATATCTTCCTAGCCCTTCCACCGCAATGATGAACAGGAAGGGGGACAAAGGGTCCCCATGTCTCAGTCCTCTAGAGGCATTGAAGGTTGTAGATGGCGTCCCATTCAAGAGAATGGAGAAATTTGGGGTGGAGATCATAGCGGAGACCCGTTCTATCCATCTATTGCAAAAACCGAAGGCCGCTAGTACCGATTTAAGGTATGCCCAGTTCAGACAATCATAAGCCTTAGAGAGGTCCAATTTTATCATCATTCTTGCTTCTTTTTTGGATTTCAAAGAATGCACTACTTCTTGTGAAGCTACCAATCCATCCAGAATTTGACGACCTTCCATGAAACCTGTTTGTTCCGGGGAGATAATACTAGAAAGGATTGGCTTAAGTATTTTTGCCACAAGAGTTGCAATAATTTTATATATTACATTACAAAGGGAAATGGGTCTAAAACCTTGGGGATCTTTAGCAGTTTTGGGAATAAGAGACAGGAGAGTCGAGTTTAAGCCTAGCCATACCTTCTGGTTTCTTTGAGATTCTTCTACCATGCCCAGAATGTCTTGTCCCAAGAATTGCCATCCCGCCTGGTAAAATTCCATTGTGAAGCCATCTGGTCCAGGAGCTTTATTCTTCTTCATCCCTTTCACGATCTCTTCCACTTCCTCCAGTGTTGCAGCCTGCACAAGAGCTAGGTTTTGATCTTTGGTAATCATACTTGGTATCTCATTGCAAATTCTCCCAGTAGCTTCTCTTCTGTCTTCTTGGGGTTCTGTAAGGAGGTCATTGAAATGACTTACCAGAGTCTGTTCCATTTCCTCATGTTGAGTTAAGCAAAGTCCTTCTTCATTTTTTATAGAGAAGATTCTATTTCTCTGTCTCTACTCGATCATTGCCTGATGGAAGAACTTTGTGTTCCTCTCCCCTTCTCGTAACCAGTTCACTCTTGATTTTTGTCTCCAAAGAATCTCCTCTTGTTTCCTTCTTTCTTCAATTTGGCTGATCAGAATCCCTTCCTCTCTAGCAAGTTCCTCGCTTCTGCCTGCTATTATAATTTCTTGCTGAAGTTTCTTCATTTTCTGGTCTAGAAGTTGTTGGTCCTTGAGGATGTTTCCAAATTCCTCTTTGTTCCATTTTTTAATTTTCTCTTTTAGTTCCTTTAGTTTTAATTGGAAGGTTTGCATCCTACTTCTTCCCCTTTGTTGGCTTTGTTTCCACCATTCTTCCACTTTTGTCATGAACTTCTGGTCTCTGAGCCAGAAGGCCTCAAACCTGAAAGGGCGTTTCTTGGGGCTAGCTTTGATGTCAAGTTCCAGTTTAATCGGCCAATGGTCAGAACCCATTCCCGGAAGTATCATTGCTTCAATGAATATGTCCCAGTTTATGATCTGTTCTGATATTAGGAATCTATCCAGTCTCGAGGCAATTTGGTGTATGCCTCCTCTTCTGTTGTTCCATGTGTGAATCCCATTTATCGTTGGTATGTCGACCAGTCTTTGTTCCGTAATCATTTCTCCGAAGGCTTCCATATCCGAATCTGATCTTCTGAGGCCTCCTCTTTTTTCCTTTAGAGAAGTGATCATGTTGAAGTCTCCTCCTACAATCCATGGAGTTTCTGGGAAGAGGTTTCGGATTTTTCCCAAGTTCTGAAGGAATAACCTGCGTTCTCCTAGTATATGTGGACCATATACTCCAGTGAGAAGGACCCATTCCTGTGATCCAATATTCCTGAATTTGCCCGAAAGAATTCGAGGTACACTGACCCAATTTTCAAATTGAATCTCCTCTGGGTTCCAGAGAATTGCCAGGCCCCCTGCACTACCTATGGCATCCTGACCTATTATCTCATAATGCGGCTTAAATTTGCTCATAATATCTTTTAATTTTTGTTCATTGATCTTTGTTTCTTGGACTATCATTATATTGGGCTTATCTTTCTTAAGTCTCTCTTTCAGATATCTCTGTTTCCCCCTACTATTCAGCCCTCTAATATTCCGAGTTGTTATTATCATTTTAACAGTTTGAGGGGTTGTTAGAATATCTCCGACAGAGGTACAACTCTTCCTGAGTTTACTAGCATTTCTCCAACCATTTGGATGGTCTCACTCATAGGTCTTCTTCCTCGTTTTCTTCCTCCCTTCCCTACTATACCCGAATCTGTGCTCTGTCCTCCTTGTGATCCTAGCTATTTTGGTTTATTTATTATGACTGCCCATCTTTTCTCCTTGTATCTTTGGAACATGTCTTTGTATAATTGCTTCTGGTATTTTGGGATGAATCTTTCATCTAGATGCCTCCATTCATGTAGAAGTCTCTTCATGACTTGTTCCTCTTCACTTCCTTTGTCCTTTTGTGGGTCTATCTCCATTTGGGTCTGGTCTTGAGGGTTTCTTGTTCTCTCCCCTTCCTTCTTGAGTTCCATACTTGTTTGCATTTTATTTTTTCCTTTGTCTACCTTTATAGGCTCTGTTGTTTCTTCTTCGCTATCATCACCTTCCACCTCCATTTCCTCTTCTTGTAATATCTCGAACTTATTCTGATTTTTCTGAGTTAATTCCTTAGAGGGTGGTTTCTGATTAGTTGGTCCTTTTTGAGGTTTTCTCCGATGAGGCACTTTTGTAAACCCTTCATCATCCTCCGTGCTCGCCGCTTCCTCCTTCCTCGTGTCCTCCTTTTTCCCAAGATCTGTTGTTGCTCCATTAGCATTCAAAGGGCATGATTTGAAGAGATGACCATATTCATGGCATCTTCTGCAGCGGAATGGAATATGCTCATAATCCACTGGTTGTTGCCACACCTCATCGTGGTATTCCACTTCAATATAGTCTGGAAGCGGTTCTGTGATATTCATGTACACACAGATCCTGACATAGGACATATATCTACCTCTTCTGGTGGTTTCTACCACCTTGACAAAAGTCCCAATTGAGTTCCCAATACCCTCCAGAATCTCTGGATCCCAGAACTCGATTGGGAGTCCGAACAACCTGACCCATATTGGTGCCACTAACATTTTCTCCTTGTCTGGGTTGTAGCATTCTTCCTAGTGTCTCATAAAGAGACCTGCATTGTTGAAGTAGGGTCCCTCCTCAAAAACTCTCTCCTTATCTTCCAGGTTGGCAAAAATGACCGTGAAGAAGCCCTTAGCACCTAATTTTAGGTCAATATGCCCCTTGGGCTTCCATCTCTGTTGTATCCATTTGGCCAATTCTTTTTCAAATGGCCATGACCCCACAAACTTACAGATCAAAGCATGATCTTTCATATATCCTATGTATTCTTCGAGTTTGTCGTTTGGGATTACAAACCTGGGTGTTTTCGTCGCTCTAGGTAGGCATCTGTTTCCCAACCCCGCTTGCCATTGAGCCCCCATGACCGGTGCGTCCTTACCTCATTTCCTTGTGCCTCCATTTGATCCATTCCTGTTTGTCTCACCTGCTGCTACATTTTTATAGGAGGGGATCTCTCGCCTCCCCCACCCGACTCTATCATTTCTTTGTCAGCCCCGCCTGTTTTCTGTCTACCTTCCTCCAATCGACCCGTAACTCTTCCTTATCCTGATCTAGTGCAGATGGTTGCAAGGTATCCCTACACCCTACCCAGGGCTCAGGTCTGCTTAAGGCAAACCTTGCCGAAACCCTAACTCTAAACGCTTGCCTTCATCACCCTCCCCTATCTGCTCTCCCGATAAGATTCGAGGATAATCAGCATCATGGCAGATATATTATCTAAAGAAATTGTGCTATTAAATATTGGGTTAGTTTCCATCTTAGAGGAATCTAATGGTAATATGTTGTTTGTTTTGTCTTTTAATCTATTTAATCTTATTCAAATAAAATTTCAAAATAGTTTTTAGATCTCAATTATATTTTTAAGCTATCTATTATATCAAGGCATTATATTTTTTTATTTTCTATCCAATATCAAAAACATGTTTTTTTTTAAAACGATTTATATTTAAATTATTTATTTATAAAATTAACATGTATAAATAATTGTCAACAAATATTTTTTTGATAAACCTAATAAATTTTTGTATAAATTTAAATTGCTGGGAAAATTGTCTGATGATTTTTTACAATCAATTTTTAGTCAAACTTACGCTGGTTCCTCTTTCTCTTCCCATTTTTAATTTCGTGTGGCATTGATGAAAACATAGATCTGAGACACTTGGCCGGTTGTTGAACTAAAAATGGATTGTTTGTGGTGTTGTAGCTTATCCACCACCACCAGTGGGGTACTCCCAGCAACCCCTTGCCGTAGCAGCGCCTCCACAATACGATTAGCAGCAACCGTCTACCGTTATTGGGGGATTTTTTGGAGGATGGTAACGTATCTTTTTATGTTTACAAAATTTATTTTATTTAGTCGGTTTCCCTTAGTTAATCGGAAGCATTGTATATGTTTAATTGGATTTAAGCAACTAGATTATTGGGTATATACAGTTTTTATCTTTAACTGCAATTCAACTAGTTAGATAATTTTTGTTTTTTATTTAAATCAAATTTATAGATTAAATATGAATTTTTTCACAAATATGAATGTTTTAGCACATTCATGAGGATTAATTAGTGATTATGTTTAGAGTATAAAAAATAATATAAAAAATGAGTATAGTGTAATTAGAGTATTGCAAAGGCAGTATATATTTACTATTGGATATCTATTATTAGATTTTAAGCAAGTAGATTATCCAATAGTAAGCATATATAATCTCTATATTAAATGCAATTCAACCAGATAGATAACTCTTGCCTTTTATTTAAACCAAATTTATAAACTTGTATATACTAATTATGTTTTCATAAATATGAATGTTTTAGCATGTTTATGATGATTAATTGGAGTCCTTGACATGAACACTAAAAAAATGTTGATATATATACTTCTTCATTCTATAAAATATCAGACATTTATTATGTGATGTGGCTATGGTGTCAATGGTGTAACACATCCTTTTGATTTTGGTTCTGCAGCCTGGCCGCGCTTTGTTGCTGCTGTGTATTGGACGAGTGTTGTCGTGATCCTACTGTGATATTTCTAGGTATTAATTAATTGTTATTTTTAGGTGTTAATTAATTGTTTTAGGTTTTGTTGGTTAGATTTTGGTTATATGAGTGAAGGAGATTGTGATATTTGATTATTTAAATTGTATTTTTGATTATATAAAAAAAATTAATATTGTAATCTATATATATATATATATATATATATATATATATATATATATAATTTTTAACAAATATATCTTAAATTTTAAATAAAATTATTTTAAAAAAATATATAAAAATGAAAATCTCTAAAATTAAAATAGTTGAATAATGAAAATGGGCCATCCTTAAGTCGATTGCAGATTCTCGGAATATTCTAGATCCGACGGACATGGGCACAGTCAATATTTTGACCACGCCCATATCCGTCGGAATCCCGAAATATTCCGGGAATCTGTAATCAACTTAAACTCACTGATGAAAATGTAAGGTAATCGAAGTGTTTCAAAAGGGTGGCAGGATAACGGATGTGAATCGCTGCTATCTTCGACATATGGTTCCTGAACTTCAAATTTAGAGCCGAGACAAAGCTCATCAAATGGGCTAGAGGAAGGCACTAGTGGCAGTGCAGAATCACTGCTCTTTTCGACTTATGGTTCCAGAACTTCAATTTCAGAGCCGAGACAAAGGTCATCAAATGGGCTTGCACCCTATGCTCGAGCGGCCATAAGGAAAGCAATTTCTCAGAGGTAAACCCTATAGCTTCTCCACTGAGCTTATCAGTGTCCCCAGTGAGGTGGCAGGCTCCTAGTATGTTGCCCATCTCACTTAACATTGTCCAAAATACCTCTTCATGCTTCATAACAAAGGGATGAAAGGGTCGAAAGGGACGAAGAAGGGTTTAAACCAGTGGTGACGTTTCAAAGAAAAAAAAAATTAGGCTCCAGAAGATATTTTTTCTCTACATGACCAGATTCGAACCTGAATCCTAAAATGTTGCAGCGCAACAAGGAAAAGGCATGTCCCCTTGTGATTTAAAGCTTTAAATCACAGGAAATGTTGTTTTTCAGGGCCAGGGATGATTGAAAAATGGGTTTCTATTTTAACTAGGGTGTTTTGTATATATTTGGGTAAAATCCTGTAGAGAATTTCAGTGAAAAAATTACATTCTTATGTTTTCCCCTTTGAATTGCTTTGGTAGTTGGTTTTAAAGATTTTATTAGGGCATTTATCGATTATCTCTTTGAAGACTATAAATTGTTGGCTATAGGAAGTTTTCCTATTCAGGTTATCCAAGTCCACTTTCTTCCTTCCTGAACAACGGTCTTATGAAGTCCTAACCTCTTTCCAGAGCCCAAATGTGTTTTGAGTGCCCATCTTTTACACAACTATTTCCTATTAGACCCATTTCTCAGACCCTGGGACGATGGTGGTTTGTTCGAAATAACATATTCTCTGTTTCTCAACCTTTCAGGTTCGTCGCCATTAGAATAGGTTTCAGGTGGTGGTTTTTCCATGGATTTTACTGTATTTGCATAGTGTAACGAGGTGGAAGAGTTGCCCGAAAAGTTATGGAAATTCTGGTTATATTTAGAGAAAATCTGGCAAAGATTTTTGTAAATCCAAGTTATAATTGTTAAACTTCAAAATTTTAGGTGTCTTAGATGTTTTTGATGATGTTGAATTCATTTCCACCATTAAAAACACGATTCAAACAATGCCTCTACAAGATTTTTTGAAATTTTTTTGCCCATTTTCTGGCCACTTTTAGCCATCTGGGCAATTCCTCCACTTCGTTAGACGACTCCTCACTATATCTACTATTGTGAGGGACCAGAGGTCCAAAACCACCTTGACAGTGGTTTTGGGTTCACCTGTTTTTCCGGGAGGATTTTATATCAAATTCTGATTAACGGCTTTTATGGGTTATATTCAAATCATTTTATTAATATATGAATTTGTTTCCCATTAGCTAGCTTGGGCTGGAGCACTGACAGGTGTCCACTGTCGGCCTCTCAGTCCCTTTCGCCTGAGGTCTACCCCACTTCTTGTAAGTGTATCTTTATTGTTTCAAGGACAATGAGGATAGCTGGGAGATTTCTAAAAGCTGGTGGCTGATTCAGCGGCATTTAACTCCCTTTTAATTGGAAAATTCCAGGTATGTTTAGGCGTGGGTGTTGAGGTGCTTGTTGGAGGTCAGGAGATACTTTATTGTTGGTGTGACATTCCCTGTAGTTGGCATAGGAAATATTCCTATGGGAATGTACCTGGCCAGACAATTATATACCTGGTGCCATAGTCTTTCCTGAGAGTGGTGAACCCGAGGAGGGGTGATACGTGGGTCCCGTTGTTTATTGCTTACCTGTTGCATAGATAGTTGGGAAGGCATTTTAAGTTGAAAGGACTCCTCTGTAATACACGTAGGCGGATGGACCCATTTGAATCTGACACTTCCCTTCATGAAGCATTTATTCAAGCCACAGTGGCGGCTGAGTCACAGCGCCACGCGAACCAAAATATGATAAGGCAGGTGGCACTTTCCCCTCGGCTGACAACCTTGTGGGATGGACGTAACTCGTGGTTGGAACCTGGTATGATGCCACAAAATAATAATGAGGGGGGGAAGAAAGGTGGCAGAAGGAAGGGTGGTAGAAAACATTGTCCGATAAAAATTTCTGCCCCTATGCCTATTCTCTCATTTGGTCACGACGTGCTTCTCAATTGTATTATGAGTCTTCAGAAGAGAGTGTTAGTTGGAAGGTGGTACTTTTCTGAAATTGATGAATCAAAGATGAGGCAGTGGCTGGCCAAGAAGTGGAAAATATTGTTGGGCTATGTTCCTATAGTGGTGAAGCTCATGGGAGGTTGGTATAGCTTTCACTTCTTGAGTGAAGAAGACCTTAGAAAAATCGCAAGAAGGCCATGGGTAAAGGACCGAGGCTTCTTGGCAATGTACGATTGGTATGTCGGTTTCAATCCCTTGAAACAAATGCCAAAGAACAAACTCATATGGGTCAAATTACCTGGACTGCCTTTAGAATTTTGGACCAAGGATGTTTTTACTGATATCGAAAACGCCATCGGTAAATTCGTTTACGTCAATCCTCGTTGTCTGGGAGGTCAGGATAAGAGAATAGCATGGGTCCTAATAGAAAAAGACTTTGGTGAGGATTTCCCAGATCACATTGAACTAAAATGGGAAAATATCAACCTCACTCAACATCTAGATTTCTAGGGAATTCCGTTCTGATGCCTCAATTGTCACCAAACTAGTCACCTAATTGCAAATTGCCCCAAAGCAAGGGGGGAATGGCAGTCATCGTGGGAGCACAAAGGGGGTCACCAAAGGATGCAAAAGGAAAACAAGTCAGAGTGCTTTTCGCCTCGTCCTGGCTATGCCAACAATTCCAAAGGAAAATCTTCGGGCTCAGGTAATTCTAGTCATTCAAATCAGATATTTTCTGAACCTTCTCCCACATTTATAAAAAATACTTTTGATCCTATTCCTATTCAAATTCATTCTTCATCCCCGTTGTCAGAGCAGTTTGATTCTCATCTAGTTGTTGACTCAAATTTTGGAGAAAATCCCCAATTGTTTTCTTCCCTAGTCTTTCCTCAGATGCCACTACAGTCGCATTATTCTATGATAGACATCCCCTCAACTTCATATGCTACATACACACAAGCCCAAAGGCTTAATTCTCCAGCGACACAACCAAATTCTCCAAAAGACAAAGAAAAGGAACCTGCTCATTTCTCTCCGGCATCCTCTCCAAATAACTCTTTTGATAGTGACCTTGATTTCCTACTTCAGAGGAAAACTCTTGACCTTAAATCGCTTACAATACATAAGCCTAAGGGTTCTGGGTCGCTGTAATCAGCCCAACAGCTACAGCAAATATTACTGTGAGGCATAAAAACAACAGGGGCAATAGACATTTTAGAGGTCGCCCTCGTCAAACACATACTACACTGACAAATTTGCCATCTCTCATTGATGTTCCCATCTCATCTCCTATCTCTCCCAGGGCACTTAGAGCTTGCATGCCCTCCAATAGGCTCAAATGAACTCAATCCTATCACTGAATATAAGGGGTTTGGGGGCCCATCCAAAATTCCTCGCTCTAAGAGATCTTTTTATGTTTTCTAAATCCAGTATAATTCTCATCCAAGAAACAATGCACACTGCTTCCCAATCAGTAGAGTACTTTAGGAGGATGTTTCCAAAATGGTATATAGTGGCAACTGATGCCAATGGTAGATCTAGTGGACTTGTTGTTTTTTGGGACCCAAGATGGGCAAACCTAAAGGCTTTTTCATGTACAGTGGGTATTCTTTTGACTGGGCATATCAAAGGTATCCCCGGAAGATCACATATTCTCAATGTGTATGCCCCCTATAAAGAGAGGGAAACGTTTTGGGATATAGTGGAGGTATCAAGGATTCTATATGCTCCCTGTCTGATTTTGGTAGGGGATCTAAATTGTACCTTAGACATAGAAGAACTGTGGGGACAATTTAGGGTGGCAGATAAAATGGCACAGAAGTTAAGAGAAATCATCCTTACACACAACTTAATAGATGTCTGCCCTCCCAAAATAGCTCCCACTTGGGATAATGGAAGAAGTGGTAATAAATATATAGCCAAAAGACTTGATAGATTTCTTGTTCAAGAAAACATGATAGGAATGTTGAAAATAGCAACAAGAAATGTTAAAAACAGAATCTAAAATATTCCAATTTTAATTTGTCTTTGAATTAAAATTCGAATTTAGTCTCACCAACTGCTTGAAAAATAATTAATTAAGTCATTATGGATTAATTAGTTGGAGAAATTCAAGTTAGAAGTCTTTGTGAAGTCATGCAACAGTTATCCCTTAAATTAAGGAGATTAACCCTTAATTAAGGAGATAAGATTGAGTTATATTTGAGTTCTAATTAGTTAGCTCAGTTTACTGAGTTAAGTCCAGTTAAATTAGTTCCAAATTGTTTGAGGAACTAATTGTGAGTTCAGTCAATTAATGCATGCATGCATCTAACTAGTGTACTCTAGATAACTGAAGATTCTCTCATCAGAAACTCATGCATGTCTATTCAAAGAAAGACCCAGTTGAGCTAAATTTCAAGGACAGGTTACTATCAGTTGCATGAGCTTTCCTATAAAGAAAACTCATCCATGCGGAAGGAAAAAGGTTCCTCGAGGATTGCACAGTTTTACAGGGTGTGAGATCAGTGTGAGTGATCGGTGTTACACTTGGTAACAGGAGGATCACCCAGGAGAAACTGCGTAAGGAAATAGGAGGCTTGGAGGGTAGAGGAGAAGGTTTGTGAGAAGCCTTGTTTTCCTGTGAGCATCTAGGAGGATTGTACTTAGAGCTGGCTAGCTGTGAGAGCTAAGGCTTTGTATAATCTCAATGTATTTCCACCTTGTATGATAATACAGATAATGGGGTTTTTAGCTGAGGCTTTCCCCTGAGTATTTTATGTGTTTCATGTGCATTGATTATTCTTCTTCTGGTTATTTGTGTTCAGCTCGATTCTTGCTCTATCTTTAAGCTTCTGCAAGTTTTATATTAGAAGTAGATTATAGTATTTTTCTTTGGTATATTGCATTATCGAGTTAATCTACAGTCAGATTTTCTACATAGATCTCAGAGGTAGATTTGTAGAGAATTTGCAGGAAATTCTACAAGGACAACTAGGTATGTCAGATCTTCTATTATAGAAAACTTCGTATCAGACCATCGGCCAATCACTTTTTTGGGGCGTAATTCTGATACAAGATATGGATTTCCTTTCAAATTCAATCGAATCTGGCTAGAAGACTCAAATTTTGATTCCTTTATCCGAGAACTCTGGAAGGAAAAAAGAAGTACAGAGGAGGGTTTTTCTAGCTCAGAAAGTTTTATAAACAGGCTTCGATTCCTTAAAGGAGAGGTTAAAAAATGGGAAAGGAGAAAGAAGGTGGAACTGAGAAGGGATTTGGCTATTATTGAGGAGGAACTAAAATCCCTACAAAACCAAATGATTACTCATATCCTTCCCCCTATAGTTAGGGAAAAAATTCATATTCTAGAACTAGAAAAAAAAGAAAATCTTTCAAATTTGGGAAGCAACTTGGAGGTTGAAAAGAAGAGCAATATGGATCAAGGAAGGAGATAAAAATACCAAGTTTTTTCATCGTTTTGCAAACCACAGGAGAAAACAAAATTCAATTTGGCAGATAAAGGATGGTGAAGGGAACAGTCATAACAAGCAATCTGATATTTCTGACCTTGCAGTTTCATATTTTAAGGATGCATATAACATAGTGGAAATGGAGGATGTGGATGCTCAGATGTGGGCTATTGAAGAATACCCTCAAATTTTTAATGTAGAGGACAATGAGGATTTATTTAAGGAGGTTAAGGAGGAGGAACTGATCTAAGTAGTAAAATCAATGAAAGGAGATAAGAGTCTAGATCCAGATGGATGGACAGTAGAATTTTTTTTCTCATTTCATAGACATATTTCAGGAGGACCTGATACAAATGGTGGAGGAATCCTGAACAAAAGGCTTCATTCATCCTCATCTCAATTCCACATATATCTCCCTTATCCCAAAGAAATCTGAGATAGAGACCTTTGTGGACTATCGTCCAATATCACTGTGTAATATAACATATAAAATTATCTCTAAGATCATAGCCAACAGACTAAAGTCTACTCTATCTAAATTCATCTCCCCTTAGAAATATGGTTTTTTAAATAATAGAATTATCCATGATGCAGTGGCGGTTGCACAGGAATGTATGCACAGTATTAAGTAAAAAAATATGAATGCAGCAGTGATGAAGGTTGACCTAAAAAAAGCTTATGATTGCTTAGATTGGGGATACCTAAGAATGGTATTATTTAAAATTGGCATAACCCAAATATGATTGAATGGATCATGGGGTGTGTGTCTTCAGTTCGCTATGCAGTAATAATCAATGGATTCCCATCAAAAAAATTGCTGCTGGTAGAGGACTGAGACAAGGATGTGCTTTATCCCCTCTTCTTTTTATCCTGGCGATGGATGGATTAAGTTTAAAAATTAAAAAAGTTGTGTCCATTGGAGAATTTGAAGCACTGAAAATTAGCAGTCGTGTCGCAGTTTCACATAGTTTTTTCGTAGATGATATTCTGTTGATGGGGATGATAAACATGATTAAATGGTTTTGTCTTTCCCAAATCATAAAAAAATTTGGGACAACCACGGGACTATTTCAAAATAAACAGAAGTCCATTATTCTATATGGCTCTTGTAACCAGGACGATATCACATATATCAAGAACTGCTTTGGAGTTAGTGCAGAAATCATAGACAAGGGCATGAAGTATTTGGGGTATCGATTAAAACCAGGAAGTTAAAGATTTTATATGAAGATTAAGGGTTGGGAACACAGATGTTTATCTGTGGGAGGACGTATCATTCTCACCCAGTCAGTTCTTACTCAGCTGGGGATTTACTAGGCACACTTATTTCGCATTCCTCAAATGATCATTAATCTTCTGAATAGAGTAATGGCAAGCTATATATGGTTTGGAGCAAATGGGAAATGCAAATATCATCTAGTGAAGTGGGAAAAGATCACCAGACCCAAAATTTTGGGAGGGTGGGGTGTTCTAAATTTGAAGTTTTTTGGATGGGCTCTTATTTTAAAGTCATTATGGAGAGGCATCAACAGTAAAGGCATATGGGTGAAGTTGATTCGATCTAAATACATGATGAATAAGGAATTTTTCTTCTTGTTAATACAAGGAGTGATAGGGAAAAAAGGTGGATCACATATTTGGAACAGTTTTAGAACAGTCAAGAATATTCTATTTCAAAATATCTCATGGTTCTTTGGATTGGAAAACAGAATCGTGCTGGGAAAAGATTGCATTATAGGAGCAGGTGAGAGGCCACCAGGGACAGTGGAACTGATTCAGCATCTGAACAGAAGAGGCATTTTTGTTCTCAGTCGGCTGATCAATGCTTGGAATGGAAGCATTCCAATTTGGCTAGACTCCTCCCAACTGAATATTGCTAATCAATATAAATAGCAGTGGCTACAGTTTGTCAAAACTCTAAAGGAAGAAGGGTTATGTTATGATAGAAAAGGGGATTGTATTGCATGGGCTAGAAAAAAGAAGATTACAGGAGAAGTAGATGTGGTGGACTATTATCTCAAAATTTGCCAGAAGGAAATTCAGAATATAGAAGATTGTTGGTTTTATAGCTTCTGGCAAATTAATATCCCAATAAAAATTGTAGTTTTTCTTTGGCTAATGTGGCGAAACAAGAATCTCACATGGTCAAACTTACAAAAGAAGAACCACCATGGTCCAAGGATATGCTATCTATGGAGGCAAAATTCAGAGGATAATGAACACCTTTTTCTACATTGTCACAAATCTGTTAACATCTGGAAACATTTCACCAGTAAGCTACAGATTCCCTTTATTCAGTTTACCTCAATAGAGGAATGCTTAAAATGGTGGAGCAATCAGAGTAAATGCAGGAAGCTGCTCACTTTGGTTGTTTTCTGGGAAATTTGGAAAAGAAGGAACCAACTAATTTTTTATTCATTTAAAGAAGCGGAAAAAAAATAAAAAATAAAAAAATAGAAATAGAAATAGAAATAGAAATAAATAAATAATTATGACCTCTTAGAGCAGTGGGTTGTAGTAGAACAGAATGTAGATAGCAGGAAAAAAAAAGAAGGAAAACTGTAGATAGCAGGAAAAAAAAAAAAGGAAAACTTTCAGATCAACAATTACCCAGTGGGTTTTTTTGATGGGGCAGCTCAAGGAGGAAGATGTGGGGGCAGTTTTTACTTAAAGATGTCAGAAGAATAAGAATTCCATCTACACTGGTATGGGGGAGAAGGAACAAGCATGAAGGCAGAAGTTGTAGCTCTTTGGGGCTTATTATGGTTTATTAAGTTTTTAGATTTCCCTCGAGTACAAATTTTTGGGGACTCTAAATGTTTAATAGATCATGTAAATGGAAAGCACAATATCCAACAGGCCTCCCTACAAGGTTGGATGAGACAGATAAAAAACATATGGAACTCCCTTCAGAGCCCACCCATTCAACACATCAACAAGACACATAACAAAATAGCAGATGATTTATCGAAGAAAGGAATTATAGCCGCAAAAGAAGATATGTACATCATGATCAAAATGGGAGAAGACGAGACAGAAGTAGAAAGGCTAAAGCTGTCGGGATAGGTCTCCGAAGACTGTATAAAAAAGGCAGAACTCCAACACAGATAAGTTCAAAACAGGCTTGTTTCTTCTTGTTTTTGTTTAAAATTTTGTATCAGATACTGTAAAGAAAACACATGTGGAATGACTATTGTATGGCAGTGATTTTCACAATATGTAAATGTCTTGAGACATTTCCAGAAGCTTATAGCATCTCTTGGAAATTTTGTGATAAATTTGCAATTATGACAGAGAGAACTTAGCTCCACTATTGTTGTATATTGTAATTTAAAATTCAATTGTATGGCTGTAGAAAAATTTTCTACCCCGTGTAGTCATGTTGTGGAAACCACAGGATTTATGAGGACTATTTGTCCTTCATAATTATGTATTGTTTTTAACATAATACAAAACAGACGATTTTTTCTTGCTGAAAATGTAAGGAAATCAATCTTTGAGACGGCTGATGGGCATGAATTGATGTGAAATCCATATATTCTTTGCTTGTAATTGTCTCTAGTGGACTATATTGTTGTGGCCATGTTTTTTAATAAAGGAGATATTCATATATTTTTACCAGTGTAATTGTTTTTAGTGGACTATATTGTTGTGGTCATGTATTAAAAAAAATTGTTTATTATGTTTTTAGTTGTATTTATTTTGGAATAGGGTTTGGAAAAAATTAATTTAATTATTAATAATTATTAAGTGGATGATAGGGATTTAAATTCATTAGTAGTCACAATACAAATGTTGAGATTTATTTGAAAATATTTATTTCATTTTTATCTTTTTAATTAAATTGATTAATTATAATAAAAAAATGCCATATGAAATGAGTTATTGTTTTTTGTTCAAATGGTATTGATAAGCCATGGTATTGGCACATTGTTTTGTAACAAAACTTATTTATAAATTAATAATCTCCATGATAAAATGGAGAGTGAATCTCTATAGTTAAGAAACTTATTTATTTTTTCTTAAATGTGTAAATATATCAATAGATGTATGTTTAATTCATATACTAATTTTGTTTATAACCTATAATAATATATTTTAAAATAAAGTTATAATTTAATTAATTTTTATGTTTTTTTAATCTTGGCAATGTGAGGTGTATTATGAAATAAGAGTTTCATTATTTACTGTGAATTCATAACTATTGTACTTTATCGACCATTTACTTATATGAGTATGCAAGTTTACATATTTTCAAACAAACATGTCAATTTATTAGTTACAAATAATTGTATAATAGATTTTATCTTTATTATTAACTATACAACTATGTAGTCCACAAGTTTTGGATAGATGGTGATCTTAAGGCGCTCCTAAATGTTAAGTCACCAGTTCAATTCCTTGCCCTATTCGGATGCTATTCTTGGACATGACCATGATGTAGCCTCATCATTGTCAAACTTACAAAAACACTAAATATTTCAATAATTTAAATGGTTGATTAATGTCAATAGGTCTAATCTCATTGAAATTAAATTGTATCATTTCACAATTAAGTGATTTTTATCAATCTTATTTTTTCATAAGAATGGTTTCATTCCACTTTAATCTTATTTTTTAATTTTATTTTTTACATCAAAACCATGTATTATTACTAAAATAATTGAAATAAAAAAATAAAAGAAAAATTGATTAACTACCAAGATTGGGGTTAAAGTTTAATCTAATTACTTTATATGTGATGACTATGAAGCATATACCCTCTTTATTAAATCTCACTCATCCACTTATTTTTAATTTCAAAAAAACAACAAATTAAGAAATGTTGTTCCAATATAAATGGTAATTATTTGAAAATATATAGCCCATCAGGCTATAGCAGATAGTGTTTTGTTAAGGCACTCCATGGTGATCCAGCCATACTAAGGGTTGGTGTGCTCGGAGATCCCCCAGTGAGAGTATCCCTGAGTGAGAGTGATTTTGATGGCTTAAATGCCCCTGGATGGAACTACTCAAACCACAGGTTAGACATGTCAATCATTTCGAACTCACATTATAAAAGAAAAGAAAAAAATGAAAATATATTAATAATTATATTTATCTTTATATTAAGATTAATTTTACATAAAATTTAAATTTTAAATAAATAAATAAATATATAGACACAAACTGGTAAAATATTCTATATAGTAAATGTAAAACAAAAATAAAAATTATATATAAATTCTTACTCTAGAAATCTTCATACTTTAATCATTTAAAAAAAATTATTTCACATGCATACTATAAATTTTAGGTTCTTCGAATTTTAATGTTCTTTCTCCTTCTCCTTCTCCTTCTCTTTGTATACAACATTTTAAGACTAAATCATTCATATTCACTTGATAGGCTCTTCAACTAAATCGGAAATACTATGATAAACTTTTATATTTAGGATGATCATTTATTTAGTAATATTCTGAAAAAAAAAAAAAAAAAAAAAAACAATATATATATAATAATATATATAATAATTTTTTACATCTTAAATGTGAATTTAATGTCATCTAATTACTTGTTTAAAATAAATGAAATATTTATTATAGTTAAATTTTATTTAAATAATTAAATTTTATATAATTGAAAAATATATATATCAAATTATTATTTTTATATTTTTATAATGTATCTTTTATTTAAATTTCTAATTAATTAAATGTTCTATAGTAATTTAGTCTTTATTTAAATTAATTGGGATTAGAGTAGTTGGATATAATGGTTCATATCTCCCTACCCAAGTTCATTTATTTTGTTTTTATTACAAATTTAGTTATGAACATCAACATATATTTTTATGAATATTAACATATATAGAGTTTGAGTGGGCCTTGTTATCACTCCAGGAAACTCTCCTACGTTGTCGCTCGGAGATGCCTGGTAACATATAAATCTTCAATATTGTTCTCTGAACTATTGGAATGGGTTAAGGTTTGGATCAAGTCAGATGACTATTTCAACTCTGTTTTCACTCCAAACATGCATGAACACCCTCAGCTTGATAAGGCTTTAGACCACTAATGCTCAATAGTTTATAGATTGAATGGATAGATGGAGAATATTGACTATACCAGCAGATGCATACATAAAAATAAATGAATGGCTAGCTACAGAAAGTAAATGAAGCTTGCAAATCTAATTTATCAACGCAGAGATAAGATGACAGTTATTTGGCATTAGACACAGACGAAAACATGAATAACCTATTCAAGTGCAAGCTTAGAATAGAGGAGAAGATGGCAATTGAACATGTAACAGCAAAAGAAGCTTGTATTACTGGAATGAATATGAGACGTTGAGAGGAACAGAGTATCCACAGTCTCCAAAAGTTGAACCCTTGTTTCTTCTAACTTCCAGCCCTTTATAGGCTTTTACAATGCTCTCGGGCTATCTAGGGCTTGAGATGTCTTAATCTATCCCCTCTGGCTTCTAACTACTTGATGCCATAAATAGACAAGCATGAGCATAGGGGCTTTGTTTCTAACAAACACAGTAACCAAATTCTGGTCATTTCACTGCATTGTCAAGTGGCTAGAACGTGCTATGATGTTCCACAATCATTTATGTTAATTCGGCTACATCGTGTTGTTGTTTTTCCCCTTTCGGCCATTGATTCCATTATTTTAGTTCAACTGTCCGACTGTCAAAAACACTGACAAAGCCAACAACTTTCCTCCCTGGGTGACTGATGGGAAGCAGGGTACGGGAGCATATGGGTCATTGGACGAGATGGATCGATGGTCAGGATGGTGGTCAGGTGGCAGAGGGTGAACTACAGTGACGGTGAACGAGAGTCGTTGGATTGAGAGAAATGGACGGAGGAGATCAAACACAGGAGGCCTGAAGTCGTGGCGGGAGCGGAATAAGTCTAAGCCATTAGATCTTAGATGAATAGATCGGACAGCTATCAAGCAGAGGAGGTGCTCGAAAGATAACGCCGGGGAGCAGTTTCATTTGAGCGGAAATGGTTTCTATCGGGCGGTCATCGGGTGGTAAGCAGTAAAGGTTAGAGCCCGCCCGATGCCACTCAAAGGAGAGAGAGGAAACTGCCTTTATCGGTGGGTATCCCTCTCACTTGTTGCCCATGCGATATGCACGACAACCGTTAGATCTGGCGGGGGTGATCTAACAGTGAAGATTGATCGAGCAGATCTCGTCGATCGGGTGAAGTGTGGGTCGTCATATCAGTGGGAAGATCGATGGCAAGGGGACATGGAGGTACAGGATGACCTCGAGAAACAAAGGGCATGTATGAGTGAAAAGGTAAGGTTTTCAGGATAAAAATGGGTTAATTTACGTAGGGCCAAGGCGAAAGTGGGTTTTTTTAGGATGTGAGGGTTGGGTTAGGATATGAGCGAACGAGAATGGGAGTGGAAGAGTGAGGAAAGTGGGGTGATGGAACATGTGGGGACCTTTCCATGACAGCAAAATGGACAATTTCCTTCCTTTAACCTTCAAAATAGCAACGCTACACCTCAGGGCTAACACTAGCTCCTTCTGGGGATGAAAGCCTCCCTGTGAGGTTTCAAAAACCGCAGACCACTGCCTTTCCAGTAACAACCAAAACAAACTTATCTCCTAGTGTTCCATTTGGCATGGATTTTATTTCCATAAAAACAAAAATTAAAAAAACCTATTACAATATTAAGGCCTTAAAGCCCCATATGAAGTAAAGTTTCAAAAACCGCCCATTGACTGGGCCATCAAAAACATCTTCCCCCTCTAAATTTTGCAAAATGAAAGTATTGTTCATCTGAACTTGAGCAATAACAAACAGTCCAGTCCATAAGGCATCAAATTTACCATGGTTGCCCTTCTTTTCCTTCAAAGCATCCCATTTGAGAACCTAGTCACCAACCTAAAAGTTGTCCACCTTTGCTTTTCTATCAAAGGTTTCTTTGATCTTCTTCTGATGAATTCTTGATTTCTCAACTAGTTGTTATCTGGTCTGTTGTAATTCAACCAAGTTACTCATTCTCCTCTCCATGTCATTCTCTTCATCCTGCTCTTCTTGCAAGAATTTGGCCACAGGGAGAACCAGCTAGATAGGAAAAACAGCATCAGTGCCATAAACCAGCTTGTTGGTAACCCTATCAGCCCACAGTGCAAACTTCAACTTGGAATCCCAGCTCTTTTTGTTGTCCTCCAATATTTTTTTGATTATCCTTACAAGATTCTTGTTAGATGATTCTTCCAAGGCATTTCCTTGAGGATAATATGAGGTAGAATGCACCAACTAAAGGTCCATGGATTCACACATGTCTACCAATTCTTTTGCCCTGAAAGCTGCTGCACTATCAGTGACTAGTTTGGTTGGGCAACCAAATCTAGTGAAAATATTCTCATTCAAGAATTTCATGACAACTTGATGATTAGCATTCTTTGTGGGTATAGCCTCACCACTTGGTGAAATAATCAGTGGTTACCAAGATCCATTTATGCTGGCCACTAGAATGTGGATTAATCTCACCTATGAAGTCCAAGCCCCACTACTGGAAGGGACCATTAGTGTGTACTGGCTTCAAGGGTAGAGATTTTAGTTGTTGTCTTCCTGCAAACCTCTGGCATTTGTCACAAGACCTCACAAAAGAAAACATATCAGAGAACAAAGTAGGACAATAATATCCAGCTCTCAAGATCTTGTGGGATGTGGTTTTCCAATAATGATTCCCCCACAGATGCTAGAATGGAATTGGTGCATGACTTCCACAAATTGTCCTTTTTCTAAACATCTCAAGAGGATCCCTGATGGGTCTCTCCAATAAAGCAGGTTTTTAGTAATGCAGAATTTGGTTGATCTAAGCTTAATGGCCTGGGCTTGACATGAGCTATGCCCTAGAGGGACTTCTAGCTTCTGCAAAAAATGAACTATACTGGATTACCATTCACAGGTGGCTATATTTTCAGCCAAAGACTAATTCTGCTCTTGCTCTTATGTTTCTTCCTCTGTCTGCTCACCGCCTAAATTTGAACCCATGCAATTTATGTTTAGAAAACTGCAATTTTCCTCAACCATGAACTTAGCCAAGCCCTGGCCTTTGACCAACTTGGTGGGCTTCACCTTTATGTTGAACTCTATGAATTTTGTAATCCATTTAGCTCTCTTTCCATCAATATCTAACTGAGTCAGGACATCTTTTACTGATGCTAAAGGTACATACGCAACCACTTTGGAATGTAGAATATAAATTCTAAATGCCTTCAAAGATTTATGAGAGCATAAGCTTGTTTCTCAATAAGGTCATACCTTAATTCAGCATCCCTCAAAGTTTTGCTAAAAAAGGCCACAGGTTGCTCTACACCTTCATCATTTTTCTGTAATAGAATTGTTGCAAGTGTATCATAAGAGGAAAAAGAGAAGATATAAAACTCCTTGGTGTAATCTGGACCGATTAGAGTGGTAGCTTCCATGATAGCTTGTTTGATGGCTTCAAAAGAGCTTCTTGCAACATCTGTCCATTTTATTCACGATCCTTTCTTCAACATGGAGGTGATGTGCTTCACTGGCTCTGCAAAGTTTGGAATGAACCTCCTTACAAAGTTAATCTTACCCAGGAAAGATTGAATATCCCTTTTTAACCTTGGGATGGACAATGTCTGAATTGCTTGAACCCTTGTTGGATCGATCTTCACACCTTCAGCAGAAACAATATGTCCCAAAAGTTTGCCTTATTTTAGAGCAAACTATGACTTCTTCGGGTTCACAGAAATTCCAAACCGTCTACACTTTAGAAACACCTTCATCAAATGTTACAAATGGTCCTTGTGACTGCTAGAAAAGACTATTATGTCATCAAGGTAAATAAGGAAAAACTTGTCCTTCTCTCCCAAAAAGGCTATGTCCATGGCCCTCTGAAAAGTAGCCCCAACATTCATCAGTCCAAAAGGCATCTTGGAGTACATGAAAGTGCCCCAAGGAGTAGTGAAGGCGGTCTTTTCCTGATCTTCTGGATGTACAACAATCTGATTGTAACCTAAAAATCCATCTAATAAAGACATGGTTCTAGCCCCTGAAACTTTTTGAAGCAAGTGTTCCATCTTAGGCAGGGGGTAGTTGTCTTTTCTAGAGCATTTGTTCAGATTCCTGAAGTCAACACAAAGCCTGATTTCTCCATTCTTCTTTCTTACTACCACACGTTTAGCTATCCACTTTGAATACCTTAGGGGAACTATGATCTTGGCATCCAACAACTTCTTGATTTCCTTTTCAATCAAAGGCAGTAAGAGAGGGCTAATAGGTATTAACTTCTTCTTAAAGAGGATGGTGTTCTTCACCAATGGAATCTTATGCTGAATGATGTTTGTGTCATAGGTCTTAAGATCATTGTACTCCCAAGAAAAAATATCAGCAAATTGCTTCATCAGGGTGCAATACTCAGAACTTTGGGCAGCAGACAAGTGGGTGGATAGATTTATGTACTTTGGATGATCTGGGCTCCCTATATTATGTCTATGAACTGCAGACTCATTTTCTTTTTTGGTAGGCTTATAAGGTACATCATTATGATCAAACAGCTTCTCTAGGGGCACCAATCCTTTGGGTATATGGTTACTAGGCAGCTGAACAATGTTATCCTGACCAATTTCGTCCTTTAGCTTGGACTGGTTGCATTCTTCAATGGTTTCGTTTTCTTGGTCAATGTTCATTTTAGAGAATTCATCAACGACTTGTAAAAACCTATTAATTTCATTGTCATCTTCAAAAACTTTCCAATATTTGACATTGTCAAGCAGAGATGGTCTATATTTCGCCTGAACTTCATAAGTCAATTTAGGAGGCAAAGGAGGAATAAACATGCTAGCAGACACAGCAAGGGAATCAGCAAGCTGGTTCTTCATTCTATGGATGTAAGAAATGCTAAAACTATTAAAAGAACCCGTGAGCTTCCATACCTCATCTCTGTATGCTTTTAGCCTTGGATGTTTTGCTTGGAAAGTTTTATTCACCTGCTGAATGATAAAGTCTGCATCTCCAAACACCTTCAGACCTTTGATGCCGATTTCTTTAGCAGCGTTTAAGCCCAATATCAAAGCTTTGTACTCTGCTATGTTATTTGTGACCTAAAAAGCTAATTTGAAAGAAAAATGAATGCATTCTTATGTGGGGGATACAAGGACTAAACCTACCCC